>BLKM01000110.1:2568789-2652308 GCA_013340265.1 Coptotermes formosanus
GGGGGGGGCAAGAGGAAAATTGTTATTGACATCTTCCTTGCAGCCATTAACCTTTACAAGCCTAGCGGTATCTTTACATACCACCAGGTTTAACATTCAAAAATTCTAGGTAGTGCTAACGCTGCATTTATGCGTTTTGTATGAATATAAGAACAAACAGCACCTTTTGTCTTATACAGCTGTAACAGACTGGTTTTTATAACCGAGGTGGAGAGTGTTTACAGCGCGGTATGCACTGAATCCTTATATAAAATAGATACGATTCATCTTTAAAGGGTTAAACATGTATGGTTAGGGATGTACTGTTTTATATAAAAGTAATGTTACTGCAGCAGTGTAAAAATTTCTGTTTTTTGCAGGTGCATCTGGTGGAGATGGAAACTCCATCACCTGCAGCCGATACCCTGTTGTGTGTTCGATCTCTACAAATGCAAGATCGTGCAATTATGGACAAAGCTCAAAGGGCATTTGTGTCCTACATTCAGGCATATGCTAAACATGAGTGCAATGTTATTCTCAGGCTTAAAGGTAAGATTCTTTGTTCTTTGCATGCAAGTTGTTATGTGGATATACTATTGTGGCATGTTGTATTACATGTTCTGTTCTTATATTTACATTGGGTGACACTTTGTATATGTTTACGCTGTTATGAATGTGGTGTAATTTCTAGACAGGGTTTCAGAAAGTGGCGGCAAATACAGAAATACTGCGTTACTGAGGGAGAGTGGATTTCCTGTTGTGGCTAGTAGATCAGAGCTCTCGCTTCTAAACAAATATTTTTATGTATGAAATTGTGACATTATGTTCAATGGATTTTGTTACGTGGGCAGAATATTTTAGTTCTTTTTCTGGAGCCCTGAATCGGTGTCATTTTGGCAGAATCCATTTCACAACTTGTACACTTCTTCCATTTATTTGTGCTGTATTGTATTATGGTTTGGATTTTAAGCATTTTTCATTCATGCGTCTTTATTTTTGGATATGTACTGGAAAATATGGGTCAGCAGTAATCAAAATGTCAGTATGATTAACACCAATAGCCTTACATATGTGTGCACATTTGTCTGTATATATGTCACTGCAAGCTTTCTGCTGTGAGATCTTGAAAAATAATTGTGAAAGAAAGACAGTTATCGGATTATTTGAATATCCCTGTGTTGTATACATTGGGCAGTTGTTTCAAATTTTAAGTGCAGGAGCCTCCAAATTGGATTTACAGCCATGAAATGAAATTAATATGTAATGGGTTTGGTCCCTTAAAGACCCGATGCATGTAGGCCTTTTGGATTTACAGCAATAAGAATAGGTGTATGTTCATGTAAGTTTTTATATCATTAGGATAATTATAATGAAGTGGAACTTGCACTGCATAATGCAAAGAAAGGTAAAATTTCCTTTTCTTTCAACATTAAAATTAATGGAAATTACATTCAAATATTTTTTAAAATAGCCTAAAATGCAATTAGCAACAGGTAGTGATACTAACCCATTTAAACAGAAAAAACAGTAATTCACTGTATGCTAATGCTAGTGTGTTTTATGGTTTGCACGAGTGAATTTCCTGTAAGTGTGGTGTTAATATTGATCTATGTAGTGGGGAGGAGTGTAAAAGGTAAAACAATCCCATTATAGACTTGGACAGGTCCTTAGGGTTCCAGGAGGTTGAGGCTCCCAGATTTCTAGACAGTCAGCACATGAAGGTGGTATGGTTGTCAGCCCTACTCACCGGCCACCTTTACCCCCAGGGCATATTCGTGGTACTCATTTCTGTCAGAGGCTGAGTCAACCCCAAGGCCATAGTGCGACCAAAAGTGTTATGTCAATGAAAAATTCCAGTGACACCATGGTGAATTGAACCCGTGACTTACGTTTTGTAGCGCAGTGCCTCAACCAATTGCACCACCGCGTGCCCCTCAGGGAGGAGTGTAGGAGTTACATATCTCTGGAGCTATGGACCGAGGTATGGAGCAAGTGAACTTAGAGCATACGCATGTGCCCCACACAGTGGTGTGCCAAGTACTGGCGTTGAAATGAAATGAATAAGCGTGGGTCGAGCCCTTATGGTCCTGATGCGCATAGGCCTTTTAACTACTGGTGTTACTGTGGCATGTGTTAAATGTGTGTGATTGAACACAAGCAGTACATCACGTACAGGAGTTGTAGATGTGCAAATTTTGTCAGTAGGTGTACTTCTGATTCTTACCAAGCACCTGGGGAAGCAGAAAGTGTGTGTTAAGCGCGATCATAGTCTTCTTGAATATGACAGTCTGTAGTCTGGTAGTTAACTATGTTTTCCGAGGACCTTCTGCCTCATTCTTATCAACCAGAATATGCAACACCATGTTGCAAAAGACTGTGATCTTATCATTGCAAGGGGAGCCTTAGATCTCCTACTGTGTGAAGTACAGTGAAACTCGCTGAAGAAAAACCCAGTTAAGAAAATTTCCTGCCTAAGAAGTCAGGATAAAAAAGCACCAAAATTCTCCCATTTCATTAAGATTACCCTTTTAAGAAATTTCCCGCTTAAGAAGTAGGATTTTCTTGGAATTTTTAAAATTTTCTTAACAGGGTTTCACTGTAGATTCTACATGTGTTGAGTAATGATTACTGTGCCACCCACTTCCAGCAGCAAAGTCTTGACTGGCAGTTCCTTAATATCACACTTAAAAGAGATTGCTCATCACAGTCAAACACAAGAAGTCTTACACTTACCATGTCTTTCAGCTGTTCAGCAGCTTTAGCTTAACTGTTTCATGATACCATTGATTGCACAAATTACATGACATTGTGTGGTAGGATTTCACCTGTCCTGCATTATAAAACAGACCTGCAGGAAGGCTCATAACCATGTCACCATCATAAGTGAAAGCTTGCAGGCATTATTTTGGAGATGCTGGCACACACATCAGTTTTTGTTGTGGGGGTGACAGCCATTGTGGGGAACCTGTTTTCAATCTGTGAATGCTATCAGCTGGGCTGAAAGAGCATCATTCTGCCAGTTGAGCACAGAAAATTACAGTGCTGCAGTTAATCATCTGCTGCACTGATGGCTGCAGGAAAGTCACATGTATTGTAAAATCTGGTAATTTTTGTATCATAATGAAATATGTTTATTTTATTTCAGTCTGTTCATTAATTTTCATATTTGTAAATGTGTTTATTTCTTCAGCAGAATTGCTGAATAAGGTTATACCTTTTATGAATGGCAGTTGTCAAAGATAGTTCCAGAACTTAAGAATTTCTTCCTGTTAGGTAGGTAGGAAAAGCCTTAGTGTAAAATTTACTCCTTACCAAAGTTGTACTGCTTCAGTGTTAGGGAGCACCTTGCCATTTATTATTATTTTTTTTTCTTGAAAAACTAAGACACACGGTTTCATTAGCTGTAAGAGTTTCTTGTGTGGTACCTGGGAAAAAAATAAGGATAAATTCCAATATACATACATTACAGACAGTTTTAATAGAATAATTTATTTCTTTTCCAGACTTGAATTTTGGAAGATTAGCCACAGGATTTGGTCTCTTAAAATTACCCAAAATGCCTGAACTTAAAGGGAAAAATGTTTCTGATTTTGAAGAAGTGGAGATAGATTTCAACAGTATACCTTACAAGTAAGTTCTGATATTTTTTAACAGATATAAGATTTGTGTTTCAAAGAATTCGGTTCAATTTGTCGAGATTAAAACATTTGAATTTGTTATGCATGACTGTTGTATAGGCTTTATTTATTCGTGTTTCTTGGTTGCCAGTACTCTTCACCTGGGGCTGTTTAGACAGGAACTTGAAAAAGTCAAACTTTTTCAGAGACAACCAGCGGGAACAAGTTCGCCAAGAAAGACTGAAGATTTATAAGGAGACAGGAATGTGGCCAAAGTCACAGCACACAAATAAGCGGATTTCGCGCAAACAGACTGAGCCATGGTCCCTAAGCAAACAACGCAAAATGGAGCGTAAGAATAAAAGGGACAGGCGGAAGCTTAAAAAACAACAGCAACAGAATTCAGGAGTGACAAGACGCAAAAGAAAAAGGAACTTATGTCAGGAGGATATAGATGACCTTGCCAAGGATATTGCACTTATAAAGAAACTGAAGCGAAAGAAGGTGAGGATAGTCAATTAATGGTTTGAGCAATAGCATTGTAAAATTTGCTTCTCTGATTGGTTTTTATCACTGTTTTGTATTGGAAGTACATGGAGATAATTTCTGATGTTAGTTTTTGAGCATAGTGTAAATTACTGTGGAGGAAACAGTGAGCTGGACTTTAGAATTTGAATATGGATACCAGAAATTGTAGTGTTTTTACTTCCACTCAGTCAGGGCCAGCCTAAACATCTCCCCAAGTTGATGCATATCTGTGATTAACTGCCATATTTACCTGTGTATCTCATGCCCTTGGTCATGACTTGCTTATAACAGTGTTGTCTGGTGAACAGAAAATTTTATAAAATTGCTTTATTGTTTTTAGTTTCTCACCTATGACAAACGGTCTTAGACCTGCATTCATCTTATGAAGTAGATAATAACTTTAACTGTGTAAGAGAACAAATCTGCTCCTAATGACAGCACGTATGTCACTGAGGCTAACTCTGTTGACTGCTGGGTAGTGTTCACATGACTACACAAGTCACATACCTGTCTGCAACCAGTGTGCTGTAATGTCATTATAAATCCACTGATAGTCAAAAGTTAAACAATCTGTTAAAAAAGAAAAATCCCTGTCTAGGACGTGCTTGCTGTTTCTTTGGATATTAATTTTAGGAAAAATGTGTACTTGGTACTTAAGCATATACAGTATTGTATTGTGTGTTCACTCCTGAGATGGAATTCAGAATTTTGTATGTAGCTAACAATGACTTGAGGACACACTAGTTTTTATTTTCAGCTACTGCACAAAGCTAGTTTTTGCACTCCTACGTGTTTCGGCTACCTATTGTACCATCATCAGGAATAATATTATGGAGACGCAATCAGTGTATGCAAGACATAGAAATACAAGGGCTGATTGAAAAGTTTTAAGACTGCTTCTATTTCTCTTTCCCAATATTAGACGTAGCAACGCTGTACTAAGTCTTGTGAAAGTCATACATTGACGCGTCCGAACCTGCAGTTGGACAACTGTGGCCTTCAGTATTTGGTCACAGCGAGTGGAAGCACCTAGTACGTTTTGTCATGGCGGATGAGGAAGATGTCTCTGTGAAAATACGGCAGAGGTGTGTGATTGAATTTTGTGTTAAACTTGGGAAGAGCGGTAATGAAACACTTGAAATGTTATGGCAAGCGTATGGTGGTGAAACACTTAGCCATGCTGCAGTATTTCAGTGGTGGAGGCACTTCAAAGATGGTAACATGCGAGTGATCGACAAAGCACGTTCTGGCAGGCCATCCACTGCAGTTACGGATGTCAATATTGCCAAGGCTGCGGAACTGTTGGAAAATGACAAAAGGCTAACGTTATGCGAACTTCCGGCTTCACTGAACATCTCCTTTGAATGCACTCAACACATTGTGACAGAGATACTGCAAATGCGTCGTGTGTGTGTCAGGTGGGTACCCAGGAATCTCACAGAAGAGCAGATGCAATGACGAGTTCAGGTGTGCACAAACACTGTTCAAATGTCTGAGATGATTCTGAATTTCTTAACCTCAATTGTGACGTGTGACGAATCGTGGATTCATCATTATGACTCGTTATCAAAACAACAGTCAAGTGTGTGGAAACACTCGAATTCGCCACCACCCAAAAAATTCCGTTCATCTCTCTCGGCGGGTAAAGTCATGCTTTTGCTGTTCTTTGATGCGCATGGGATGATCTTACTGCACTGGGTTCCCCGTGGGCAGACAGTGAACGGCAACTATTATGCAAACGTCCTGAAATGCCATTTGCGTGGAGCCATGAGGAAGAAAAGACCGGATTTGCTCAAGAAACAGTGGTTTTTGCTCCAGGATAATGCCCGGCCACATATTGCTGCTGTGGCATTGGCAGCACTGACTGAAATTGGTGGTACAGCACTAAAACATCTTCCATATAGCCCGCACTTAGCGCCATGTGATTTCTGGGCATTCCCAACACTGAAAAGACAACTCTTCAGATGATGAAGTGAGAAACGCCACGGCCACAGTGCTAAAAGGGATGTCGCAAAACAATCTATTTCATGTGTTTGAATCGTTTATAAAACACTGTAAAAAATGTATTCAATGTGAAGGACGCTACTTTGAAAAAGAAAAAATTGTAGGGCCTGTAGGGTCATCTGATTCTGAATAAAAAAATCAGTCTTGAAACTTTTCAATCAGCCTTCGTACATATATGATATCCTCCTGAAAGAAATACAGAAAATGTGATAACATTTGTAATGATATTTAAATTTGAAGCAGACATATTTTGTCTGAAAATAACTTGGTTGGTGAGTGAATATGGTCTAAACATTTCATTTCCACATTCCTTTCAGATTTCACAGGAAGAATTTGACAAGCACTTTGTTGCTAAAAACAATGAAGACAGTGGCGATTAGTTAATGGGTAATTGGTGGTGAGTAATTACACAGCTTTCAGCTTATTTCACAGTGGCTTACTGGATTACAGTTCTGTGATATTTTTTGAGTCCTCTGCAAATTACTGAACCACTCAAGCTGACATGTTGCACACTCCTTGTGTGAAGGTGGGCCAATTGCTGTTATTAGAAATGATATGTCTGTAGCTTGAACACATTACATGTAACATATCTCTGAAATTCTCGCCGTGTAGAATGTTTAGTTATATCTCATTGTGAATTTCTATAATGAAAACAACATACAGACCATTAACCACAACTTTCTAAGTTTTATAGTTGATCATTATTTAGTACAGTATGTTTTGACCTGCATGGCCATCATCATGTACTACAATTTAAACACAGGTTGAGGAAAATAATAATGTAGTGTCAAGGTTGAGTACAGACCAAGAGGTCAGTTTTCTTCAACATGTTTTTAAATTGCAGTACATGATGATGGCCATGCAGGCCAAAACATGTTGTACTACATAATGATCAACTATAAAACTTGACAGTAGTGGATGATAGCCTGCTTTGGTACTTTATTTCAGCATAGAAAGCTGACTTTTAAGTTATCCTTGGGAATAATTCATATATACCAACATATGCACATAACAGAAATTAAAAGTCATAAATAAGCTTGTACCCTCCTACGTGTTTCAGTGATTAAATCAAAATTTTTAAGGAGATTTAATACATGGGAATATATAATACCAACACAGTAATCTCTTATGTACAATATTATAATGTTAAAATTATAAAATGTATAAAACAGCAGCCACAAAATACAACAGCATGGACACTATGGCTATTACAATGTTGATACATTCTTATTTAAAACTCAAAAGTTTTTGTAGTATGTGTAGTATTGTTGTATTGTACTGTTGTATATAACACCTTCCTACATAGTACACTCTGTGAAACAAAAACCAAGCGGCCTGTGATTTTGTATGTCCCGCTCCGGAAGCGATGTAATGTACAGTTGCCATCATAATTTGAGTCATTTGTAGTTTCTCCATATTTGTGCTCGCATGGTGTTTCTGTGTCTTCCATTCATTCCAATCATTCACGCCAGATGTATATTAACCAGACACAAACACGTCTGCTTAATTTCAACTTAAATATGAATTAACCTTCATTAATGTTCCAAGGCGTGTGGCTAGCTACTGCTCGTACGAAGTTGGATGTCGTATACAAGGCAGAACTTACTTGTGTTCGCTGTGTCTATTGTGTTTAAAATAACCAAAATAAGCCCTTCATCGCCTTTATTATTATTATTATTATTATTATATTTGCATTTCGGTTTTCATAACAACCATCATCAGTGTAGCCAGTAGAAACCTTCTAAAAATGCACATTTTTTAAAAAATTCGTAATTTTAAGATGTTTTATTGGTTACTAGAAAGGCACACGTAAGAATGAACTACAAGCTTATGCGGCAAGCTAAAATCAGACCCAAACCGGTTCTTAACAGTACTTCACTCCCCCACCAAACCGAATCTGGCTCCGCAGGCAGGATAGTGAGAATAGAACGAGCCTCGAACCAGGTTCCTCGCAAGCACACCCATCATACCCTTAACAGTTCCTTTCTGTATATTTTTAAAATCGTGCGTCCCAACTTCAGATCTCTTGGCTCAGTACGGTCCGCAAGCACCAACAGATTTGATGTGCCTGGTCTGCAGTCACATTTGAACACCGACTCTTTACATTAGAATGCCAGTAAACAAAAAATTAACAAAAGATAACACAAATATATGCTCCACTCAATTCCAATGTTGCAAGTGCAGCAAAGATAACTTATGAATGATATAATTAAGTAATTTACGTGTAACTGCAGAGATTAAGTTAGCGTTTGTGTGAATATGACTTGTTCAAAGATAAAAAAGTATATGCCGATACCGGGACTCGAACCAAAACACTGTGCACACTAAGCACAGTAGAATTGTGCCTCTATGTGCTTGGCTATCAGCGAACACAAGTAAGCGTCTGCCTTGTATACTACATCCAACTTCGTACGAGCGGTAGCTAGCCACATGCCTTGGAACATTAATGAAGGCTAATTCATATTTAAGTTGAAATTAAGCAGATGTGTTTGTGTCTTTGGTTAATATACATCTGGAGTGAATGATTTGAATGAATGGAAGACACAGAAACGCCATGCGAGCACAACTACGGAGAAACTACAAACGACTCGAATTATGATGGCAACTGTATGTTACGTCGCTTCCGGAGTGGGACTTAGAAAATTTCAGACCACTTGGGTTTTGTTTCACAGAGTGTACGTACCAATACACGTCGCAAGGACTTGATCCTTTTGGATTGAATAGGCCAAGGCTAGATGTTTGTGTAACTAAGAGTGCACATACTACAAAAACTTAAAAAAGTTAAAAAAGAAAGTTAACCACTGTAGTTTGATGACCTGATTGTAGATTCCTTTCACTAGTTTAAAATTTCTAGAAATGCTCATTTTCAACAAATGTTAATTCTTTGGATCAATTCTGTTGTCACTTCTTCCTGCAGTCTAAGACTGAGTACTTTAAACTTTTGGGGTGAGGAAGCAGGACAAGGAGGAGGTGAAAGCTGGGAGTATGAGCCAGGACCTGTTTGAATGCGTAGTGCAGGCAGAAACCCATCCCACACTATCCATGTCTCTCAGGTAACTTCAGAGTTTCAAGTTATGAGCCCTGCAACGTAACCATTGGTATCCTTATCATTATTCACAAGTTAAACATCAATTATCAGCCCCCCTTCAATTCCTTCATTTTCTTCATCTTGTGATAGAAGCTAATGTGTAGCTTCTACTAACAACAGCAACTTCCCTTGGCTGTCATGTGTAGCACTGATTTTACCCACCTTTCCCTCCTTCATTCCAACTGAAAACAAATATGAAATTGTGGAACTGAATTCACAAGATGACTAACTTTAAAATCATGTAATTAAGCATGGAATAATGCCTTTTATCTAGATCCAAGTTTCCAACCAGTTGGGTTACTCTCTTGGAACCTGATTTTAGTAGAATGTGCATTTTGTGTGTGTTGCTGTACCTTCAGTGATCTGCTGCATGAATTATTTATTACACACACCACAGGTAAATGGATGCTCTCCACTATGTGTGCATTGATGTACCCTCATCACACTTAACGGAGAGCGTCCATTTAGGTGTGGATTGAATTTATTACACATCCACAGGTAAATGGATGCCCTCCACTACATGTGTGTTGGTGTTCCTTCAGGTTAACTGCTGCATGAATGATTTATTACACACGCCACAGGTAAACAGATGCTCTTCACTGTGTGTGTATTGCTGTACCGTCATGACGTTTAATGGAGAGCATCCGTTTAACTGTGGCTTGAATTTATTACACACCCAAAGATAAATGGATGCCCTCCACTATATGTGTGGGTTGGTGTTCCTTTAGTTAATCTGCTGCATGAATAATTTATTACATGCACCATGGGTAAACGGATGCTCTCCAGTATGTATGCATTGATGTACCCTCATCACACTTAATGGAGAGTGTCCGTTTACTTGTGGCTTAAATTTATTACACACCCACAGGTAAACAGATGCCCTCCACTATGTGTGTGTTGGTGTTCCTTCAGGTTAATCTGCTGCATGTATGATTTATTACACACACACCACAGGTAAATGGATGCTCTCCACTATGTGTGCATTGATGTACCATCATCACACTTAATGGAGAGTATCCATTTACCTGTGGATTGAATTTATTGCACGCTCACAGGTAAATGGATACCCTCCACTATGTATGTGTTGGTGTTCCTGCAGGTTAATCTGCTGCATGTATGATTTATTACACACACACCACAGGTAAGTGGATGCTNGGTTAATCTGCTGCATGTATGATTTATTACACACACACCACAGGTAAGTGGATGCTCTCCACTATGTGAGCATTGATTATCCTCATCACACTTAATGGAGAGCGTCCATTTACATGTGGGTTGAATTTATTACACACCTTACAGGTAAATGGACACCCTCCACTATATGTGCATTGGTGTTCTTTCAGGTTAATCTGCCACATGCATGATTTATTACACACATCACAGGTAAATCGACATTCTCCAGTATGTGTGTGTGTGTTGGCGTACCTGCAGATGACTCTGCTAAGTGAATAGTTTATTACACACACCAGGGGTAAAGGGATGCTTTCCACTATGTGTGCATTGGTGTTCCTTCAGAGTAACCTGCTGCATGAGTGATTTATTACACATACTGCAGGTAAATGGACACTCTCCACTATGTGTGCCTTGATTTACCCTCAGATGACTTGGCTCTGTGAATGATTTATTTCACACATCACAGGTGTATGCTCTCCTCCCATCACACAGGTTACTCTGCTGCTTGTATGTTTTACTGTACACACGATTTGGACATGGATGATGCACATTATGTGTGAGTTAATGTTCATTCAAAGTACTCTGTTAAACAGCCCCCCCTTCCCCACTCCCAAAAAAAGAAAACGCTGTATCAGGTTAAATTGTAAATGAGGTAGAAGGGGTATATAAAAGCAACGTATACATCAGTTACATAATTCTTCCATGACAAGACTTGAGTGTCCTTTATTGACTGCTTTAAGTTCATTCCTTTGTCTTCCAAATATCCCCTTATTGGCTGCTGTACAATCTGCTACTGTCATGCTGTCTTTTACATCCGTGACATTTGGATTCTGCAATAATTGCAGTTTAGCCTGTCTCAGTGTTCTACTCATTTCAAACATTCTTGAAATGATTGTTAAGGAATCTTTTAAAAATCACCCCACTGTTTTTGGCTGAAGTTTTAATATTCTCTCTAACACTTTTCAAGTCATATTAATGTCTGCATTATCATGTAGGTTTTTGAAGCTGCATACCTGTCTGGTATTCCAGTGTGACACTGTTCTTTTACTTTAACATCATTCACCTTCTTCACATCAGACATCTTAAAATAAAATTATTTATCTTCTGCCCTCACCCACTAACAGCCAGCCCCCAACATTTAGCTGCCACCAGGCGAAGTCAGTACCATGGTCGACTGCTCTAAAAGACAGGACATCAAGTATGTCAGTGCTGTTAGTTATCAAGACATGACCAATCTGACTTCATATCTTCCTATCAGGGCAACTCCAAGTGCATTTCTGAACTCTGTGACATGGGAACACCATACCCTCACAGTCAGATGTGTTGAAGAGGCAAACTTTACCACCCCTTATCCCACTATTACTAGAAATTCCAAGTTAAATGTCATCCAAATTGCCCTTTACCAGAATTCTTCCCTCCCACTGTCCACACCGAAACATCCTACCAAATTTTCCTGTAGTACTAAGGGAGTTGGGTTAGTACGTACTCCAGTTCCTGACAAGGACTTCCCACTGTGTCACCACTCTTTATTACACTCATAGCATGCACACTCAGGAACGTATCACACAACCTCTTAGCATTACCAACCAGTAACAGAAACTGCATTCTGAAGCACTGATATCACTCCATTATGAAAAAACAAACCTGTTATTAACTAAGCTTCTCACCTGCACAGCCCGAAACAAATTCTGAAATGCATATATTCTTTAACTTGTGCATCCACCCAATGACATGTCATTTTCATGTAACAGCATCGCTATGCAGGATAACCAGTACACAGGATATGTACCTCATTTAATAATAACGAACATCATGCGTATTACATACTCTAATTTTACTATTAGACAATATTTGGTTACTTGGGAAGAAAGTAACAAGATTCATGATTAAATCATAACCAGAATGCATTCAGGAGACAAATGTATATTTAAGGCACATGTTAAAAGGTAAAGCTATCCCATTACATGCCTGGGCAGGCCCTTAAGGTTCCACACAGTTGAGGCCCCCACATATTAAGACAATCAGCACATGAAAGTGGTAGGGTTGTCAGCCCTATGCACTGGCTGCCTTTTTGGCGGCCCACCGCCCCCCCACACACACACACACAAAATATTCCTGGTAC
This sequence comes from Coptotermes formosanus, assembly GCA_013340265.1. Taxonomy (NCBI): domain Eukaryota; kingdom Metazoa; phylum Arthropoda; class Insecta; order Blattodea; family Rhinotermitidae; genus Coptotermes; species Coptotermes formosanus. Next base: position 2,581,301 of record BLKM01000110.1, read on the forward strand.
TCTTTTCTGTTAGAGGCTGAGTCAACCCCAGGGCCATAGTGCAACCAAAAGGATTATGTCAATGGAGAATTCCAATGACACCATCGGGAATCACACCCACGACCCTCTGGTTTAAGGCACAGGGACCTTTGTGAATTACAGATTTTCACAGTGGTTGTGTTGCTGAAAGTTTGAGTCTTCTGGGTTGATATGCTGTGTCAACTTGTAAATACTTCCTGATGTTTCAAGTGACTATTGCTTATGACCTTCGAAATGCCAATACCAGTCAACATGGCATAACCCAGAAAACTTACATCTTCAATAGAACGTTTCATTTCTGCACTGCTTGCCATATAGCTGCACAATTTCTTGAGAAGACAGTAGTCGCTCCACTTGTTAAGGCATTTAATCTCGTTTGAAAATGAAGGCTTTGTTACAATATCATACTGCCTACCACTGACCCGTCTGCTGATCCAGATGGATTCAGTTGACACTCACATCCTGCTGATTTATGATCAATTTCAACACAATTCTACCATTCTTACCTATGCCTCCGAAGCGATTTCTTCTTTTAAGGTTTTCTCCAGTAAAATTTTTTTATGCAAATTTAATCTCTGCCATACATATGAGTTGATCAGCCTAGTAACAGATGATAGAAGGTGCAAACTATGAAGGTCCTCATTACACCGTCTTCTTAAGCCTCCTGTTACTTCTTCCCTCGTGGTCCAAATATTTTCCACAGCACCATGTTCTCAAATACTCTCAATCTGTTATTTCTTCCTGTACGTTTGTACACACATACAACATCACAAGTGAAAACACAGCTTACTTAATTCTTTCTGCTTTCGCTGTTGACAGGAAGATTAAAGATTCTTAACTAAACATTTTCATAGAATGCAATGGTTACATTTAGATGAGGATTTTATCCTAAATTCTGATCAGATATGAGCATGTATTTACTTGTCTCTGCATGTACTTGTAGGTGAACTTCCTTACTAGATATGTACATAATCCGAGAAAAAAATTCCCATTCACCAGTGGAGCTGATTAAGTGGACAGCCAAAGAAATGGAGATGACAAAGACACTAGGCATTCCTGGATAGTGTGTCTAATAATGGGCACACAGAGATGTAAATCAATGTATCTTGTTCAGCCTTTACTGTAGGAAATTATTCAGGCACAAGAAACATGTTGTAAACATTTCCCATACATCCTTAGTTGCAACTGGCATTCTTTTCTCTGTTACTACTAATGAACCACTACAGCAATCACGTATAAGGACCAAATAACACAACCTTTAAGTATTATATGTTTGTATATTTACCACACTACTATATGTTTTGGCCAAATTGTACCGCCATCATCAGGTCTACAAATCCATGTAAAGAAAGCGTGACCTAGCAAGGAGCGTCTCCCATCTCCCGTCTTCTGTTATATAACTACGCTATTATTCCGAAAGGGAATAATAATAAATATAGGTACAATCAGGTTCGTTTCGTAGTACTTCCCTCTTCTACCTTCTCCCAGCATGTGTCAAGGTCATTTTCACTTGATCACGCTCACACACCACAGTCGGTAGGACTCATCTGGACGAGGGATCGGCCCGTCGCAGAGACCTCTACCTGACAACACTGTACACGACAAACATCCATGCCCCCGGTGGGATTCGAACCCACGGTCCCAGCACGTGGACGGCCGCAGACGTGCGCCGTAGAGCGCGCGGCCACTAGGATGGGCGGTACAATAAGTACGCGCCAATATGTGCTGTTGAACATCCATACTGTTTTGCAGCGCTATGTTTTTGAGCACCCTGTGTTGATGATTACGGTCGGTCTGGATACTTGAGTTTTGCAGTATATAGTTCAAAGATTAGTATGAGTCCTTGTTTAAATTTCTTATATTTCCTTGGATAAATGTTTACTGTCAAATGTACTGTACAGAAGAGCGGAAACAATTTTCGTACCTCCACATAAGTTACGGAAAAATTTCTGCAGTATGTACTGGGTGTTATGTATGTTTCGACGGCTGCTGTACGTTACGTATCCCGAGTAAAACAACGGGATGGTAATTCCTACACTGCAAACCGTTATACGTCACCCATCTCCAAAGTACAGTAAGGACGCTACTCAAGGGCAAACGCCGACCAACACTACACAGACTCCACGTATGCCGTCAGCGCAATGATAACGCGCCCACATATCTGGCGTCACCTTGTTGCCACAGCATCCGCAGCATGGATCACAGATCATCCAGGCATGGATCATGTATGAGTAGTAAGGGTCCCGGTTCGAATGTGGTACGAGTACTTAAAGACAATCGAGACTGGAAATTGTAACCGACAGAACAATTTTCCGTACTGATTTCGAGCTGAAAATACTTAAAAAGACAGACACAGACCAACTTATGCTGAAGGCTGGTAATATAGCTATTATTATTAATATTATTTGAAATTACGTAGCTGATAAATTCGGGCTTAGCTTGCAGTTACATACTGTTTTGTTAAAGTAAACGGCTTAAATGTACAGAGTACGATCTGGACCCCAAAGGAATTAACCGCACTTCAGTCAGCACCCATTCTGCCCACTCTCGTATCGCGCATCCGCGACACAAATCTGATTCGTCGTCGGTAAGGCGTAGAAAGAAGTTGTCTAGAAGGCACAAATACCGTTTTCAGTGTCGCCAACGTACAAGCAATGCAATGTTAACCACGTATGTGATTATTGCGTGCTGTGTAACTCATGTTGCAGATTGTGATTTTGGTGTGCTGTTGTTAATGTGTATGTGGCATAACATTTGATGGGTGAAAATTATAATGTTTGTGTTTGGACACTGTTGAACTTGTGTATTTGTAGCCAACAGCATATTCCGGAGTATACAAGCAAGGAACACGTGTGTGGTGCACTGGCTGTTAAATAGATAATAACTGGGGAACCGTGTTTCAGTACACACGCAAATAAAATTTTCGGTGTTAAATTTGTAGTTTGTATGTAATGGGAAGGAAGGCTAAATTTTCTGTGGCTACCAAAGTGAAGAAAGGCCCTGGTCGGAAAGCAAAGAAACAAGGGGAACCAGAAATTCCCAGTCGTCTTATTGGTAAGATGCCTTAAGTGAGATGTATTATTTCGTACCGTTACTTTTGAAGTGTGACTTCGACTTCCATCAACTTGTAGGTATATTAGATATTTCATATTATACTGATGTGCTTTTTGGACACGCTGGTGACAGTGACATCAAATTACGTCTTCAGTAGATACCTGTAGACTGGGCAGACGCTTTGCTAAAGCGAGTAGAAACAAGGTATCAGGTAATGAAGTGACTGGTTACAGGCTGGAAAGCCAGCGTGCAAATTCAGTTAGACATATTTTCAACGTTCATTCACCACCTGGTCTGCAATACCACTTGAGGGTATCTAACCTTAACTCAGGAAGAAAGGCAATTCCAGTGTTACCCTGACCATTCACTTCAATTAGGTCCCAAAATCATCTAATGTCTAACTTAACCCCCATGACCCCTTTTACCTTCATAGCATGGTTTTATGTAAGATACTGAGGCAAGTTCATCTATGCCTTTGTACTAATAAATTTATGATCTGCATTTAGTGCCCATAAGTGTAGACCAACTAACATGCACAAGCCCATTATATTGCGATTTATAGTTAAAGACATGAGTAAGAATATGTCCTGTTATTCATTTTAACTGTTCATGCCACAGTGTGGTAGGACGTTACTGATTTGGAATCATTTCTTGAATTGATTTGTGTATGTGCACACACACACACACACACACACACACACACACACACACCGCGCGCATACACAGCCATGTGAGAGAGAGAGAGGTAGGTGGGGGGGGTTGTACAAATACTGGGCTCCAGGTCACTGGTGACTAAATATTTTCCAGTTGGTGCCTAATGTTGGTGCATCCTCAGTATGGTACTTGCTTCATGTCACCCTTCTGGCATCCAGAATTTTGAGTTGCCCCCTGTAGAAATGTGTGCACTCCTATACGTGACACACACACACACACACACACCCATGCACGCACGTATGCACAACAATCACAAGTGTGATGACATCAGTAACAGCGAAGAAGTTTAATGAGTTGCAATACATTTATAGTGTTCATTTAAAGAACTTAATTATTGTGATAGTTTGCATGATTTCTGTCTTTTGGTGTGTGATGTAGTGCAGGCTTATATACACATTCCACAAATAGTAGTCTTCATAGTCACCATTATGAGCACCTCAAATGTCATGTTTTCCATTTTTATACATACTCCAACACCTTTATTTCCTCATCACAGATAAATATTTGCCAGTCCCCAAATGTGCTTATCCACAAGGATGCTGTTTCGGATGAAGGTTGACTAGTCCCAGTAGTCTGAATATATGTTATCCAAAGGTGTGTGCCCTCATGATTGATACATTATTGATAATTGGTGAGTTAATCAGTCAACAGGATTGCTAACAGCATGTAATTATATTGTTTGTATTTTCAGTTCTGTATTTTTGGAGTGTAAATTCAGTATGAGCATGACCATCCAGTACCGTAGGTACCAATCAGTTGCTGGAATTGTACAGTTCATTTTTTAGGTATTTGTGCATTTTGTTTTACAGATGCAGGGAAAATAAAAAAGCCCTTGTCACGCAGGCAGAAACAGCGTGTGCGAAAGAGAGCAAAGAAGCTTACAGATTTAGCAGAGAAAACAAAATTTTCAAGAAGATCCAGAAAACAGCTTTTGAAAGAAGCAGGTATGGAATGTTTTTATAATCTGTATTTGTTATGTTATCATGTGGTTGGATTTGTCCTTGTTTAAAAGCAGATTGCTGCCACATGGGCTTCCAAGTATACACAGAAATATTTAGAAATTAAAGTAGATAGGTTATCCATGAGCTTCATTAAACCTCATAACTATTCCTACCATGTTACATTTCCATAACATTTCTGTTGACATCTCATGAAGTAAACTTAATACTTGTTTGTCTGTGTCATACACAGTTTGCTCATCAGCGTTACAGACAGAGGATTCTAAAAGCCTGATTATTGCCACTGCGATGTCTGCTGGTAAATAAACTCTTATAAACTCCAGAATAACATGTTTTGTGGAGCCATGTTCAGATTCTAGTCACATGGTGTCCTCTCCTCTTCTCTGCTGTCTTTCCGAATTTGCTGTGATCATTTGAATGAGTCAGATCCTCATGAGTGTCATTTTTTGACACGTTTATATTAATTTTTTGCTGCCATTTTATTAATACAGTATTATGCCAACATTTTCTAGTTGTTACTGCAGTCTGACCTAAGCTACTCACTTATTTGCAGAACTGTAACTACTATACCTTATGACTTAACACGAGGTAATGTTTCTTGCTACTTGTCTTCAGAGTTTGTAAATTGTTGTAGTTGTTTACATAGTTATATATCTATTCATTTGCCTAATACATTGCATAGGGATACTGGGTGAGACCTGGGAAAGTAAAGTGTTCCATAGTTCAAAATAATTTGTTTCACGTGTAAGTTGTTGATTTATGTATGTATTTGATTACGTTATTTAATGCAGTATATTATTTTTATTCTGTTTCTGTCCTTTTGTTTGCAAGAAAATAATCTCTAAAGAAAGCATGTCAAATCACATGAGTTTAGTGCAAGCAGTAACTGTTATTAACACCACTCACAACTTTGTATGTACTGACCATTGTGGGTCATCCTAACGGGGAGCATCAACAAATGTAATGTTTTTAGACAAACAGATAACAAGGTATGTGACCAGGGCTGTAGAGTCAGAGTCGGAGTCGTGGAGTTGGAAGGAATTTTAGGTGGAGCCGGAGTCTGCGTTGGTAAAAATGTATTGACTGTGACGTCAAATTAAAATCTTCACTAGATACTCCAACTCCAGAGCCCTGATAGCTACAATAACCATTAGACTTATACTCAAATATAGGTTATAAGTCTAAAAAGTGGCCTGATGATTCATGTGGTGGTGACGAAATGTCTTATAGGTTTACCATTATTAATACATATTGAGCTTTTATGAAGGTGTCGGTGTCAGAGTTTTAAAAATTGAGGAGTCGGAGTTGGCAGTTCTGTGTACCAACTCCACAGCCCTGTATGTGACAGCATTTTGTTCCATTGTTTACTGTCCTTAACCATGTCACGTTTCATTATTATAGTTAGTGTACAAGTGTTATATACCAAATTGTATTATGAGTTCATTAATATTCAAGTGTATTGAAGTTGTCCCTGTGACATCTTGAAGATGTGGAGGAATGGAGATATAACTGTGCTCATTCTTAACTCAACATCAGATGGGGTGAGTGGTCAGTTTTATGCACCGGTCACTTTATTTCCCAGGGAAGAACCCCATACCCACTGAATATAAGGCTGGCTGGGCTCCACATCTGGCCTGGGAGCTTTGAATAAGCCATTAATCTCTTGCCTGTAGAGAGAATCCAATTATGATGATATCCATCCTGTAGCTTACTATCTTAATTTCACAAATGTGTGTCTAGACAGATCTAAGCTTGTGAAAACAGTTATGTGTCTATCAGATTGTTTAATGATGCTATGGAAGCTACAAAATTTATGCACTCTGTAATGCAAAGTGACAACAATTGTGTTATGGCAGTGGACATTGCTTGTGTTTTGTAATCATCTGTGCCCCATTGAAGTCTGGCAGACGTGACTTTGCAGGTTTGTGTGAGTTGCTGCTGCAACATGCAGTCACCTCAGGTGATGCAGTGCACGAGGTGGGAGTTACTGTGTGATACTATGCACCAGCTTCCTTGTACACTTCATGCATGACTCTTATATGGTACAGGCATGTTGCTGAGGGCTCTTGTTAGCTTACTTTACAAGAATCCTATATAATTTTAACATAATTTCAACACAACGTTAACATATATTGCCAACATTATACATTGGTGTTGTATTGGTGTACTGGCATTGTATTTTACCGTTTACAATTTGATAAAGCTGTATGCTAAACCTGTGTATGTTTATAGTATATATTGATGCTCGCTGAAGATGGGTGTAAATAATAGGTGATACATGTGGGAGTGGTTCTTTATTCATGGACAAGCGCAGTTTGGTAATAAACGTACGTATCATTACTTTAACCAGTTTACTGTCTGCTGAAATCATTTGTACTTAGTGAAGTCATAAATGAGTGTTAAAGGGAACATCTATGCAGGTGCCTGTCAGCCCAAGGACAGTAAATTACATGTAGGATATAATTCCTGTGGCCATCTTGGGTGTGTGCAGTACAGTAATTACTTTAGTTCCTGTAGCCTCACCAGACAGTGAGTAAGAAATTGGTAATGATTTGAGACAACATGGTTTCAGACTTGTTTTAAGTATGATCCCAACATTTGTCTAGAAGAACTCATGTAAACTGCTGAGAAACATATAGGGATGATCCTCCTCATGACCAAGATTCAGATTTTTTCCTCCAGAATAAAAAGGAGACTAAAAGCATGATACTGTAAATATAAATGTATGCTGTTGGGTTGCAGATGTTACATATGGCCCTCATATCATTAAGCACGAGGAGTCTGATCACAAGACCGCTGGATTCACAGATGACAATCAGTCCTGGCTGAAGCCAGTCACTAAGAAGAAGCAAAAACAGGTTCTGGGATCTGATGGAGAAGAGCAGCAGTCAGATTTAGAAGGAAGTATTGCTGGAGAAGAGCAGCAGTCAGAGTTAGAAGGAAGTATTGCTGGAGAAGAGCAGCAGTCAGAGTTAGAAGGAAGTATTGCTGGAGAAGAGCAGCAGTCAGATTTAGAAGGCAGTATTGCTGGAGAAGAGCAGCAGTCGGGTTCAGAGGGGAGTGCTGTGGGAGAAGATGTGCAGTCGGGTTTAAATGGAAGTGCAGAAAGTGAAGACAGTCAGTCTGATCAGGAGCAAATGAGTTTGAATGAAGATGAAGATTACAAAGTAAGAAAGTTACCAGCCTGTTAATGTCTCATTTAATTCCTTCCACAAAATTATTTTCACTGCTGAGTGATTCATTTATTACTTATTATTATCTGTTTACTTAACCATTTCATTTTGCAAGGATACAGTACGGTATAATATCAGTCTTTTATGTGCAAGACTTGAGGTTGCTGAAGATTCAAGCCTCTTTGGTGTGTTACACTGTGTGGTTTGGTAAATAGTTCCTGACATTTTAAAGGATTGTAGTGCCTTTATTGGCACAGTTAAGCGGTCCAAGAAGAGTAACTGCTCATGAAGGCAGGGTGTCTTATGACAGTGTGGGTGATGGGTGTAGTGAAAGGGCAGTGTTGGGTGGCAAGCGAGTGGGTATAGTAGTGATATACACTGGGCTGGGCCTTGGTTTATTGGCTGGGATGGGGTATAATTTAAAGTTTGAGTCAAATAAAGATTACAAAAGGGAACTAAATTGAAGATAAGTCGCAGTAAAACTGTAAATTATAAGAAAAATACATACGAGGGTGAATCAAAAAGTAAAGGCAATTTTTAAATTACGCGGTAGCCGGGACAGAGAGGAGCTGGGGCATTGTGCAGTATTGACAATGCCTGTTGAAGAGTTCAGCCATTTGCAGTACAGCGCTCTGCCTTCAGTCGAGTGGCAGCAACGAGGGCAAAAACATGGACGCTCCTCTGCAAGATTGCACCATCGAAGAACAACGTGGTGTAGTGTGGTTTCTTTGGGCAGAAGGAGTGAAACCTGTGGAAATTCACCGTCATATGTTGGCTCAGTATGGACAGAGCACCATGAGTCAACGAAAGGTTTATGAGTGGGTGGAAAGGTTTAAATCGGGTTGAACACGTGTTACTGATGAAGGTTGTTCTGGTCAGCCATCAACATCGCCTGGCTTCGAGAGCAGCCGAAAAGCTTCTTCTCCGCAGGAATACAGAAACTAGTTGAACGATATAACAAATGCATTGTGTTGCAAGGGGACTATGTAGAAAAATGATATGTAAAATTGCTTACAGTTACTTCTATTAAAGCCGTTAAATGTATTTTGCCTTTACTTTTTGATTCTCCCTTGTATAATGAACTACATGTAATAAAATACATGAAAAGCAATGTGTTGGTCCTGAAAGGGACCGTACCCAGGTACTAATTATATGAATGAGGTAGGTAAAATAGAGTGGCCCAGGTTTTTGTTGTCAATGCTAGGTTACCACCAGTGGGACTGGGGGTCTGGGATGCAGTTTAGGCAGAGTTAAGAGCAGTATTCATGTGCCTGGTTGAAAGTGGGAGTGATGGGGTGAAGAGTGAAGATACTGGGGTCCTGAAAAGGTCTGTGAACAACTTAACCTTGTTGGTTTGGCATACTGTGCCCTGTACGGAGGGTGTCTATGACCTACCATAGACTGGGCCATCCTCCCTGCTGATGTTGGTGCGATGGGGCTGTATTTTATTTGACTCACTGAGGATCCAGTTCTTGGAAGCGTGGGGAACTACGTACCCAATGATACAGTGTAACATCCCAGAAGACCTGAATCTTGAGTTTTTTGTAGGTGTTAGTAGACTGATGGGCGTTCTCACTGATCATTCAGAGTGACATCATTATATTAAACTTTCTAATTTTAAACATAAGAACATTGTATCACAGTACAGTAAAATCTGTGATATCCAGTATTGGATTATCCAGAAATCTCTATTAACCAGCAGACTGACCAAGGGCCCCATTATATTTCATTCTTGCATTAACCTGCAGCACTGGCTGCTGTTCTGAGAATTCGACCGGCTGACGCGTTGTTTCTGTTACTGCAAGTGGTGGTCAGATACTGTAATGTGGTATGAACAGTTGCTTTATTGCCTTCACCTGTTACAGGATGTTACAGTGCCATGCCTGGAATATTTCATTTTTGTCATGGAAGGGGCTGGTAAAAGGCGGAAAAGAGTAGTGTTAACGATAAAGGCAAAAATAGACATATATAATAGACTTGAACGTGGCAAAAGCATAACAAGTTAATGAAAGAGTATGGTATCAAATCTTCGACCATCTGTGTCATATGAATATCCGGAAAATTGCAATATCCGGCAAACTTTTAGTGCCAGAGGTGCTGGATATTGCAGATTTTACTGTATCTGGGGATGAAATACCTTGTAGACGTGCAGATGCTCACTGTAGGTTGATTATTGGCCAATGCAGTGCTTACTGATGTTGATACATAATTATTGGCCGAGTCATCAGTATTTCAGTACTCATATGATTTTAATCGCAATTTGAGTCACTGTGTGTGTGTGTGTGTGTGTGTGTGTGTGTGTGTGTGTGTGTGTGTGTGTTTGTGTGTGTGTGTGTGTGTGTGTGTGCGTGTGTGTGTGCGCGCGTGCGCCGGGGGGGGGTGAGGATGACAGCTTCATCCTGCATTCTCTGTAACATGAGTTGGTACTATGTATCATCTGTTAGTGTTGTCTTTTATTTTACAATATGAATTCTTGTTCTAGAGTTTTGTTCTAGAATTCTTGTTCTTCGTCTAGAGTTTCGCAGTTGCCTTCCAGTAGAATATATTCACACAGCACTGCATATGTATTCAACTCCTGCAAATGCACTGATGACATCTAAAAGGTCACGTTATTCAAATGTCTCTTCAAAAAGAAGTGACTTCACGTAACATTAGGAGACCAACATGTATCATTGTTACTGTAAATTGTAACTCGGCTCATTTTGTCAAATTGCAGAGGATGCAACTTGTGACCATGATTCTGATAAAATGCTGTTGTCAGTTGCTGGGAAGCTTAACATACTGAGTTTTCTAGGTGGAGACACTGGATGACATGAACAAGATGGATGATGATGGAGGTAGTGAAGAAATGGATGATGATGAATTTGAGGATGCTGATTTAGATGGAGGAAGTAGTGATCAGATGAGTGATGATCAGAGTAGTTACAGTGGAACCAGCAATAAGACAAGTGACAGTGGTGGTGGTGATGAAGATGAAGATGACCTGCTACCTGTTGAGAAGGCAGCCAAGAAACTTAAGAAAAGACTAAAGCGAGATGAGTAAGTGTTTGAAATTCTAATGGCAAAATGATGGTTATCTGCAATATATCATGAATACAGTTTGTATGTACATAGCAGGCTGTGCAAGTGAGTTAGTGGCCTTGAGTAAATATAAAATTGTGCTTCATACGAATGTTCTTATAGGAGATATTTAAAAACTAACAGTTAGAAGTTATAATCAGGAGGAAAAAATGTATTTCTGAAGCAGTGGTTGTAACATAATGTTATGGTAAATGTTGTTGCTATTTATCATTTTTATACACCTTAAATGCTCAGGATAGTGGCAGGTGACAGGCTCTTGTGAATGTGATAAATGAACCTATGGGTTCCATAAAATGTTGGGACTCACCTGACCAGCTGATGAACTATTTGCTCAAGGATTCTGCCTGCATGAGACAAACCTTAAATAAAAATAAAATAAGAGGCAGTTCCACAGCAGTTACAGCTAGGCAGTGATCGTACTTGTGATCTGCAGTTTTTGAAGTGTATAGTTACAAACCCAAACACAAAGTTCTGGACCAAAAAAGTAAATGTTGAATCTGTAATCTCAAAAAAAATGCAGATGTTGCATGTGCACTGAACATTTGAGTGTCATAAAGTACTGAACTGAGACTTGTGTTCGAGTCTGAGGCCTGTGTGGCACTAAGTGACCGTAACTGTGGAGCCAGCTGATGTGTCATCTTAGGATAAATGAACTGTAGGTTAATTGTTGTGATAATTGCCCACCCCATATTTTTTAACCAGATTTTTGATAAAGGAAAAATACAAAATTAAAAAGCAAATAAAAAATTTTTCTAGAAGTAAATGCTGAGAAAACTAAGTATGTGGTCATGTCTCAAAATCAGAACGCGGGACACAATCACAGCATAAAGATAGATAATAAATCCTTTGAAGGGGTGGAAGAATGCAAATATTTGGGAGCGACCCTAACGAATCGAAACTCCTTTCATGTAGAAATTAAGAGCAGATTGAAGTCGGGGAATGCTTGCTAGCATTCGATGCAGAATCTTTTGTCTTCCAAGTTGCTATCCAAAAACACAAAGATTAGGATATACAGAACTGTAGGTTTACCTGTTGTTTTTATGGGTGTGAAACTTGGTCTTTCACACTGAGGGAGGAACAAAGACTGAGAGTTTTCGAGAATAGGGTGCTGAGGATATTTGGGCCTAAGAGGGATGAGGTGACAGCGGAGTGGAGAAGACTACATAACGAAGAACTTAATGACCTGTACTCATCACCAAATATTATTGGGGTAATCAAATCGAGAAGACTGAGATGGCAGGGCATATAGCATGTATGGAGTAAAAGAGAGGTGCATACAGGATTTTGGTGGGGAGACCTGAGGGAGTTGACCACTTGGGAGACCCAGGCATAGATGGGAGGATAATATTAAAATGGATCTTCAAGAAGTGGGATGGGTGCGGCAAGGACTGGCTTGAGCTGACTCAGGATAGGGACAGGTGGTGGTCTCTTGCGAATGCGGTAATGAATCTCTGGGTTCCGTAAAATGCAGGGAATTTCTTGACTAGCTGGGAAACTGTTAGCTTCTCAAGAAGGCCTCTGCTCCATGGAGTTAGTTACTTAATAAAAAATTTGTGTGTTAACGGCAGAATTTTCCAGTTCTGTCCTGGCAAATGTTATGCCATGTTCGCTGATAAATATTTATCAGTGTTTTGGAGGATCGTAGTACCTGCATCTTCAGGGCCAAGTAGTCTGCGATGAGTACCTTTGAAATTTTGGTAACTATTTTCCAGTTGACATTGTAATATCTTAGAAGATGTGAGTTTTCATTCATTTTTATTTTATAGTTCTAAACCATATCCAAGTTTATATATCTTATACTTATTGACAGAAGTAAGGTAGATGTTTGATGTCAGTTAGTGTATGTATTGGACCATTGCATAATGCAGGCAGTAGGAATGCTTAGATAATTAAGAATGAAAAATCATAATTTTGTTATTATGAGCTAGTTTGTAAACTTTTGAAAAAAATATAGTGTACATGCACTGATTTTTACTTTCAGAGAATTGTTTTCCAGCTGTAATGTTTGTTAAATCGGGGAGTTCATGTCAGTTGGTTTGCAACATGTATGGCAAAAATGAAATGTACACAACATTTTGGCAGGAAGTTGAGACATGCAGTTGGAATGGAGAGCTGTTCTGGTGACAGTGGTGTGTTGTTTTGTATGCAGGAAGCTTGCTGAAGAAGAGTTGCAGATGAATGTGGCAGATCAAGATGTGTTTGTGTTTCCTTCAAAAAATGACTTGAAAGAGCCTTTGGGTCTTCAAGAAGTTCAGAGGAGAATAAGAGATATAGTAACTGTATTGTCAGATTTTAACAAACTTCGAGATAAGAGCAGGTATGTGGAGTATGTGTAGAATATAACACTATACTCCTTTACATAGTGGGACATAGCAGAACGTACTACAACTAAAAGAGCTCTGAACCATTTGATGTAGTAAAACCACATTTAATCTTTATCTTGCCAGGATGGGTATTTAAATTTCAGCACATGGTTTTTGAAAAATGTGTTATTTGAAAAGAAGAAGATAAAAGTATGAAATAAGTGGCATTTTGTGGAGCATGAAACACAGATTATGCAGCATGCCTTAAATGCAGGAAATTTCCTTGTTGCTGTGATATATAAAATGAATTTGTAGGAGTGTTTTGCTACGTGCATTCACGTATATGAATGCAGGCCTTTAAAAGATTAACCATACCTATGCTAATTGCAAAAAAATTTCAACTCTGTGTGGGTTCATGTGGTGTGTGTGTGTCAAAAATGTTGACTTAATAGGAATTTGTGTATATGGCAGGGAGAGGAGACCAAATCTAACAACCAGATATGACAGTTCACTATAGGAATAATTTTCCTTGGCAGTCTGGGGTTAGGATGTGTATAGCGTAACAGTGGAATTCTTTCTTATTTGCTTTGGCTGTCCATGCTGAGACAGTACCATCATACATGAAACAACGTAATACAACATAATGGAAGCTGGGTTAGTGTAATTGGTACAGTGATTAGGCTACAGTCTGGAAGATTCAGGGTTCAAATCCTGGCAGGAGCAAGAAATTTTTCTGTTCTCCAAATCATCCAGACCAGCTCGTGGGCCTACCCAACCACCTATTTAGTTTGTACTGGCGTTGTTTCTTGGGGGTAAAGTGGTCAGGGTTTGATGTTGACCAAGCACCTCCATCAAGTACCGAGGTCAAGATTGAGTAGAGCAGTACCAAACCCCCCGCCGAATGCCTTCATGTTGTGGACAGGGCCAACCTTTTTTACCTTTTACACGTGTGCACGTGTACACACACACACACACACACACACACACACACACACACACACACACATATGCACGCATGCACACATGCGCGCGTGCACACACACACACAACCACACACACATCGTGGACGTCACTAAATAAGTTTGATATCCCACCAGTGTACAAAGACAGCTTTGTCCAGTCCTGTGTGTTTCCTCAGAAAGTAGTAATATTGTTGTTAATGGCTGATATACAAATCATCATCAGTTGTATACACTTATTTTTTTCTTAAGGTCCCGCTCTGAATATGTTGAATTACTGCAGAAAGACTTGTGTACATACTATAGTTACAATGAATTCTTGATGGAACGATTGATGCAGCTGTTTCCATTATCTGAGCTGCTAGAATTCCTTGAGGCTAGTGAAGTCCAGCGGCCACTGACCATCCGAACAAACAGCCTCAAAACTCGAAGGAGAGACCTTGCGCAGGTATGTGTATGTCAAAACCCATGGCTCTCAATGATGGAAAATTTATCTAGAATGTAGTATATTGATATTTTTTTATATAGGGTGAATTTATTTTCAAATTCAGTGTTGGAAGGGAAGGCTGAATGTAAAAAACTTCCTTACCACAGTATTTTTTCACTGTACTTTCTTAAATAACCCTTGCCTTTGAATAAGCCACAAGCCCAATGTTTAGTAGATAGAAACTAAGTTTCTTTGTGCTTATTGAAGTGTCTGCCTTAACATATATGTGTGTGTCACCTGTAAGTGCACGTAATGGAGTCTTGAAATGTAAATGTACTATTTTATGTTCATTTCTGTTGTAGCGCCATACTGGTTAGGATTTGGTATTTTGCCATGTGAAAATGGCAGTTGTTAGTATCTCATTGCTCAACGCTGCTACCTTGAATCAAACACTAAACTTCCACATTTGCCAAACTAGAATACAACCCTGCATGTAAGGCGAGCACATTTACAGTCTTCAGTTTTCAGGACGATACATTCACATTAGTTTTTTTATGTCGTGGTGTTTGCGTGCTTAACCTTTAAACAGTACAGTTGATATTTAGATTTTAGCACCTGAATTATGAAAAATGTATTATTTGAACAGAAGAAGATAAAATTATGAAATAAATGACACTGTGTGGAAAATAAAACATTATTCAGCATATGTCTTAAAAATGTAGCAAATTCTTGTTGCCTAAATATATAAAGTTAATTTCTAGGGATGTTCTTTAACATGCATTTACATCTGTGAACACAAACACAGGTCATTTAAAGGTTAATATTCTGGAATGGAATAATCAACAGAATTAAAATATTAAGGTATTAATGTAATAAAACGTTATGAACACACCGCTCAGTTACCTAGTCACTGCCAAAACTTTGGTGACTAGAATGAGAATTCTCCACTTGATCTTTCTCCCACAGGACATCATCTTCAGTTCCGTTCAACCTGTTTGACATAGGGCATCTTTTAAACATCTTGACAATGGCTATTTTAAAAATACTGATTTACAGTTATAAGTTCAGTTTCTTGAAATTGTGTGTTTTTCCTAAGAATGCATCTGAAATACATAATCGTGTACTTGCATAAACCTTAATTCATTTTGAACCAATATTCCAGGCTCTTATAAACAGGGGTGTGAATCTGGACCCACTTGGCAAGTGGACTAAGGTTGGTTTGGTCATTTATTCTTCAACGGTACCTATTGGAGCCACACCAGAATACCTTGCTGGGCATTATATAATTCAAGGTGCATCAAGCTTGCTTCCTGTCATGGCTCTTGCTCCACAAGAGAATGAGAGGATTCTGGATATGTGTGCAGCACCTGGAGGAAAATCGTCACATATAGGTTTGTATATTGGTATATAGTTTTGGAGCTAATGTTACTGGCAAATGATTGTACAAGAATCTCCCTTTGTGACAGGTAGGTATGATCTTCGGTCACCAACTGACTAGGCAAGTGAGTGTTCTGTGCTAAAGTCTCTTTTCGGAGAGAGAGAGTGGATGACAACTGATTGCTGATATTAAAGAGCATAATAAGTTTTGAATGAATGGCGAGATATTAGTCGTGGGGTGTTTGTGGTGTGTCATTCTGGTATTCGTCCGAAGT
Organism: Coptotermes formosanus; assembly: GCA_013340265.1. Lineage (NCBI taxonomy): Eukaryota > Metazoa > Arthropoda > Insecta > Blattodea > Rhinotermitidae > Coptotermes > Coptotermes formosanus. The sequence continues at coordinate 2,597,641 of BLKM01000110.1, forward strand.
GAGTACAAAAATTTGCAAAATCTTTGCATGCAGTATCTGACTCAGTACGTAATTCCGCACCAGATAGGCTGCAGTATGAGCCAGTAGTATATGCACACACTAACATTGAGGTTGATATGCAACACCATGAGCTGACACTTTACACTTACAAGGACCCTGATGCTAATATTCTATACTGTGAGCCAACATTTTACACACACTAGGACCCTGAAACTGATACGCTACTAGACACACATGCTAAACATTATGCAGGGTATACACAAAAGAATGGTGCGGTTTCAAAAGTTAACAAGAAATTTATTTCTCACCTTACACGAGCACAGTGTACACCGTCAGCAGCGGCAACTGTTCAAGTTTCTCACGCGTTAATCACAGTCCTTCAATGTGTGCACCCTGGGTCACACGACACACATCCACAGGGTAATCAAATTCATCCCAGACTCGGTGTAGCATGTCCGCTGTAATGGTCTGCAGTGTATGTGTTCTCCCTTGGCCACCCCGTTTGCCGGATCTAACACCATGCGATTTCTTTCTTTGGGGGTCCATTAAAGATAGTGTTTACATACCACCATTGCCCATGTCCCTCAAGGAACTTCGTGATTGGATAACGCATGCATTGCAGACCATTACAGCGGACATGCTACACCGAGTCTGGGATGAATTTGATTACCGTGTGGATGTGTGTCGTGTGACCCAGGGTGCACACATTGAAGGATTGTGATTAAGGCATGAGAAACTTGGACAGTTGCCGCTGCTGACGGTATACGTTGTGCCCGTGTAAGGTGAGAAATTTCTTGTTAACTTTTGAAACTGCACCATTCTTATGTGTATACCCTGTATATATATATTGCTGTGGCACTACATCCCAAATCAGGCCTCGGCTGCCTCATTGTTAAGGTTTCTAGATCACACATAATTAGACGCACACCCAGTAGGACTCCTCAGAAAAAGTGATCAGCTTGTTGTAGAGGCTGCCACGTACACAACACGCAACAAACACGAGAGATGAACATCCATGTCCTCAGCAGGATTTGAACCCATAATCCCAGCAATCAGGTGACTGCAGGCGTATGCCGTAGGTCATGCGGCCACCGGGATGGGTCTAAACATCATATGTTTGATGGTATTTAGGAGTTACTTATACCTTTCTTATACAGTGAAACCTCCGCATGGTGTTTGTGAAGGGACAAGAAAAAGGGCAGTAAATGTTAGAAGATGACAGTTGTGGGGAAGTTTTAAGAGCATCATATTTATAGAGACTAGGATAAATGAATGGTACTTGGGGCAGAAAAAATGCGCGGAGGAGCAAAGAATGAAGGTTTCCTTGTATACAAAATGCAAAGGTACTGGCACATTTAAACTTGTCAGACATGAATGCAATTAACCTGTACAGGTAGGATACTTCACTTAATCACAGTTTAGGGCTAGATATATTGATTGCTGTTGAGCTGGAGGTACCCTTCCTGCTTCACATTTTGTTGGTGTGTGGGAGGAATGTTGATCAAAGGGACCCGTGATTCTTACCAGCATGTGGTTTGTCCTTCAGTCTCTTCAGCACCTGAAAGTAGCCTATCCATCCCTTATTGCCATGAATATCATATTTTATTGGCTGAGTATGTTGGTCTGCTGGTAATGCTGTAGACTTCTATGCTGGGTGAGTCTAGTTTGATTCTCAGATGGGACACTGACTGTTCTGACTGAAATTTTGTGGTTTTCTTAGTGTTATCTGAGTTAGCCTGGAACTGCTTCCTCCCAAATCTATCCCAGTACATAATTCACTGGTCCTCCTACTATTGGTGCTACATAGTAGGTGTGGCCAGCAAGACTTTTTTTGGGAACCGCAATTGAGGACCCATTATGCCAGAGCACACATTAATAAAATAAAATAAAATAAAGTAAAGTAAAATATTTTTGCCTTATGTGACAGCTTTTTATTTCTCTTCATCCAGCTGCATGAGGTTTGCTTTCAGTTATGTCCCCCCCCCCCTCCCAGAAAAAATTTTAAAACGTATTACACAGTCAGCCTTATGTGCTTCTCAGCTACCTGAATATAACTTTTTACAGGCAACTTGCGCAAGCCATATATGGCTTGAGAGCCATATTGTGGCACCACTGCTTTGTAGTTTGGGACACTGGCACATTTGTAAACTGAACCACATTCAATGCTAAATAGTATAGGTTACTGACTGTCATGAAATACCTGCAAAAAGACAGATCAGTAATTTCTCTCTGCTCATATTTTTCCAGTTGTGACAATATTTTCAGCTTCTGATTAGAAGCAGTTATACAAAAAATTTAAAAAATATGTATGCATTGCAACTTTATAAGTGTGAAACATCCAAAAATATATAGTTCTGCCTGAGACAGTTATTATTAATTGTTGGCAGCCATGTGTCACACCTTTGCGGTGGTGCGCACACACAGTCCAGCTGGTCAAGTTTTGCACTTTTTGTTACTAATACTGTTACCCCTGAGTTAAAATACATACTATTTGTCCACTGGCCCCATGATGCTGGGGGTTGTAATATCCCATACTTCTGAATGATAAAATTTAATCTTATTTTTATAAACTTCTGCAAAAAAAGAAAATGTGGTGGTGTAGTCTGTGTGTATGTGGATGTATGTTTTTACTGTTGGACTGCTCCTGGAAATTAAATGCATTACATAAAATGAAAGGAGGCTAATTGGTGGTATTTATGTATCGGATTTCAAAGTGTTTTAGTCACATTCATTTCTTTAACTTGCTTTCAGCTGCAGTGATGAAAAATACTGGTGTATTGTTTGCCAATGATGTAAATGCAGACAGAATCAAGGCAGTTGTAGGGAATTTTCATCGTCTTGGTGTTGTCAATTCTGTTGTCTCATGCTGTGATGGTCGAAAATTCTCTGCGGTAAGTGTGGGCCAGATTCATCCACTTCTGATGTGTACCTGTCAGTGCGTAGGCACACATTGGATGATGATGGTTTGTACAAAAAGTAGTTCTCAGTCTTTTGTTTTTTAGAGATTGGTAAATAGCCGTGGGTTTGGTGAGTATAGGTAGAGTGCAGATAATAATTTACAAAGTCAGCTTGTACTACATGTGTTGACTAGTGGTATAAGTATTAACACCTTTGGAATTGAATTTGTAGATGCAGTGTAACTACTGTGTAATCAGTAAAATTAAACAGCTAGTTGTACAAATGTAATTCTTCAGTTCTGGTAAATTACATGTAATGTACAGCTGAGTAGAATTTGTGGATGTCATAAATTAACCTCTTCAATGGTATTTCTGGCAGTGTTTTAAGATTCTCTTGTTCCCTCTATGATACATTCCACAAAAGTTTCTGTTTCAGTGTTCATCACTATTCATTATGTACCTGTGGTGCTGTGTGTGGCGTAAGTGCTGTTGCACTTAGTGCTTAAGTTTCTAGAACGGCAAGGAATTGTTAGCAGTAGCCTTCTGGGTGCCATAACGATGTATCTCACACTTCAAGCACAGGCACACAGCCTTTGAAGCTTTAGACATATCAAAGAGTTGAGGTTTTCGCAGTAGGGATTGTGAAGATTACAGTTTCTGGGATATGACATGGTATAGTTTGTTAGGTAGGTACTTATGTTTTAGGGGAACCTCCTGCCGTCATCTTCACATTAGGAAGGTGAGTCTGAAGATGGAGGCAGCAGGTTTCAGTGAAATGTTTCTGCCTACAAAATGGCGTGGTTACATCCGTAAAGACACCTTCAAACAGTGATTGCATTGTTATAACAGTACATGACATTGTTTTGCAAGATGTTTGTGGGGGTCCATGAATGAAGAAACTGGACTGATTGGTGAGCTGTGTTGTCTTTGCAAAGTGTATGAGCCCAAAGACATGCCAGTGTAGTAACAAAGTTGGCTCATCTTTCTGTATACTCCCACAGACTTATGTGTATAGGTGAAAGTGTGCTGATGGTGCAGTATAGAATAGAGGGAAAGTGAAATATGAAAAGAAAATTGGTGCATGAGTCTTTCATGTGCAACTCCAGGGCTCCAGAAATAGAGTCACTCACAGGCAAGGTAACAGAGACAGATGAATAGACAATATAAAAGTATTTATATGAGGCATATTGCTAGTCCCTTGGTGCATGGATCTGAAGTGGCTAGTACATTAAAACTGCATTTCTAGAGCCCTATGTGTAATAATTACAGAATAAAATTAAAGTAGTGTGATGCATATGAAAGTGTTCTGTCTGTTGCAGGTGATGAAGGGGTTTGACAGAGTCCTTCTGGATGCCCCATGCTCTGGCACAGGGGTAGTTGCCAAGGATCCCAGTGTGAAGACGAGTAAGGATGAGACAGATGTCACACGGTGCTTTACTCTTCAGCGTCAACTGATATTAGAAGCCATAGATTGCTTGAAAGCTAATTCGTCCAATGGTGGTTATCTTGTATATTCTACTTGTTCTGTGTTGGTAAGTAGCCTACTGTACTTCAAGAATGATGGTGTAATTCCTGAAGCAGTGCTAGACCATTTTATATTTCCAGAAAAAGCAGAAAGTGTAAATACAAGCATTGGCATCAGTGATTAGTAAATCTTATACTGGGAAACATTGTTTCGGAAGGGAATACAGGGGAAGACAGCAATAAATGCTAGCAAATGACAGGTTCAGGCAGCTGTTAAAGGTGTCAGGTTTACAGGGGCGAGAATAAATGAGTAATACTTGTGGTAAAACGATGCACAGTGTAATGATGGGTAGAGGTTTCATTGTATATGCCACTGTTTCGTGGCTTGGCAGTCATGTAGTATGTAAATGACTATTATGTGGTGTCATGACAGTGCCACAGTGGTAAGTAATAGAAAATGTATGTTGTGTCACAATCGTTAGTGTTTTTGGTATATTTTTTCTTAGGTATGGGATTATATATAGATTTGTAAGATTGTAATACAAGTAAACAGTTTCCGTGTTTCAGTAGATTTGTAGGACAAAACTGAATGAAATTTGGGCGCTGTTGCTATGATTTTGAATATAAGAGATTGCCACAAATTGTGATTAATGCAGAGCAAAGCTAGCAGTCATGAAGACTAACTGGTCAGAATAGTATAAACATTTACCATGGCATGTGGTGAACTTGAATGATCATCCACACAAGTCAGGACTGTAACTAATGCTGCTGTTGTTGGTTCATGGTGTTTAGAGGTGTTCTCTAATCCAAGCAGTATCAAGTTTGATGATGTTACTAAGCTGACTTCTGTTAATGTGGATGTCCCAGACGCATGTTTCTTATGCGGGCGCTTACATGGTTGTGGGTTGCATCACTATTATGTTCACAAATCCTGTGGATATAATACATAAATTAGAAATGCAGGTAGCCGTGCGTCCTTCATTATACACTGCGTTCCACATCTGCGACTGAAATGTTCCCCTCCCACTAATAATTTGGTGCTTATAAGATGAAATCTGTCACCACTCTTCACTTTTCACGATCACCACCGCCACCGCCACTGCCGCCGCCACCGCCGCCACCACCACAACCACCACCACCACCTCCACCTCCACCACCATGACCACCACGACCACCACCACCACCACCACCACCACCACCACCACCACCACCACCACCACCACCACCACCACCATCACCAGTGTATCAGTGCATAATGATGCAGAGAATTTTCACTGTCACTTTCAAATTCTAATAAACTTTCCTCTGAATTGCTAACGTACAAAGTTCCTGCCATTTATTATGACAACACATCAGATCAGTTCCCTTAGTTTTGTCTGCTCTTAATTTCCTGTGAGTGCAATTTTTGTGAGGGTTGTTTCCAAGTATTTTGAGTGTACCATACTTTCAAAGGATTTATTACCTACCTTCATATTGTGATTTTGTTCTGCATTCTTTTCATGAGACATTAACATATACTCATCTTTCCCAGCATTTGCTTCTAGACCAATCTCTTTACTTGGGACTGATAAAGCTTCTGTGTTTTTTACAGTCTGTATGCTTTCACCCAATAAATTAACATCACCAGCATGGACTGGAAGCTGACGTGTCCCATTGAATACCAGTCCCTCCTGATTTACTTAGACCCTTTTTAGTGGCATATTTTAAAGCAAGATTGAAAAGCAGTGGCAATAAAACATCTTCTTGTTTTGGATGTTTCTAATTAGGAAAGGTATGAGAACTTTCTAAACAGGAAATGTGTCAGACAAATGTTGTCCTCTGTAGGCTTTGCTAAGGCTTTATTTAAATAAATTTTAACCAAGTACGTATGGGGGCTGCAGTGGCACAGTGGGTTGAGGCACTGCGCTACAAACCAGCAGGTCGCGGGTTCAATTCCCGATGGTGTCAGTGGATTTTTTCATTGGCATAATCCTGTCGGTCACACTATGGCCCTGGGGTCGACTCAGCCTCTAGCAGAAATGAGTACCAGGAATATTTCCTGGGGGGTAAACGCGGCCGGTGCGTATGGCTGACAACCTTACCACCTTCATGTGCCGATTGTCTAGAAATCTGGGAGCCTCGACCTCCTGGAACCCTCTGGGCCTGTCCAGGCCTGTCAATGGCTTTACCTTTACCTTTACCAAGTATGTATTCGGGCTGTTGAAGCAGTGTAGTTGACATCTTTGTTCTTCTGGAGTAGTGTGCACCATCACTGGGTGTTTGTTGCCCCACCCATTGGTGGAGCACAGTATGCCAGAAGAATGAAGATGTCAGATTTTAATTAACATTAATAGTTTTATGAGTATACTGGACTCAATGAGCATATTATAGAAACCCTCCCTTCTAAGTGAATCAGGCTTTCTTGAATTTCATAAATACAGTGAAACCCTGTTAAGAAAATTTTGAAAATTCCAAGAAAATCCTACTTCTTAAGTGGGAAATTTCTTAAAAGGGTAATTTTAATTAAATGGGAGACTTTTGATGCTTTTTTATCCTGATTTCGTAGGTGGGAAATTTTCTTAACTGGGTTTTTCTTAAGCGAGTTTCACTGTAGATTTATTCTACATACCCTGTGGTTTTAGTAATTACTGTCAAATGCTGATGACTTTTATCACTGTGTGTGTGTATCATGAGTATTGGCATGACATACACATTTCAACACCTGTGCTTGCATCATCAGCGTGAACTTTATCAATGAGAGTTCTTTACATGTGGTTGTGTCATTATGTAGGTTTTCTAGCAGTTTGTTTAAACTCTGTTAATTACACTCCTTTGGAACAGTTTTGCTGTTCACTGCTTTTCACTGTTCGGTACTTGCTGTCACCGTTCTGACCAGTGTACACCTATTGTAGGCTGTGTCTGCATACTGCACTGGTATATTGCTCTGTATGGATGGGTGCTTATGTCTTTGTATCTGTATATTGCGCTTTCCCTGTAGTGTTGTTGCACTTACATCTATTCTTATTTCTCACATATTTGTGTTTCATCTGTTGTTGCAGTGTGCTTTTCCTATGATCAGCACATATTGTACTCTGTGTGTCTTTGTGCACTAACTTGTGTTTCACAGTTTTACATTACTTGAATATGGGTTAGCTCATACAGTCATGTTTAATGTTTCTGTGTTTAATGTTTTGTACTTTTTCAGCCAGAGGAAAATGAATGGGTTATTGACTATGCTTTGAAGAAGAGAGATGTAAAACTTGTACCAACTGGATTAGATTTTGGCACAGATGGATTTACAAAATACAGGCATCACAGGCAAGTGTTATCTTACAATTTCTGTATTGGTATGTGGAATTTTAATTTATGTACTTCATAGAGAAGGAACAGTTTATATTTTGAGTCACCTCAACCGTTATTTGTCACTTGCAGTTTCAGGATTTGTTGTGGTTCTCAAACATGTGTGTTCAAAGCTTCAGATTGTGTCAGTATAATGACGTGGAGTTGCCTGTCTGTATTAACTAAAATGTTGCTGTGAATATGATTGTAAATTTTGACCTGGATAAACTTTTCGTTTTTGCCTGGTAGAAGTATCCACACAGTGTGATCAAAGGCATAGGTCTGTGTCTGCTTGATTGCTGGGATTGTGGGTTTCAATCCCGCTGAGAATTTGTGTGTTTGTCTCGTGTGTTTCTTGTGTGTTGTGTGGTTGGTGGCCCCTGCAACTTGCTGATCACTCACTCAGAGGAGTTATACTGTGTGTGTGTGTGCACGCGCACGCGGGGTGCATGTGCGCGAGAGAGAGAGAGAGAGACAGAGACAGAGACAGAGATCTAGAAATCTCAAAATGAGGCTGCCTAGGCCCGATTTGGGCAGTAGCGCCACAAGGAGGAGACTGAGTATCCACAAGTCATTTAACATTTAGTGTGAGCTCTTATTAAAATGACAGGAATGATTCAATGAATATGATACTATGCTTGGACCTTTTTTGTTACACCCATTTTTAAATCAGTGTTAAGTTTCTTGTAAACCTGGTGGTCTATGCAGTTATCTCAGGTCTGAGAGAGGCTTGCTGCAGTGTACTTTATGTATGTATTTTTCCCTCCCGTGTGGCAAAAACAAACAGTAACAAAGAAGTAGCATTTGTAGATTAACTTACTTCCATTTTTGGTAATAGGTAGCATGTTTTACAGTAAGTTGCTTGTCAAGTGTGATTATAATCTCATTTTAGATACTTCATTAAACTTGAGAGCTGCGCTTTTTTGTGGTATAATGCAGCATTGAGTGGTAATCCTTTACTGATGTTTCGGGACAACATATTATATGCCATGAGAGTGCAGATCTCATCAACATTGTGGCAGAAGCCTGAATTCATTAATCTTTTTCTTTGCACAGTGTGTTCCCCATTCTTGGGTATCAGGCCGTGTTAAGAAATGACTGTTAACCGAACACTCTTTGAGTGCACATGCTGCACCACACGTCATACTGAGGGCAGGGAAAGATTTAATCTATGCTAGTGTCACTTCATTCTCATGCTCAGTGTTTAAGATATGCCTTGCAGATGATATCAGTGTGCATTTAAGTAATAGTAGACTGGATGGAAGTATGAAAAGAATATGCAGGAGATTTTCTCAGGTTTTTGCATTACTTCCTGTGCTTTTAAACCATTAATGTGACTACAGTGGTTATATTTCAGGTTTCATCCAACAATGAAACTAACCAGAAGATTTTATCCACATACTCACAATATGGATGGGTTTTTTGTTGCGAAGTTAAAGAAATTTTCCAATAATATTCGAAAGTCTAATGTGGAGGAAGAAGAAGCAGATGTGATGCATAAAACAAAACAGTAGAAAGTGGACCCTGCCACAGTCTGTTTAATAAATGAACACCTGTAACTACATGTATCTTAGTTTTAATACTGTAAGTGCATATTTTATAACATCAAAATATAGTCAACAATAACAAGGCACGTGATAGTGCACTGCAAGCAACCCTTAAGTACCTATTCTTTGCCTACATTCTATTCAGAATAAAGTGAAGTGCTTAACCTTTTAAAGCCTAGCGGTAACTTTACATACGAACAGGTTTAATATTAAAAAATTCTACGTGGTGCCCACATTGCGTTTATGTGTTTTGTACGGATCTGAGAACAAACAGCAACTTTTGCCTTATAAAACATTAAGAGATTGGTTTTTATAACCGAAGTGGAGAGTGTTTACAGCGCGGTACGCACTGAGTCCTTACATAAAACAGATACGCTTCGTTTTTAAAGGGTTAATGGAACCATCCCTTTTTCTCTTATGAAATGTCAAAATCTCAACCAACTGAAGATCTGATGTAAAATAAATATATTGTAAAGTTGTGGGGACCAGTTTATAATGATATGTTGTTTCCCAAGTGGACTCAGGTTTTTATATTTCAGATCACACACCTGGAATTTTGATATTTATCATTATAAACATAATACCGTTCTCTGAATTTTTAACAACATGCTGCATTACACGCTCGTCCTGTTAATCATTCAAATTTTTTATTTTATGTTAAAAGGTGGAGCATTTAAACAGTTGCTTCCTTTTGGTCCTTCATGAAGGGATGTGATATTATAATCTGCAATGGGGTAAAGATTCAAGTCGTGTGATTTTTACACCGTGTTGACTTGTTGGGTGTTCCTGACAGTTTGAGGGATTGTAGGGTAGTATTTTTTTGCCACTTGACATGGTGTAACAACCCAGAAGGAGAATATCAAATCTTGAACTTCAGTAAAGTACATTAATAAACATAAACAGCAACAGGGCATTGAGTCTCCTAATTGATGCTTGAAAATTTGTGAATATCAAGGAACAAACTTTTAAGTGTTATCTTCAGTAAATTTAGATTTTGAAGTAGGTGTGGTGTGACAAGACACACCTGATGAAAAGTTTTGTAAATGGATAGAATTTTGAAGTTCTTTTTATGGCAGTACACTTACGCACCATGTATGATTGCTGTTTCTGGAACATGAAGATGGAGGCAGTATGTACCGCCAACACTGTGGCACCCCTTCTCAGATTGCATGGTGCCATTGTCTGCAAGACTGCTGTTTGGAAGCATTCTGATTTTCCATTGCGTTATGATGGTGAGGGGTTAGTGTGGTATGGTGGGTGACTGTTGCCAATGATATGGTAGATAGTTTAATAAGTTATTGGTAGGGTGCACTCTTTAGCCACGAGATGGGGATGTGGGGTTAATAGGTGGAAATGCGTTGGGTGGGTGATGTATCATGTTACACTTTTCCATTGACCCTTTTTGTCTGTGGAGTTAACCGCCACATGCAATAACAATAGCAAACACAGCGGCGATGAATAAAACTGCACTTAATGTCATGGTTAAACCACATACAGTGAAACATTGTAAATAATCTGTGCTATAGATGGTGCAGATTCTTTGGTACGGACTATGGAGCCAGGTGGTATTAGAACATCAGTCGGAGTCCTTATCTGTTATAGATCACATGAGTCAAAGCAGGCTTGACTGCTTGACCCATGGAGATGGAGGCAGCACGATTCTTCAAAATGTTGGGAATCACTTGCACAATAATATAGCATCACATTGCCGATGACCTTCATACGTTCTCTCTCTACCCTGTAATATGTCTCGGTCATCTGCTTGAACTACTTTACCCCCAAAGGTACAGGCACCACAATCCTTCGAAATGTAGGGAACCACCAAAATAATGAATCTAAAACGTCTAGGTAATAATAGTTGTTAGATGTTGTTTTACACTTGCGGTTTTATGAAGCATAATTTTACTGTATCTCTTTCTTGTGTTAGATTTCATGGGTATGAACAGCTGTGAAGTGCTGTACAGCACACGAAGGGAGGTTATTTATACAGAATTTCACCATAACTAGATGAATGTGGGAATACGGAAAGAAGACAAATGTAAGCACTTGAGTAAAGAAGAGCTTTCACTGCATGATTTTCACGACATTTGCAAATCAGTTCAGTACGTCTTGTACAAATCTCGGAAGGAAAATGTTGAAAAACCTGGGCGAAATTTTATTTCCTCTCTAAAGTAAACTATGGTTTATCTTAAAGCTTCAGCTCGTACATTCCATTGTTAGTTCAAACAATGAAGCAAAATGATACACAGACCGCTATTCACAACTGCATTCTTTTTGGTTAATCGTCACTTAGTACAAGATGTTTTGGCCTCAACATGGTGCCTGGTTATGCTTAACATTTTCCACACACACACATCCTGGTACTTGCAAAAATAATCTGCACCAGTGCTAATACACACGCAGGATAACACAGATATCCACAATCAAAATTTAGAGATAAGCAAAGAAATCCATGTATGGAAATCACTTTACAGAAAATATAAAAGCGTCCTACACGATAAAACGGAGCATTATATTTTGTAAAATTTAGGAACAATTCGAAGCAGGCAGCTTATAGGCAGCAATAAAAGGTAAAGTTCACCCTAGAAGAGGCCATGAAGGCACAGATGGGGAGTAGAAGTATAGCTGTACTCTTGCTTCTTTAATCGCGGCCCTAGATGGGGGTGGGTGGTTAACCCCATTCGCCGGCCACTTTACCCCCGGGAGGGACACCCGGTACCCATTGTATAGGAGGCTGGGTGGGCCCCAGGGCCGGTCTGTACGGGATCGAGCCTTGGACCGTCCAGCCGCTAGCGAGTCGCCATACCGACTGCACTACCCCGGCCCACAAAGGGCCATATTTTTAGCAAAATATTTTATGCAGTTTCGGCCACTTTACAAGTTTAATTTATTTGGAACTTCACACTTTTCATTTGGATGTTGTTTGTAGAGGATGAAACCTCATTTGATTTTTGACCACATGTTGTACGCTAGTATTTCATGGGTACTTGCACAACAAACGATATGGACCACGGGTACGTAGGTCTGAGTTAACATGGTAAAGTTGGTAGGATGTATAGAACCACGGACGTCCTCTCACGTGGTAGTTTCATTTGACACGAGCAGTGGGATTGGAGTGTGTGAAAGTGTGGCGTGGTAAGGTTATGTGATGTCCAGTTTTCGTGTTCATGTTCCTTCGGCCTCCTTTTTGGAACTGTGAGAAAGAAGTAAGTGTTAAGTATTTTATGGAACTTTCTTGAAGCCAGTGGTGCGCTGCGGTTCTTGACGAAGTGTTTCAGTCCTGTCTAAGGTATGCTACAACGAATTCACCTCAAATTTTTACCTGCCATGTAGTCATCATTTCATACATGTAGTGGCTTCTCACCATTCTTTATCTTGTTTCAGAGGTTTGGGTAGGAACACTGTTAAATTGTGTTATACGTATTATCTGTGTATAGCGTTTATAGTGGGCGTGATTGACAATACGCCCGTTGACATATTTTGCACAAAAATCCAAGATATTAGCGAGGGAACGCTGAAAGTGAGTTGGACTTCCGGCCCCAACTTCAGTCTTCCTTCGTCGACATTTAAGTTACATTATTCGTAACCGTAATACACTGGTTTGAAAGTTTCCAAGTAATTTGTATGTGTTAACCAACAGCCAAAGGATCACAGATTATTTTCACATGTTAGTTCCTGCAGTGCTCTTTAAGTTTGGGCCTAAATATTCCTAGTACTTTCATGCCACGTACCACACATATTTCTGACCTTTCATAGTTCTTTTGTAGTATAGGAAGATTATTTTCTATTGCTGTCACTACAACTGCTGATGACTGTTATGCTCTGCTGTATTAGGAACTGCTTGACTTATGTAGGCATCGTAGGGAGTAATTTATTTCGTACTGTTTAGTAATATAGTTTAAAATGTATCTGATAGGTCAGTAAATGGAGTAATTGGTATACATGCATAAGTGCATGTAGGCCTATATTATCATGTAAAAATTTGAAGCACTCTTGACATTGAAACAGAAGCACACGAAACATTGACTCGTGCAGGAGGTTCTTAATATTATGTAATTTGAAGTTAGCATGTGACGGATATTCTTTTTTCAGTTCACATGATGTGGAAGTGATCATTGTTTAAAATTCTGACCTGTGAATTCCTTCATTATAGTTCATTGGTATTTTGACAGCTCTAAACATCAAAAACTGGAAATTCATGAGTGATTTATGTAACATATTTGTCTATATGATTACTATTACATATTGCTTATATACACATTTCTTGTACACTTTGAAGGGTTTATTAGGTTTTGCATTCCCTGCAGTATCTTGGCTCAGATAACCAAATGGAGGCACTTTGTGCAGCGACAGTATTTTATTTTACTGTCTGCTGTTTCCTTTATCTTGCTTTGGAAGCTTGTTAACTGCTGGGTCATTTGCATTTGCGTCTGTTTATTAGCTGTTGGCTAGAAAGTTTTCTATCTGAAGAGGTTTCGTTCTAAAATGCAGTATTCACAAAAAGGTGCTGGGTTGCTGTTACATTTATGGCGTTAAGTCTGAATAATTGATTATAAAATAATGTATAAATTAAATATAACACCACACTGCAGGCTCAAATTACTAACAGTCTTAGAGGCAGATTTTTTTTGTCATTGTCTTTCCAGCTGCAGTTATCAACAATATTACAAGAAGTTTTTAAGTTTATAGCACTGGTATACAAAAATGTAGTGCATAGCAAATAAGAAAATCTGATTTTTTTTTGAGGATCCATATATTTTGTGTTTACATGGTTGTATTACATGACGCAGGCATGGTAAATTTGAATTCTTAATGACAAATATCTTTGCTACAGCTTTAAGATATGCATTTAGTTGTGGTAAGGATGTTAAATGACAAGTTGTATGTTTTTGATTCTGTTCTGAATACTAGACAAAAAAGAGCAAGTGTAGAAACCCTGTGACATTAAGTAGTCTTGTTGCACTAGGTTTATCTTGCAAGATGGTACAAGGAGCTGTAAAATTGGCAGATAACCTTACTCTGCTGTGATTTGCATTGCTCCTTTGTAGTGGATTCAGCTTCATGTAAGTAGGTGTGACCATGCTGGATGTTTTATTTCATGTGCCATTCAGTAGAATGAAGCATGTTATGACATTTATAAACTGTTTGGGTGGCATAAATATTTTTCCCTTCATCAAATGTTGTGTGCTGAAACATTTATACCTTGTTAGTCACTGGTTCTTAATTCTGCTTATGTGATCATTGTTTCCCAATTTTGGTACTACAAAAGTTTGAATGCTTGAATTTTTGAGCCTCATATTTATGTGTTTATCAGGGATTGCAGCAGAATACCATCTTTTGAAAGAAAGTTAAGACTTAATCTTCTAAAACATTGTTGCTGTCTGTTACTGATTTATCAGCTCAGTGTATGTGTTGTTGCATGATCTAGACCCTGTTATAACACCTCACTCAAGATCCACTCTCATATTATTCTTCTATCTGTACCTAGGTCATCAGAGTTTTTACCATTGTGGTTTTTGAAATAAAACTGTGTGTGCATTTCTCTTCTTTGCCATGGGAACTACCTTCCTCGCACATCCCATGTGTCTTGTGTTCATCAACCATATAGCTGATAACATAAATTATGCAGTGATTAAATAATCCACATATTGTTCCATAAATGTAAATGCTGCCTCAGAATATTGTGATTCGTATCTGTACGTGATGTAGTTGCGATAGATAGAAATATGAACATCGATACTGCACTCCAGTCTTCAGAGCACCAGGCACGTCATTAACTTTGTAGGTAGAAAGCTATCAAGATGCACATAACTCATAATTATAACCTCTGTAAGTTCTTTGCTGTTTTACTTATGTTTTTAAAGATGTGACTGTACTTAGAAATGGTTCTTTCACATTTTTGTAATGTGTTTTTCTGTTGCTCTTTCTTACGGTAAGTTTGTGAATTGTTGAACAGTGTTATTCCGTAAAACTGTTACTACTGCAGCTGTATGTATTGCTGAAACATTATTCTTGTCACTGTGGTGCAGAGTGATCTGTTGAAAAGTGTACTGTAACAGAAAATGTTGTTCTTTACCTCTAAGTGTGGAATCACTGAAGCATATTAGCCACTAGGCAAGCAGTTGCACTGCTCCTTATTGAAACTTAACAGAGAAGATTGTAGTGTTCAGCAGGAAGGCGGTATGTGTCATAAATCCAGGGCAGTCATGGGCACACTGAAGCAATTTTTTGAGACAGGATTATTGCTAGCAGATTGTCGTCTAGTTTGGTCTGCCATCAGTGTCATTTTTCCCTGTAAAATGCTGGGCGCAATTGATGGGCATGCATCCTGCATGTCTAGCCTATGATTGTGTATCTAGATTATTTCTTCCCTTCAGAGGGATCAGGCTGGATGGAGGAAATTTTGGGTGTGGGTGGGGTGTTGGCTTATTAGTTACCACAGCAAATTCCTTCAGTTCTACATTAGTACTGTGTTATAATTTACATATATATGCATATTACATATATAGTACCTTCTGATCTGGCATCTGTGAGAGACTATGAACAGCAAGTCGCTATTTTGCATAATGCTGTAGCACATATCAGAATTTGTCCCTGCTCACATGCCACAAAGGAATATGGAGTGTGGGACCATAGAAGTATAGCTGTGCATTTGTAACCTCAGAACTGGTCAACTGCACGCCTCGACCACTTTACCCCCAGGATAGAACACTAGTACCCACTGAATAGGAGACTGGGTGGGCCCCAGAGTCAGTCTGGAAGTTTTGGAGAAGAGAAAAATTTCTTGCCCCTGCCCGGATTCGAAGCATTGATTATCCAGCCTGAGGCCTGGTCATATATCAACTATGCTATGCTGGCTCCTTTGTGATCCGTGCTGTATGTGTAATAACACATCTTTACCACTACTTGGTGTCTGGGGAAGCTAAGAAACTGCTGAGGGGTAAAGTGTCTGGATGGTAAGTGGACCTGACATATACAGAGCAAGAAGAACCAGTTATATGAAAATAAATTCAAGAATAAATGTATATTATTATCATAGCTTAATTAATGGGATTAATTGACTTAGCATTTTCGTAAGTACCACACGAAAATTCTGTTAGGAGATTTTAATGCAAAAGTGGGGAGAGAGGGTACTTTCAAACCGACTATTGGGAATGAGAGTTTACATCAGGATAGTAATGATAATGGTGTTAGAGTAGTAAACTTTGCCACATCAAAGAATCTAGTTGTTAAGAGCACGATGTTCCCTCACCAAAACATTCATAAATACACCTGGACCTCTCCTGGTGGGAAGACTCACAATCAGATCGATCACATATTGATAGATAGGAGATGGCATTCAAGTATACTCGATGTGCGATCTTTCAGGGTAGCCGACTGTGATACTGATCACTATCTGGTGGTGGCAAAAGTTAGGGAAAGGCTGGCAGTAAGTAAACAAGCAGCACAGAAGTTTGACGCAGAGAGATATAATCTCAAGAAGCTAAGTGAACTAGAGGTTAGGAAACAGTATCAGCTTAAGATCTCAAACAGGTTTGCAGCTTTGGGAAACTTAAATGTTAGTGAGTACATAAATAGGGCTTGGGAAAACATTAAAGAGAATATCAAAATCTCAGCTCAAGAGAGTCTATGTCTGCATGGACGGAAGCAGCATAACCCATGGTTTGATGCAGAATGTGCACAATTTTTAGATAAAAGGAAGCAGGCTAAAATTCAGTGGTTACAGAATCCAAACCAAAATAATGGAGCTAATCTGCACAACATAAGATGTGAAGCTGGTAGACATTTCAGGAACAAAAAGAAGGAATATCTGAAAGCTAAAATTAATGACCTTGAAACCATCAGTAAGAACAAGAATATCAGAGACTTGTATAGACTTTAAGAGGGGGTACCAGCCTAGAACTAATGTAGTAAAGGATGAGAAGGGTGACCTGGTTGCAGACTCCCACAGTATTTTGGCTAGGTGGAGGAATCATTTCTCCCAGCTGTTGAATATACACAGGGTGTATGATGTTAGGCAGACTGAAGTACATATGGCAGAGCCACTAGTGCCTGAGCCCTGTGCCTTTGAGGTTGAGATGGCTATTGAAAAGCTAAAAAGACACAAATCACCAGGTATTGATTAGATTCCAGCAGAATTGATTAAAGCACGAGGTAGGACAATTCGGTCTGAGATCCATAAACGTATTATTTCTATTTGGAATAAGGAGATATTGCCTGAGGAATGGAAGGAGTCAGTCATTGTGCCTGTTTATAAGAAGGGCGATAAAACAGATTGTAGTAACTATCGAGGCATATCACATTTGCCAACTATGTACAAAATTCTATCCAACATTCTTTTGTCAAGGTTAACTCCATATGCAGAGGAAATTATTGGGGATCATCAGTGTGGATTTTGACGTAACAGGTCAACTACTGATCATATATTCAGCATTCATCAAATACTTGAGCAAAAATGGGAATACAATGAGGAAGTGCATCAGCTATTTATAGACTTCAAGAAACCTATCATTCAGTTAGGAGGGAGGTCTTGTATAATACTCTCATTGAGTTTTCTATCCCCATGAAACTAGCAAGGTTAATAAAAATGTGTCTAAGTGAAACGTATAGCAGAGTGCGGGTAGGCAAACATCTGTCTGACATGTTTCCTATTAAGAATGGCTTGAAACAAGGAGATGCTCTGTCGCCATTGCTTTTCAGCTTTTTAGAATATGCCATTAGGAGGGTTCAGGCAAACCAGGAGGGCTTGACATTGAATGGTACACATCAGCTTCTGGTTTATGCTGATGTTAATATATTGGGCGGAAGCATAGATAGTATAAAGAAAAACACTGAAGATTTAGTGATTGCTAGTAAGGAGATTGGTCTAGAAGTAAACGCTGAGAAAACTTAAGTACATGGTCATGTCTTGAAATCAGAATGCAGTACACAATCACAACATAAAGATAGATAATAAATCCTTTGAAAGGGTGGAGGAATTCAAGTATTTAGGAACAACCCTAATGAATCGAGACTCCATTCATGAAGAAATTAAGAGCAGATTGAAGTCGGGGAATGCTTGCTATCATTCGGTGCAGAATTTTTTGTCTTCCAGGTTGCTATCCAAAAACACAAAGATGAGGGTATACAGAACTGTAGTTTTACCTGTTGTTTTGTATGGGTGTGAAACTTGGTCTCTCACACTGAGGGAGGAACAGAGCCTGAGGATGTTCGAGAATAGGGTGCTGAGGAGGATATTTGGGCCTAAGACGGATGAGGCGACCGGGGAGTGGAGAAGACTACACAATGAGGAACTTAATGACCTGTACTCGTCACCAAATATTATTTGGGTAATCAAATCGAGAAGTATGAGATGGGTGGGGCACATAACACGTAAAAGAGAAGTGCATACAGGATTT
The DNA here is from genome assembly GCA_013340265.1 of Coptotermes formosanus. Classification (NCBI taxonomy): domain Eukaryota; kingdom Metazoa; phylum Arthropoda; class Insecta; order Blattodea; family Rhinotermitidae; genus Coptotermes; species Coptotermes formosanus. The sequence continues at coordinate 2,616,265 of BLKM01000110.1, forward strand.
TGGTGGGGAGACCTGAGGGAAGGCGACCACTTGGGAGACCCAGCTGGGAGGATGATATTAAAATGGATCTTCAAGACGTGGGATGGGGGGCATGGACTGGATTGAGCTGGCTCAGGATAGGGACAGGTAGCAGGCTCTTGTGAATGCGGTAATGAACCTCTGGGTTCCATAAAATGTGGGTAATTTCTTGACTAGCTGAGAAACTGTTAGCTTCTCAAGAAGGCCTGTGCTCCGTGGAGTTAGTTAGTTAATTGAATTAAGCTATGGACGTGTAGTGGGCATGATCTGCCCTCTCCCCAGCATGAAAGTTGCCCCTGCGGGTTATAACAATTCTTATTGAAGGTGGTGATGTAATCTGGCCCTACTTACATATAGGTGAATGTAAAACTTGTAGGTGGTTTTTAAAGGAGATTGTTTTGTACAAATGCACCTAAAAATTGCAAATGTGGATGTAGCCTATCAGGATGCTTAGAAAAATATTAGGACCTAACTATTACCTCCAAGGGGCAGAACCCTAGAAAAAGTAAGGTTTCTGAGGCAGTTCAGGAAGTCTTGCCTTATTATCAAACACAGTATTCATTACTGTGTTCATAGGAGCCTGCCATTGTGCTATATCCTTAGTCAGGTTAATCACCTGCAAAAATGTAGGACCACTGTAAGAGAGGAGCGTAGAACTGTTGTGAGCCTGGTTTCCTAGGATGTAATACTATGTAGTCTGGTGCATGGTTACTAGTGTTTGGAAGGAACATGCTGTCTTCATCAAAGTTCTAGTCTGCCAGGACTAGGGTTGTGCTCACTGGTGTCAGTAACCAGTCAGCCCCCTCTGGTCACCCCAACCTTGGGTCAATAATTGGGAGCCTCACTATAATTTTTAGTGAAGTTACTCCCACATTTCCTAATGGGGATCAGGAATACTGCCTTCTGTTCGAAGAACATAATCTAGTCTGGAAAAACCCACAACAAATGTTAGTATCTTGTATGTTTAGGGGTCCTGCCATGCTGCAGGATTTGCTGAGGTCTCATCTATGCCACTGGTTACATTCTGAAGTTGGGGGCACCTATTTCCTCGAGCAAGCTGGTAATCGTCTATAAAACGTCTTGGAATTACATGTCCGAAAGCAGTCTTGTATGATGAGGATCTTAGATAGTATAATTCTTTTCATGTGGGGGCTTCACTTTACGCCAGACATACAAGAGCACTTGCATGGTTTTTCTGTTCTTCACCATAGCGGATAATTATTTCCTAGAAGCTAGTGTGTATAGTTCATGGGTGATTTAAAAGGGCACAAATAAACATGTGTTACAAATTAATATTATTATATTTCATGATTATATTGTGAATCTAATTATAATACATTTCATAATGTAGGCATGAGAATAATGAGACAAGTAAAAATTCAGCTTTGGCTGTGATGTAAATACTGATTTGTAAAAAAGTGTCAGTGATTCATATCTGTATTATTATTTCTCATTTGCACTATGTTGTACACTCACTCACTCTCACTTGAACAGTTCATAAATAAACAAAATACAAACATGTACTATAAAATCACAGCTAAGATACTGATATGTTTGTGATTGCAAGACAACATTCATACATGACATACAGAATATAAAAAATGTACACAACTTATGTAGTTAGAAACATTCTATTGCCCTGCATTTCTTAAATTATTTACATGGATTTAAACTTTTGAAAGGTAACTTTTTTTTTAACAATAGGAACTTGGCTTAATTAGTTGTCTTTATACAAGGGTGGTTGATATTTGACCTGGCATCTTCAGAACACATATTATACTTGCTTTATGAAAGCAAAGGTGTAAGTGAATGATTGTTTCTGCAGTACTGTAACTGGATGGTCACCTGTTTTAAGATTTCACATATAGAACCACAGCATTTGGTCAGAAAAAGCTTCTCAGCTTTGTTAGTGTGCATGTGACTGGTGAGAGTTTGTGGCCATGGGTGAAACTGCTCATTGTGTCATGGCTGCTATCAAGTGTGGTATGCTATTTATATACACGTTTTCAACAGTTCAGTTTCCTTGAATTGTGTTTTACGTCTTGGCTGAATGTATGCCAGCTCTGAGTTATTGTTCGTGAAAAAATATACATGTGCCTGCTTTATGTTCTGAGTTCTACAGGCATCACCTTGCCATGTGAGTAAGAACATACGCGAACTAAGATGTGAATGTGGAAGAAAGATTTATGGAATGACTAAAAAAAATGATGGTGAAACCACATTACAAGTTCAGTAAGAATTCTGAGTCAGGTTTGAACCACCTGTGAAATGTAAGAGATCAGATTGATGCTACAAGCCAGGCTCATACATGTTACCTGGTATAAATATTATTTGAACATCCTAACTTCTAAAAGTATTATAATGCATCTCAGTTTGCAACATTTAACAAGAAACAGTTGTGCAAGTTTTGAGGTTTTTCATAGTGGTGTGGCTGAGGTTTGTTTGCTTCTGGGTTGTGACACTGCATCAGTGGGTATTTGGATTCCTACCTTTCACGTGAACATAGTGGCCACATCTTCAGGGGTTTAAATACCCAAGAATAATTCTTCAGCATTTTGTCCCTCGAAGATGAGGCCACTACACTTGCCTGTAATGTGGGGATCCAATTACTCATACATGCAACATCATATCCCAAAAGAAGGTAATCGTGAGGGCACGGTTAATTTGTGTGACTGTTAGCTAAGTAGAATTTCAAGCGATTTTAATTTATGCTGGAGATATAAATAGAGGTCACTCATACTGCCTCCTCTTCTTTGATAGTGAGGGAGTGGAATACATCTTCATCCATATTGTCATTCTCTGGAATTATGTTATCCTCATCCTCAGGTACAATAATTGGGGTTGCTCCATCATGTAAACTGGATCGTGACAAAGAACGTCTGTAGACTTCGCGTGAGACACTCCTCGTGAAACTGAGCCTCCTGGACAGTATGCGTTGCATTGGTGGTTTTGGTGTAATCTCTGGTGTTGCAGGTTTTGCTGGGACGAGGGCATCTTTCTCAATCCTGTATGAATCAAGGACCTCATCTGTGTGCTCCTGAATTACCTCCCAAGCATGATCTAAATAAAGAAATGAATTAGGTTATTACTTAGTTGACATCTTATTTTAAGACTGACTGTGTGAATGACATTGAATTTAATTTGTTTGATCATTAATTTATTTTGTGTTACTGGTGATAAATTAATAATATATGAGGGAAAAAATCCTGGGGATGAATGAAGTAAAAGACTGAAGGGAGAAGGAACTTATCTCAGAAAGGGAAGTTTGGCTTCAGGGTTTGTATGCAGTCTACAATGTTAATAAAGTATGATGTTTTTAAAGTGAATGAGGGGACTCTACCCAGAAAGAATTTAACTGAAGGTTCAAGTCTTCTGAGATGTGATGTCACATCAATTGACAAATAGTAACTGAATAGTGAATGACAAATATTAACCAGTCAACAACATGGCATTATGTTCTGGGAAACTTGAACTTCATCAGCAACACTGTGACAATCTGAGATCTTGTACTGTGGGAGCGTTATCTGGTTTATGAATTTTCTTTTTGTATTTCTTTTATGGGCTGTTTAATGACACTGTCTGTATCAAATACCAAACTGCCCTCAGTGATAGGGTAACTGGTGAATGATGAATTTCAAATGATTTGAAAAGAAGCAGTTGTGGCTTATTTAAGGTGCTATCCCTTCATTTGCTTGGGGGGGGGGGGGGCCACTGAGCAACTCCATGAACACATCAGTCACAATATCTTTAGTCCCATATTAGATTCAAATCAGCCTCATTTTCTTTACCATATGAAGGTTTGGCAGTGGTCAATGAGATGTACGGAGACTTTGTCAAGTAACAGTGTTCTGTTAGGCAATGCTGTGTACTATAAGTGTTATTGTAGTATAAGTAAAGGTAAAGTCAATTGATTAATGTACATGGAACCTGTTCAAGGTCATTTCTGGAGCTTTCAGTGTTTGATTGATAATAACATTTGAAGAAGTGAGAGTGATATAACATTTGCGTACCAACATCAGCTTCATTTGCATGTTCAGCAATGACGCAGAAGCGGATAATATATCGTCCCTTAACCAGTGATGGGATCATGTGAAGTTTGCCAGAACCATTGATGGAAGCCAGAAGATCTTGGTTGAGCCTGTCTGTTCCTCGAAGTCTGAAGCATACAAGTCCCATCTGGAAGGTAGAAGTTATAAGAATTGATAAAATCAAACTTTTGTGTTTTGAATGTGCATGTAATGGATACTTTCAAAGCTTGGAAATGTTGTGATGTAAGAGGATGGAGAGCAGTTGGACTGATTGTGTGAAATATTATGGAGTATTACAGAGAGCCAAGGAGGAAAGAAACATCCTCCACAGAGTAAACCGAAGGAAGGCTAACTGGATTTGTCACATCATTCATAGGGGCTTCCCTCAAAAGCATATTATTGAAGGAAAGATACTTACAGAAGGAAAGATAGAAGGGAGGAAGAAGCCATAAGGAAATGAAAGATATTGAAAACTGAAAGAGGAATCACCAGATTGCCTTCTCTGGAGAAGTAGCTTTGGAAGAGGCAATGGATCTGTCATAAGATGAAGTATGTGGTGGTGGTGGTGGTGTAATGCCGTTTCAAAATGACTGTTTCTAATTCTGTGAGTTAAGTTCTGCAATGAACTTACCTTAACTTCATTGATGACTTCAAATCTTGAATCTTTTCTCACAAGGGCTTCAAACAATTTTGCAAGTCTGCAGTGATTTCGGATGTATGATTGGAGCCCCTCGATACCATATTTCCTTATCACAAACCACAGTTTTAGGGCTCGGAATCTGCGACTCAGAGGCACTCCCCAGTGTCTGTAGTCAATGGCTTCATCTGAATTTGCATGTTGCAGATACAGGGGGTCCACAACCAGGGCTGATGTGAGTTTGACCCTGTCTCGGACCCAATATGTTGAGCAGTCAAAGTTAACCAGTAACCATTTGTTGGGATTTGTGTTGAAAGAGTCTGCATACTGTATTCCTGCCATCAGAGGTTTGTTTTCTGGACAGATGAAAGCATTTCCAGCATATGCTCCATCTACATGCAACCATACGGCTGGAAAACGATGGCAGACTGGGCCTATCTCCGTGAGGTTATCAAAGGAGCAGCAAGATGTTGTACCAAGTGTTGTTGAGACAAAGAATGGTACCAGGCCTGTAGCCACATCTTCCTCCATTGCCTGTTAAAGGTGAATATAATCCAGCATTATTACAGGCAATGTAATGGTACTGTAACAACTACTGAATCTATTTAGCAATGATGATGCTATGATAAACAAGAGTGATAAGGTACATAGGAAGAATAATATAACAAAATGCAGTACTGAAAACTGAACGTTCTTACAGAATTTTATGTGCAAAGACATCTAATGTATGTATGATTTTTCATAATGTAAACTTCTGTGCACATAGGAGACTCGTAGTTCTTATTTGCACTGTTCTGTCATGGCACACCCTGAAGTCTGTAGTTGTGACAATCCTATTTATTCGTACCGCTCGAAGTGTAGAGCCGCGGAGACTGCATCTGTCATCTGGCTCCAAAATACGAAGCTTGACAAGTGAGATCATGGCTGCCTTCTCAACGCAGGAGTGGGCCTCTTGTGAGCAGTATGCCACAAGTCTCGGCAAGAATGCACTATCTTCCATGTCAGGGTTTTGTTTCTTCAGGTTTTTGATGGCCTGGGCTCGAGCAGCCAACATAGAAACCAGGATACACTCACTGGCAGAAGACTGCAAAAATAAGTGGCCATCTCAGTAAGAAGGAAGCTGAAAATCATAGAACTGTAAAGAATGTGGTAACAGTGTTTCAAAGCAGGAGCAATGGGGGTGGAGATTGTAACATTTTGTTTTTTGTGAAGCTGAAACCCTGCCCTTGTTATTGGTATGTGATATAATATCGGACCAGGTAACTGACATGTGTTATGTTCCTCCTTTTTGTTTTCTGCATTTTCTGGAGGTAGTGTTGCTAAACATTTGTTGTTTGTTTTGTGATTTATAATGCTACTGAATTTATGCACTGTCTATTGAGATGCAGTAAAATTATTGTGTTAGGAGTGATGATATAAATGTTTGTTGCATTTGGGATATTTTATGATGCTGTATCAGCTACTGAGGTTGTGTAATGTCTAGTGGGATATAATGAATGATAAAGAGGGGCACTATAGGAAGAAATGCTACTCTGTAGTTTGTAGTGGTTGTGCCATGATTCAGGCACTTATGTGCTGACCTCTCACTGCACAGGCTGATGTGGACAAAGTGGAACTGGGACAGATTTTTCTGCAAGTACTTTGGTTTTTCCCTGTCAGTATCGTTCCACCAATGCTCCGTGCTCATTCATCATTTGTCTTCCACCAACCCTATATAATCTTCAGCAACTTTAATCATTGTTAAATGTAGCTCTTCTCTTCCAGTCTGTTATGGTATTCTCTCAGGATTTTAGGGATTCAGGAAAAACACTATAAATATTGGTAGTGACAGCTTACCCTAGCTTTGAATCTGATAACTTCTGAATAATGTAAGTCAAATACATTAATTACATGCCAGTGTGCTCAATCACTTGTTATAGAACACTGTAATAGTTTTCTTTAATTCATTACCTATTAGGCAAATCTGAAGGTAATGAAAAGTATGCTATTAAGGTGGCAGTATACTGGAGTTTTTCCATAATCGTGGTTTTAGTTAAAAACATGCAGCATTTTGTAAGTTTGGCTTTGCTTCCCTCACAGGATAAACTGAAAACAAAATTATGCAAAATGTTTCCCTAGGTATTCGGCCTTCAGATGTGGATAGTGGGGCTGGTTTCTGAAATATTGTGTGTCTTTAAGTAAAAGAAGACAGGGAAAGAGTCTGGTACATATTTGACTTATGTGACCTATTGATTTGAAATATACAGTATGTGTTTATAAAATTGAGTGGCTTAAATATCACACAGGTTATGCTTACTTGTATGACTCCGCCTCCTTTGCTGCCAGGAGAAGATGCTATGAATTCATCAGGAAGCCCAATAGCTTTGCCTGAAATAACAGATGCGTGTTTATAAAAGTATGAATAGAAAATGCAGTAATAGCAACAGTATTTAATGCTTAGGCACTTGGGGGTATTACATTTGGCTTCTAGCTTCCCAGTATAATTTTAGAAGTGACTGAGTATTCCCAGAGTTTAAAGCTATGCAATCGGGAAGATGATCTTGATTCATTATGGAGTTATCCTCATTGCACAAGACACACACTGGGGATGGATAAATTGAGAGTCTGTGTGAGCCGCTAGACAGTCGTGACCCGTGATTAGTCGAAAAGTTGCCACTGCATCTCGTTGTGGGAAATCAGGAATTATATCTCTGTTCTCAACCATTTTGTTCCAGGGTTTGTGCTGCCTTTCAGTGGCATAACATTTTGAAAGGTCAGCTTGGATATTTCTTTGTATCCTTAATTTAGCAGAATGAAATGATAGTTTACACACAGATATTGGGCTGATTGTTGTACCTTTCTACGCCAAGTAATCTGCTATTGAATTACCGAAAACCCCGCATTGGGATGGGAACCATTGGAATTTTATGTCGTTCTGAAGGCCTTTCAACTGTTTAATAGATGAATGAATTTCTGTAACTCTGTTGCTTGGGGGTGCAGCAACCTTTGCTAATGATCATATTGCCGCAGTTGAAGCACTGAATATAACAGCCTTTGCAAAGGACGCGATTCTACTAAAATGTTGCTGTAGTGCAATGTTCATTGCTTCTAGCTCTCCATCAAAGTGAGTGGCTTGTTGTCCAAGTGTCAAACAGAAGCTACGCAATTTGCAATGAACTCCTGCCCCAGCATTTCCATTCTTGTATGTGAGGAAACCAACTGCATAAATGTGAAGCCAGTCTCATTCAGGATATTGCATGTGGATAGTTTCCAGTGCTGCTAACTTCATTACTGTGTGATCTTTGTCTTTTTTCTTTACTTCTTGAAGGAGGTCTGTTTTATAATCTATCTCAGTGTAGTCTAAAGGGCAAAGTGGTAATAGAAGCCTTTCAGGTTCTGTGTGCAGACTGTAATTTTGTCATAGTGGTGTCACTTTTTGCATGAAGCCATTTTGGGTTTTGAGATTTCTATCATGACACTTGTATTGGGTCCAATAGTTATTGTGAGGCAGGCGTGTCAATTTTTCGTGTAGTATTAAGGCCATTTTTTCCTTCTCAGTTTTTAAAGGGTTGTTCATAATGAGCACGTGCATAGATGTGGGTGGAGTCAATTTGGCTGCCCCTGTGATGAGGCTTAGAGCCTGGTTTGTATCACATGTAATTTGTTCAAGGTAGCTGGTGTGGCCGTTATCAGTGCCTCACAGCCATACTGTAGGCTGGGCTTTATGTATGCTTTATATGTAGCATTCAGTATGGATCTTGAACTACCTCATTTGCTTCCTGCCAGCCTTTTCAGGACACTCAGTTTTTCCTTAAATTTGTCAACTGTTTTCGGTACATGGTTTCTCCACATCAGTCTCCCATCCAGATATATTCCTAAGTATTTTGTGACATGTGTTTGTGCAACAGGTTTAGTATTGATTTGCAGGCTGATTGTGGGTTGTTTATGACGCAGTGTGAAAATCTGGTAGACTGTTTTCTCTGTATTTATTGTTGTGGCATTTTCTTTACACCAGTTACTAAGGGTAGTTAATGCTTCATTCATTACTTGTGAGAGTTGGTGTTGTTGATGTCTTGGTAGTGATGTCCAAATAACTAGGCCATCTGCAAGGAGTGCTGACCTGACATTCTTAATTTTCTCTAGTAGGGTTGGAGTGTAGGTCATTTTTGTGTGGGCACCCTTCACAGTGTATGAGGTGGTGACCTACTTAACCCTTTTGGTGTATTGTTTCCTAGTTCGGCTCCTCTCCTTTGACCTGTCCGGCTAAGAGTGGCCCTACCAGTTGCTATACTACAGCCAGCATACAAGTAGCTCTCGGGGTCATAGGAGCCCACAAGCCCTCCCACCATATCAAGGTCATGCAATCCCTAGGGAGGGTACACAGTTTGAAAGTAAGATGAGTGCTAAGTATGTCACATTCTGCGGTTTAATTTGTCAGTGGAATAGAAGATAGACACTGCATATTAATCATTATAAACTTACCAAACCAATCCAAGACAATTGTCTCCAGTTCAGCACATACTGGGCTGGCAGCCTGCAAATAAAGGGCTGCTGTTACATCACTGTATCATTTGAAATGTACATTTGTACAACTCCTTGTTTTATTGATCGTAACTTGTTTCAGTGCAGCAAGATCTTGTTGTGTGCAGCATGTAATGACAAGCATTCTGAGTCCGTATCTGTCAATCAAATAACACCCTGGGGCAAAGTCTTTCTTCTCAAGCTGACAGCTCCTCAGTTTTCTCAAGAAATTTCCTACATTTTATAGAACCTGAACAATCACTACCATATTCACGACAGTCTGCCACTTGTTCCTAACATGAGCCAAGTGAATCCAGTCCATACAGTCCCATCCTGTTTAAGATTCATTTTAATATTATCCTCCAGTCTGTTTGTAGGTATTCTAAGTGTTCATTTTCCTCAGATTCCATATCTTTCAAATAGGTTCGTATTTTATTTCTGCTTACTGGGGTGCAGTATGATGTAACATGACGTACCCATGAGAAACCAATGCAACCAATGGCATCTGACAGCATGTCTCCAAGAATGGAGGGATACGAGTTGCCAGAGGGGAAGTAAGCATGGAACCTCGGGTGTTGCCAGTGTGTGATCTGAAACCAAATGTTACATTAGGAACTTGATACACTTTGCCTCTTCCTTCATTTTTCATGTCGTCTGTTCCATATTGCCACAATATTAACATCTACACTCCACCATAGTGTCTGCTGTTGTGTGTACAGATCTGTGAACCCTCCTGAAGTAAGAGTATGTACTGTAGTAAGTGTGAGAAGATATTATACTGGTGATATAAGTAAACACCTGATACCATGTACATTTGTATGTTTTAGGTTTTGTTTTTCAGTGCCTTATTTATGTAAGAAAAGTGCTAGTACTCCTTCCATGACAGAAAAAAGTTGCCTAATACATTACCATCAGTAAGATGTTGGTATGCCATACCATTACATACCGTCACAAAATAAATCACTGCCTCTTTTGATTATTTAGCGTGTACCTAAATTATATTAGGAGGCTTCTGTTGAGAACTGCCCATAAATAGATTCACCAGTGGGGAAAATTATGATCATGGTGGGGAGAAAGGCTTTACTGTACAAACATTCTCAGAATTGGCTATTGAGAAACAGGTCCGTATGTCACTAGTGTGAAGTGGATGCTTGTGTCAGTAACAAAGACATTATTCTTTACTTACCCCAGGCATTATCTTTGTGTCCACATCAGCCATAATTGTGTCCCAGTCTTCTGGATGCTGGGGGGCCTGTGGTGGCACGAGACTACGTAAATACCCGGGTTCAACATTTGGTGTTACTCTTCGCGAACTGAGCCCATCCATATAGTCACAGATGTAGTCCACCATTTCCTTTCCTCGCACTCTGAATTCTTCAGTGTCCATCTAGGGAGAAAAGCATTTCAGTGTAATATGATAAACATTTAATGATAAACCCATCGATTTTCTATAGAGATGACCAAAAGTGAAATGCATAAAGGAATGTAATGTGTGAGGTATGAGTTTATAACCAGAGGTTCGGAAGCCACGTGTCAAATCATGTTCAAAATTAGATTGGCTAATTTGCATTTGACAAAGACTGTAAATAGACAATGGCGCAGCTATCTGAGGTAACAACTGGCTGTTCTTGAAATTTGTTGTTATGGTTGTTTGTAAAGAGAAGAGCTAGGCGCTTTCACAGTTCAATGATATATGTTTATATGTATTACATTTTGGTATTTTGTAAGTATATATTCTCAAAATTAGCCCTTTAAAGACGAAGCGTATATGTTTTATATAAGGACTCAGTGCGTACCGCGCTGTAAACACTCTCCACTTCGGTTATAAAAACCAGTCTCTTAAAAGGCAAAAGTTGCTGTTTGTTCTGAGATCCGTACAAAACACATAAACGCAATGTGGGCACCACATAGAATTTTTTAATCTTAAACCTGGTCGTATGTAAAGTTACCGCTAGGTTTTAAAGTGTTAATAACCGTTATTCTTTTGGTCAGTAACATTTTCAACTTAATTATGCATACGATTTTCAAATTATTTATTGGTTCTGTGAATTCCAGATTGTCAGAATCCTGTGGAACTCTCTTAAAACCTGTTCTATTAATGTTTATGGATGACTGTGCTTTTAGTTTGACTGCAGGGTCCCGGCAATACACGATATTAAAATCTGTGTTTGACATGCATGTAGTTATGCCCACACAAATTTTATGGCTGCTGCTGCTTCTGATTGTAAAACTTCGTGTCAGCGTGAACTTATTTTTCAGCTCAGGCATTATGTAAAACGACATATTTGTATACCACATCTTTTTTTCTGTGGCGCAACAGCCCCAACTCGGGCCCAGGCCGACTTGTTGAGGTTTCTAGATCTCTCTGTCTCTCTCACACACACACGCGCGCGCACGCACGCACGCACGGTAGGACTCCTCTGAATGAGTGATCAGTCCGTCGCAGAGGCCGCTACCTACACAACGCACCACAAACACAAGGGACAAACATCCGGATTGGAACCCAGCGATCAAGCGGCTGCAGACTTGTGTCTTGGACCGCCCGGCTACCGGATTGGCCTACCACATCTTTAGCTTTCTCAAATCCACTGAGAGAAGGATTAAGTTGCACATTGGGGTCCTTTACTAATCCCTTTCTCAGGAGACATGAATTTAGACGGTGCTTCGTAATTACGATTGTTACTTCACTTGAAGGTCTAAATCAATAATAGGCACGTTTATTTAACACACGACATTTAAAGTGTTTAATAACCCTTTAAAGACGAAGCGTTATCTCTTTTATATAAGGACTCAGCGCGTACCGCGCTGTAAACACTCCACTTCGGTTATAAAAACCGGTCTCTTAATGTTTTATAAGGCAAAAGTTGCTGTTTTTTCTGAGATCCGTACAAAACACATAAAAGCAATGTGGGCACCATGTAGAATTTTTTAATGCTAAACCTGGTGGTATGTAAAGTTACCGCTAGGCTTTAAAAGGATAAAGTAATTGTGCAAATGAAACAGGCGTTTTTTGTAAATATTTTCATTTCTTTCTTTCTTTCTTTCTTTCTTTCTTTCTTTGTTTCTTTCTTTCTTTCTTTCTTTCTTTCTTTCTTTCTTTCTTTCTTTCTTTCTTTCTTTCTTTCTTTCTTTCTTTCTTTCTTTCTTTCTTTCTTTCTTTCTTTCTTTCTTAGGCTGACCTCTTCTGCCTACCCACTGTAGGTGTAGAGGGTTATTGTTGCACCTGATCACACTGAATGACACACTTGGTACGACTTCCCTGGCCGAGGGATTGGCCCATCGCAGAGGTCTCTACCTGCACAGCACACAACATTTACAAAAGACAGACATCCATGCTCCCTGCGGGATTCGAACCCGCAATCCCAGCAAACCAGCGGCCGCATACCAACTTGTTAGTGTAACGTCATTTTCGTTTAGCAAAGCTCTGAAAGATAAAGACGGAACACCAACCCACGTACGGGGTCAGAAACAAGTGGGCAAGGTTAGGTCTGTGAATAGTTTAAGACGTACACGATTTATGAGACTGAAGAGTCTTCTGTTCGTGCAGTACATTTGTGTATTTTTACAGTTATTTAAGTTTTGAATTAGGACTGTTTTATCACTTGATTTCAACTTAGCTGTTTTTAGCTGCTGATACCTGAAGATATAGCTGTTTGACCAATGTAATTTGTGTTCACAGTGAAGTCGTCCGTGTGATTATGTACGATACTATCAAGAAGTATGGCGGAATGGAGGTATAGCTCAACGCAGACATAACTTTGGCACTAGATGGGGGTGAGTGGCAAGTTTGACGATGTGTTCGCTTTATCACTGGGGAGAGAGATCTCGGATATCCATTGGACAGAAGGCTTGGAGTGATGACGACAAAATATTTACCCTGCCGGGAATCGAACCCCAGCTGTACAGTCAATCACTCCTGGATCTTATGATTCATGATCTTGTGATTCAATTAACCGAACTACCCTAGCTGTTATTATTCATGGTGGTGTGATTCAATTAACTGGACTACCCTGGCTGTTATTCATCGTGGTGTGATTCAATTAACTGGACTACCCTGGCTGTTGTTATTCATCGTGGTGTGATTCAATTAACCGAACTACCCTAGCTGTTATTATTCATCGTGGTGTGATTCAATGAACTGGACTACCCTGGCTGTTGTTATTCATCGTGGTGTGATTCAATTAACTGGACTACCCTGGCTGTTATTATTCATGGTGGTGTGAATCGACTAACCGAACTACACTGGCTCTTATTCGTGGTGATGTGATTCTTTTCTGTGACACGGGGTACCTTCACCAATACATATTTTGTAACTTCTGGAGCTCTGTATCTTTATGTATCCTTCCAGCCAGCAGGATAAAATTTCATGTTCGATGCTCAACTGTTTCGGGCTGTTGCTTCTCATTACGCCTGCGCCTCACAGAGAACACAATAACAGTGGTAACCATGACAACGAGGAGTGACTTACACCAATGGTGTCAGCTGGTCTGTGGGCCGACCCATGCCCGTGGACCGATTTTGATAATTTTTGGCACGGGACATCCCATAGTCATCCTAAAACTACTGCCAACATTTAGAATCCCTATCTCTGTTTCCTGATGCGTTATGCCTGCCGCACTGATACACACGCGCACACGGACGCCCTTTTTGTAATACATGACATAATACATAAAAGTGGCAGAACTGGGGATTGGGGGGGGGGGAGAGTGGCGCGGCCGTCCCGGGCAGGGGATGGCAAAGTGAATATTTTAGAGGAAAAAAAAAAGATGTTCTGGGCTCACAGAATTTTAAATTACTGCGCTAAATAGAAGGAAACTGGGTTAATTTTGTGATTTTTTTAAATTCCAAATTTATATTAGGGGCGGCCGTTTTGATTACTCGTCCTGGGCACCGAAAGACTGGTCGGTAGTGTATATTCTGGTACTGACAAGGAACGCAATCATGTCCCGCATGGAGAACGGGTATTTATGCTTGCACGTAATGAATTCTAGAGCGCCGAAGTGGCAGGGCTATGTCGAATGCTGTCACACGTGTAGACCTACTAATCGCGGTTTCCTAAAACACTGACTTGGCGAAGTTTTAAAAGTTTCTGCAAAACATTACCAAGCTGATGTGACATTATGTCACTTTGTTACTAAATAAAGATTTGTCTCATACATTTAAAAGTAGCACCGGTTAACGTCACAGGCAATGGGCATGACACTTCAGACCTTAGATCTAATGGTCTGTGTTTCGTATCCCGTCTGTACTGCTGGTTGTTCTGTGTGTTTTACACCGTCACTATTATAACCATTTATTTTCTTCGGTATTCCAAATCGTACTTTCACGTGAATTCTTCGTGGATATTCCCATGATACTACATATAAACAGTTACGTTACTTGTAAACTCACCTTGGTTTTCTTTTGTTGCAAGAGAGGCAGGAATAACGAGTGTTATAAAGTTACGAGGCGTTTGCTTGCGGCTTAACACTAACACTTCGAACACTAACACTGCACAGTCCGTATTAACACAGCCTGCGCAAACGTTGCGGATTGACTGGCGGCAAACGGTGGTGGCTGGCTGTAATATATAGGCTGGCATCTCTCAACTGGCAGTAGGCGTGACGATCTACTACCTGCACTGCGAACATTTTTCTTTCGCCTTGGGGGATTGCCAGTAGCCGCGGTCCACGGGGATTACCGGTCTGTACAGTTGTATCAGTACTCCGGTTCCACTGCTTCCGGAGGTCAAAGGCATGCAGTGTCGTGGTCCTGTAGGTTATTGGGCTCGCGTGTTCGAATCTCTGTGTTAGCGTGTACTTGTTAGTCTGTAATGTCTTATTTTGGTGGAGACCTCTTCCTGGTTTGAGGTGCCACTCAGGGAGACCTCTTCCTGGTTTGAGGCACCACTCAGTGAGACCTCTTGATGGTTTGAGGCGCCACTCAGTGAGACCTCTTCATGGTTTGAGGCGCCACTCAGTGAGACCTCTTCATGGTTTGAGGCGCCACTCAGTGAGATCTCTTCATGATTTGAGGCGCCACTCAGTGAGACCTCTTCATGGTTTGAGGCGCCACTCAGTGAGACCTCTTCATGGTTTGAGGCGCCACTCAGTGAGACCTCTTCATGGTTTGAGGCGCCACTCAGTGAGACCTCTTCATGGTTTGAGGCGCCACTCAGTGAGACCTCTTCATGGTTTGAGGCGCCACTTAATGAGACTTGTTCATGGTTTGAGGCGCTACTCAATGAGACCTCTTCATGGTTTGAGGCGCCTCTCAAGGAGTCCTACAGTCAGGCGCACGCCCGCAGTTTTTCTATTGGAGGGTGGAGGCTGATCCAGAGGCCATATATAAGTTTTGCTTGATATTAAATCCGTGTGATGAAAATCATGTCATAAGTATAGCTGTATGTAACATAAGGTTGTCTGCAACTGCATGTACGTACATATAAATATAACTACCTGTTTGATGACTCAATTTAAATCAGTGTTTAATCGTCCTGTTTTTTTAAGTTCATCTGAGACTTCTTAAGTGTATTTTATTTTTCAAAATTCCGGTGTACTAGTCCCAGCCGATTGCAGTGGCTGATTTCGGCTGCAGCCTGGCAGCTTCCCCCCCTTTTGTTGCGCGCCTGCCTATAGCTACTCTTAACCTTTTAAAGCCTAGCGGTAACTTTACACACCACCAGGTTTAACATTAAAAAATTCTGCGTGGTGCCCACATTGCGTTTATGTGTTTTGTGCGGATCTCAGAACAAACAGCAACTTTTGCCTTATAAAACATTAAGAGATTGGTTTTTATAACCGCAGTGGAGAGTGTTTACAGCGCGGTACGCGCTGAGTCCTTACATAAAACAGATACGCTTCGTCTTTAAAGGGTTAATAAGGACTTACAATTTCTCCATGATACAAAAGAGGACACCGGAATGGCTACGATAAAAACGACGGGAGTTCGATTCCCGAAACGGATACTGATTTTTCTTTTCACTGCTGCGTCCGTACCGGCTTTGGGACCTGGCCAGGTGCCCAGCCATCTGTTGGGTGGACATCTGTGTGGTATCTGTTTCCTGTGAGGTTAAGGGAAGTGGAACTGACCAATAACCTCCACACAATGCCGAAATTGCACTTAAATATGCGTGGAGCTCGACCTCATCTCCCCCTGCACGTCTTCATTTGGTGGTGTTTAATTAGGTAGAGGAGAACGAAGCTTGAATAATTATTAGTGTGTGTAAGTGCCACTGCCACCAGTTGTGTCCGTTTCCATCTGTTTCACGGTAAAGACAATAATGACGTGAGGTAAACGTCTTAGTCCGTTGCCTTGTACTTTAGAGTCCCTGGGATTTATCCCGCTGTTCTTAATCATTGGATCTCAGTTTATTAAAAAATTAACGAAGGGTCAGTCTCATGGATCTTCAAGAAGTGGGATGGGGGGGGGGGCATGGACTGGATTGAAGTGGCTCAGGATAGGGACAGATGGTGGGCTGTTGTGAATATGGTAATGAACCTTTGGGTTCCATAAAATGCGGGGAATTTCTTGACTAGCTGAGGACCTGTTAGCTTCTCAAGAAGGCGTCTGCTCCATGTAGTTAGTTAGTTAGTTAGTTAGTTAGTTAGTTAGTTAGGGTCAGTATCAGAGAGGTGATGGTAGTGCGTGTGTTTTTCATGCTTATATACGTAAAAGATCCAAGACAAATGCATTTGGTATCTACAGTGCGTAAATGAGTACCAGGAAGATAAATTTAAGTAACAAAATCGATGAACGGTAACTTTGAGGTATGTTTTATCGCTGCAGTTTTTGGCTGATTTTGGTGGTCACTGACATGGGATTTTTGTCAGTCACGAATTTCGCAAAATTTATGTTATGATTATTGCAATGTAAGGGGTTTATGGTAGAAAATTGCCTCATTTTCAGCTGTCGTAATGTGCCATTTTACTATGGCCGGAGATTAATCCTGTAGGTCAGAACGGAAACGTGGAAACCAATTTGGAGAACTCTATTTTCGAAGTGTGTTGTTTGTGTAGAGTCAGGAGAACGTATATTCAGGCGGTATGGGGTTTACATGAAGTTTTCGGATACCGGTACCGTGTCTGGGGGTGTCTCGGTTTTCCTTAATACGTTTAGCTAGTGGCTGGGATGGTTACTCAGGATTACACTGAACCATGTCGACATATTGCAGTTTTGGTCAAAATCTGACAAGAAATAGCAGACATTCTGTGTGAAGGCTTACGAGCAATTTGAAGTTGGTGACTTCTTTCGACATTTTAGCGACACGTTAGCACTAATAGTTACAATCAGACAGCAGCGACGAACGTTATGTGTAAAGAATCTTCATGCGTTTCTGTCCGCGTCATGTCTCAGTTCGCCAAATATTAACCCGACCTGAACATATTTCGAACAAAATTTGTAGAAAAAATTGAAGACACGTGTTATGTCGAATGAATTTTAGCCACCCAGTATGTGTTACTGCTTTTAGAGCAAATTGAATGACAACGAGCGAATACATCAGAATTATTTTTCACATATTTTTTCTACTGCGAGATTTGAAGTTCTCACAGTGGTGTGGCTGAAGAGTCGAGTCTTCTGTGATGTTACAACTGTGTCGACTGGACACGGAGTAACATCATAGAAGACTCGACTCTTTATTTTTTAACTTCTTACGAATTTGTGTCTACATGTGATTTCATGGAAGGCGATGTTGGTTACGCAAATATTCTTTCCATAACTTCTTAACAAACTGGGCCGGTCTTTGGTTTTGTGTACACTTGTGGACGGTAGAACGTGTTAGGTTCTTCATTTCTATGGGGGGCGTTTCAGAAAGTAGAGGAACTAACGTATAAAACTCTGTGAACATGCCATAATATGCTGCCAAAGTCATTAAATATACTGTGTGCCACAAGGTTAAACACGGTCTATGTTTCCTGTACGTTTGGTGTGTTTCCGCTGTCCGATTGCGCAACTGAAGGGCAACGTGTTGTGATAAGATTTTTGCTCCTAGTGTTTCGAAAATTTAAACTCTAGTATTTCGGTCATCCACCATGTAGGTCGGTTACCGCCCCATGTTACTGTAGCCGTGTTCGGTCGCTAACAAAAGCGTTGCATGGACGCCGATTTAGAAGACGCGGAGATGTCGACTCACTGTACAATCACACTTGAGTGTCTTCTGAGATGGTAGACAGATGTAACAAGTGTCTGGAGAAGCACACGTCAATACATATAAAAATCACGTTAGGTGTTTGTTTACTGTTTGTAGGTTTAATAGTCTTAGCTGATAAATACATTTTTGCATCTCATGTAATCCAAGGATTTATTACCTGATTCAAAAAAGCCTGCCTCTTGCCCCTATTCCGTACCACGTGGTTCCAGTCCACATCCTCCCATTGTGTTCAAGATACATTTTAATATTATCCCACCTACGCCTCGGTCTTACAAACCGTCTGTTTAGTTCAGATTTTCCAACTAAACGTGTGCTTGCAGTTTTCTGTCACCCTTGCCACAATCCTTGATTTGAGGACCCTAATATTTGGTGAGCACTACAAATCTCGCCATTCAATATGCACTTTTTTTTTCCAGCCTGCTGTTCCGTCCTCCCTCCTGTAGCCAGGTATGTTCCTGTTTACCCTATTCTCGAACACCTTCTGCTTCCCTTAATGTGCGATACCAATTTTTCACACAGATATAATACAAAAAGCGACATTGCAGTGCTGTGTATTTTAATCCACTTGTTTCTAGGTAGCAGACGGGAAGACAAAAGATTATGAACCGAAATAATGCTGCTCTTAATTTCCGCGTGCATGAAATCTGTATTTGTTAGTTTCTGTCTCAAATATTTCAACTTCGCCGCATTTTATAGGATTTATTAGCTGTTTTTGTGGTGAGGTTTTGTGCTACATCCTGTTTATGAGATATCAGCTTATAGAATACCTAGTTTGGGGGTTGGGTGAGGAGGCAACACCTTACCATAAGAAAACTAGTGTACTGCAAAATATTTTACAGGGCTTCGGTCTTACGGATTTAAGTATTTGATTCATTCGCGTATAATACTGGCGGCCTCACTGCAGGTGGCTTACACCGTTACCGTAACAGGGGCCGTGGTGCTAAAATAGTGGTATTACTCTGAGTTTTATTTCGAGCGCGGACTCCGGCCGAAGTGTGGGACGCTCTACCATTTATGTCAGGCCGATCCGTAAGGGCGTGTGTTTCTCATCTGTCTAGAAAACTCCATGTACAACGTTTATGTCTCGCAAGGGTCATATTTGTGTTACATTACCCTGGTAGTTCAGCTTGACATACGCGACTGGTTTAGTAGTCGAGTCGATGTTAAATCGTTTATGCATTTAAAGTCAGGAGTATAATGGACCGATACAAAGACAAAACAGGCAATGAACATGTAACATTGAAGAGCGTTCGCGTAACCATTGTTGTCGTGGAAGAGTAATAAGTATTACATATTTTTAGTGTGTGTTTGTTGCCTTAGTTACCCAGCATGCAAAGTGCATGCGCCTTACTATAGTGCCATCTGTGGCCTGTCCCACTCTGCCATATTATTCCACATTATCTCATAAATGGCACAATTTGTCGGAATAAGTTACTGAACGTAAAATGCGTGTTTCGATTTTCTCAACAGCTTTGATGTGAAACATTTCTCATTCCAAGAAGAATTTAGTGAGATGTTATGGTAAATGTACATATGTCTTCGTGTAAAGTTTCCGTTATTGTCAGGTTTTAATGAAACACGGATTTTCTCGACAGATTTTCGAAAAATACTCAAACATAAAATTTTATGAAAATCCGTCCACTGGGATCCGAGTTTTTCCATGCGGATGGACGGACGGACGGACGGACGGACAGACAGACAGACAGACAGACAGACAGACGGACGGACAGACAGACAGACAGACGAGACGAAGCTAATAGTGGCGTTTTCACAATTTTGCGAACGCGACTACAAATTCCTTAAAATTTAATCAAAGCAAAAACACTGAAAAGCGCGAAATTCACAGCAAACGTTTGATAAAAATGAGAGACCGTGCTATGCTGTTGCTTCTGCGCAGACCACTCGGGGGTGTGACGTTCTGTGCTTTCGAAAAGATTTGAGAACCGACAACAGCCGGGAAGAGGCGTCGGCGAGAATTGAGTGGTTGCGAGAGGAAGCAGTCAGTATAAGCGAACATTGGCTCGCAGATTGCAGAAAAAGGTCTGAATTTGTGAATCTCATGTAAGCGAAAAGTCGTAAACCGACTGCTCGTATACCGAGGGTTTGCTGTATCGTTTTTATGTTGCATCATCTCATACCTTGTGATTGTTTGGACAGAGCGACTTCACCGGTATTCTCACAGTGGCGTGTGGAGGGACCTTAAGCCTTTAAAGCCTACTGGTTACTTGATGCACCAACAGCTTTAGCACTCAAAAAGTGTACATTCTGCCCACACTGTATTTATGTGCTTTGCGTTTATCTCAGGACAAACAGCGGCTTTTGTCTTATATAACATTAGCTGATTGGTTTTTGTAACCTAGATGAAAAGTGTTTACTACGCGGTACGCACTGGGTTTTTAAATAAAACAGTTTACGCTACGTCTTTAAAAGGTTAAACTGCACCTGCCTACATGGTTTGATTGAGCGAGGGGTTTTGATTGTCGTTCACAACTACCATAAAGGTTCGATTAACCTTTTAAAGCCTAGCGGTAACTTTACATACGACCAGGTTTAACATTAAAAAATTCTACGTGGTGCCCACATTGCGTTTATGTGTTTTGTACGGATCTCAGAACAAACAGCAACTTTTGCCTTATAAAACATTAAGAGACTGGTTCTTTTAACCGAAGTGGAGAGTGTTTACAGCGCGGTACGCACTGAGTGCTTATATAAAACAGACACGCTTCGTCTTTAAAGGATTAAACATCGGAGCTGAGGTAGAGCTAAGTTTGAAACACTGAATTCGACGTTTTCTTTTAGAAAGTATTCAAGCAACGTGTGCCGTTCCAGTATGGTCTTGTTCTTATGCTTGCGGAACATTTCTCGCGCTAGACCGGACTCTCCCGCTTGGAGTGACGTCAGAAGGAAGTGGACAAGTCCGCTTGGGGGATTCCCGCGCATTTTCACGGGCATTGTTTGCTTCTGTTGCTGATGCTGTGGTCATTGTTCCAAAAACCAGCGGTAGTGTCGATCCAATTAAGGCCGTGCAAATCAAACGCTATAGACTGGGGGCTGCGTGACTCAGTTGTTACGGTGACGAGACTGCTAGCTGGAAACCGAGGAATCGTGTTTTAAAGTTGTCCATTCCGTGCGTTTTTTAGATCAGTGTATTCAGTTTATTGTACCAACCAAATGCACAGTATTAGTTACATATGAGTGTTAAGTACCTAGCTCCAACATGTTACGGTTCAAGCACACCATCCTCAGGGGGCGCAATATGGCAGATACGTACATGTGTTTAACGTTTCCAAGTCGTCAAGTGATTCCACTTTGTTATGTCGTTAACATTGCGTCATATGTTCAAATATATGACCAAGGGACTAAGAAATTACTGCTCTCGACATACTTGGCTTCTGGAGCGACAGGACCTGCAATTCGAGTTTGAAGTGCGCTGATTTTGAAGTTTCGTACGTCACGATGGGTCACCCGTTCAAGGTCACGAAATTACATGTTGTGCTCATTGTTCTCAGAGTCATTACTTTGCTTCTTTTTTGTTAATCTGAAAGACTGTGTTTTCTGCCCCCACTTCCTCTATATATTTAGTTAATAATAACAAAAGAAATGTGAAAAGTTACATGGTATAGATTACATTCCACAACTTACCTAATCTTATGTACATTATATTGGCTTTATTATCAGTGTTCAGATTGTCAGCCAATCCCAGTGGCCGCGCGGTCTCAGGCTTGTGTCTGCGGCAGCTCGCTTGCTGGGATCGTGGGTTCGAATCGCACCGGGGGCATGGATGTCTGTTGTGAGTGGTGTATTTTGTCAGGTAGAGGTATCTGCGTCGGGCTGATCACTTGTCCAGAGGAGTCCTGCCGAGTGTCGTTGTGTCGAAATGAGTGTGATCGTGAAGCCTCGAAAATGGGGCCCTGGCCCACTAGGGGCTATTGCGCCATGAAAAAAAGAATTCAAATTGTCATGTAATTTGTAGGTTCCAACAATGGTATGAATATGTTTCCCAGTTTTTATTCTCTTGCTTTGTTATCTCGTCCAAACTTGATAACGAATTCAATATTTGGTAAATTTACGTGTTTAAACATCTTCGTATAGACCTACATACAGCCTGATTAACAAATTGCCCTTTCTTCGTGACACCCGAAGGTTTCACAAGAGCTGGCCACTCATCCGTATGCTGATCCAAATGAATCCATACCCCATGCCCATGCCAGTTTATATAATATCCGTTTAGTACTGTCCATCCATGTACGCTTAGACCTCGCAGGTGATATCTTCTGCTTTCCCGACTAAAATTTTGGATGCGGTTCTTAGTTCTGTGTTTCATGCGGCTGTCTTCTGGGATGTGACGCCATGTAGTCCCATAGAAACCGACGTTGCGGGCGCATCTGATATCCGCATCTTCTACCTATCTACATCCCTAAGGTTCTTATTCTTCAGTCACCGCTGAGAGAACCTCAAATTTCACGTTTTGTTTTGTATTACCCTTTCGGCGAACATTGCATCAGTCCGCGAAATTTGAAAACTTTTCTCTCGCGTCTGCTGAATACCTGTCATGCGTCTTCTAGAGCATTTTTCTTATCCCCACCATAACCACTTTCTACCACAACTCCGCCCATGACGTCATTAGCGACCAATGAACGACAACCGGCGGCCGGTGTGCATCGTTAATGACGTGATCAACATCGGCTGTTCCACGCGAATATCGTGCACATCCCTAACTGGAACATGAAGCGGGTGAGTGACCCACCGCATGCCTAGCATGATTATGACGTCATCAGCAACAGGGTTCCCGAATTCAGAAATTGACGGTTTCCGAAACTGCTGTGTCATTCTCTTCAATAACTGAGTATTGCGCCGCAAAATATCGATCTGATTTTTTTAACGGGGCGGGGGGGGGGGGGAGTATGCTGCTTTATGTGTTACGTAATGAGGAGCTTCTTCATAATCTGTGCTTTATACAGGAGGATAATTAGGGGCATTGCGTCGAGAAGAAATTAAAAAGAACATGACAAGCAGGTTGCTGACACCACGGCGTGGCGCCATACTCAGGTTGCAGAAGGAGATGGCCTAAAGATATGGAGTATATTGAATAAGTAGTCGCGGACAGCCGACAGAGGGTAATCCCCCAGCTTGGGGGTTAGGCGACGGGCTGACAATTCCTCATCCTAGAAATTTAACATTTCGCGAAATGGAACAGAAATCCTCGGACCTGGGCAGGCCATTTGGAACGAACTAGGATAGTGGGACCTGCGGGGGGGGGGGGGGGACGAGGCATTGACTGGTCTGTTTAAGGACAGGAACACGTGGCGGGCTGTTATGAACACGGTAGTGAATCTTCCATAAAAGTGCGGGGAATGTCTTGACTAGGCGAGGAACTGTTAGCTTGCAAGAAGGACTCTGCTCCATGTGGTTAGTTGGCTAGTTAATTGGATAAGAAAAGGCAGGCGATGTATCGTGCATGAGGGAAATAAGAAACACACACAGAACTTTGGTGGGTAAATCTTGTGGCACGTAAACAGTGGGGATACCTAGCAGTAGATGGGCGCATAATATTAAAATGATATTAGAAGATTAAAAACCTTCAGATTAATAACAAACTGGCACACCAAGGTGTGGCTAGACCTTACAGAAATTGCGTTAAGTTTGTAGTTTAGATTCGTCTGGCTCAGAAGAGGGTTTAGTGGCAGGCTGTTTCGAGCACTGTAATGATTTTTCGGGATTCAAAACCGAAAAGTTCTGGCCAGCTAAGCGACTGTTAGCTTAGGGTTCCATTTTTCTGGGCTGTGATGCCGCATCACATCGCAGAAGAGCGGAAACGTCAGTTACACCGCTGCGAAAACCTAAGGACTTAATTGCTAGCTTCTCAGACAGACTCTGCACATTGGGGTGTGATAATTTGCATCAGATTCCACTGTGTCAGGATAATGTCATTAGTAGTCTTGTATGGAGGCGGTAATGGACCTCCGAATTTCATAAAAGCAGGACATTTATTGACCAACGGAATATAAATTTTTTTAAAGGCCGTTTAATGACATAAACTACCACCCAGCGCGCATCTTCCCATTTAGAATCTATGTTACGGTCCATAGCTTTATTTTCTTCTCGGACTGTTGACCCTTGAAGATGGGACCGATACGTTGTCCCGAAACGTCGATAAACAATTACCGCACGACGCCGCGTAATATCCCAGAAGAGCGCAGCTCTCATAAATAAATAAATAAATAAATAAATAAATGTTACATTTAACCTATTTTTATTATTGTACCAACTGACGGCTACATGTTTCGGTGTTACTATGTCATCCTGTGACGAACACAGTGGGACGCAGCTAGGCCTCCATAATGACGTGTGTTATGTGAGACGTTGTGCTGTGGAGACAATGTATTCCGTCATAACACTGCGTAGCCAAACGTCGACATAGCGCCAGCGTTTTTTTCACCGCAATTTGTGGACATAATATCGAAATAAAAGGTAAAAAGGTAAAGCAGTCCCATTACAGGCCTGGACAGGCCCTTAGGGTTCCAGGAGGTCGAGGCTCCCAGATTTCTAGACAATCGGCACTTGAAGGTGGTAAGGTTGGCAGCCCTACGCACCGGCCGCGTTTACCCCCCAGGAAATATTCCTGGTACTCATTTCTGTTAGAGGCTGAGTCGACCCCAGGGCCATAGTGCGGCCGACAGGATTATGCCAATGAAAAAATCCACTGACACCATCGGGAATCGAACCCGCGACCTGCCGGTTTGTAGCGCAGTGCCTCAACCCACTGCGCCATCGCGGCCCTCTATAATATCGAAATACTGTATAATAATGAACTTCGTTTACTAATTGTAACGGCCGCGAAGTGAGGGTGGCGGTACGCCGGGGAACGCTGTATCGGGGTTTGACTGTGTTTACGTATTTTGCATTTGCGTTTTATTTAACGATGCTGTCAGTAGTTCAGTCTGTGTGGCATCGGATACGTTAATTCCTGAATAAAGAATTGGAAAAGACACTGCAAGAAGCGATCGTCACCTGATACGAGGTACTGTGCCAGTACTTGCTGGAATGCTAGTATAGGATGCCGCTTTGTTATACGTAGCAGCTATAATCACGTGGCATGGGAACTATAAAGTCGGGTTACATTTCTGTGACTATGAAGAGCTGTTGTCGTTCGGCCTGTCGCTACTGTAAGAGTAGCTGTCACCCCTTTTTGTCGCATGTAATCTTTTGGCGAGACTGTCCCTGCAGGTGATTGTGCAATATGACAAGGACCTTATGGAAGTAATTCACCTATAAACGAGGATCAATTCAAGGGTTATTTGCAGAAGCCGTGGCTCGGATGGGGACTGTCAAATATTTCCGCTGAATTTTCAAGGCCGATTACACTGCTGTTTAAAAACTCAGCTTTTAACTTACAGAAAACTTACCGTATTTTAATTAGAAGGACTAGCTGGTTTATGCTGTCTGTGGAAGTAATGCTTTTTTCTCGGAAATCATACAAAATACGGAAACACGCTGTGTGGGTAAAATCCAAAGCCTCTTAGCGCGTTGTCAATCAGAAGTTTAAAAAATGCGCTTATCAGCTTCGCCGTGTCTGTCTTTCCGCCATTTTGTCTGTTAGCCTGTATTAACTGCAGCACCGTTGAACGGATGTTCATGAAGTCTTTTGTTTGGGAATTCCCCTTGTTGCACGTGCCATTTATTGTTAGAGCCGGACTTAAATAACTGACCTTTTGCTGAATAACATTATTCTATAACTTAGTAGAGTTTATAAACCTAAATCCGTTAAGGGCAGAGTCATGTATATTTATTGGCCTGAGGAATACTGCATGGAAAGAATATTTTTTTTGGTCGTCTTACGATTAATTAATTACTTTCTCTGTCACGAAAGTCGCAAGCTTTGTGGGTTCTGGTGCAGCCAGTTTATGTCCTGTTTGTATTTTTATACCTCTCCGTGAACGCCTTTCCGAACCTGGTTACACGGCCCAGAATGTCTGTTCTACGTCTCTTTGTTTCTTATTACAAACATGGCATGAATTTAACATGATGTTTCCGGTGCTGGAACACATATTTCTTAGAAAGTTATAATTGTAATTACTCTTAGGGAAAACCCGATATTATGTACGTACATAGCCTTTAGAAAGTGATGTCACCGATGATTAATGTGTAATTAAAATTGTAACCCGATTTTAAGCACTCCCATCATGTCTTTCAGGTATAAACCGAAGAAACATCCATATGGGAGTGACACTGGTCTATCAATCACATGGCATGATTGAGAGTAGTAGTGATCAGGAATTGATGTTAATTTGCAACTGGTTTAGTTTTTCTTTCGGCCGCATGCTTTGTTGACTTACGGCAAACATATGCTCTGTACGCCATGATGTATTGAAAGGACTCAACGTGTTCTTATTAATGATCCTAAAACAAATCAGAAAGTGCGTTGTTTCAGTTTACTCCAGTGACATATCATTCATACCAAGTTTGCTGAAAATGGTCGGCTGGTTGAAAACTGAAATGGAGGATGGACGGACACACACACACACACACACACACACACACACACACACACAAACAAACACACACACACACACACACACACATACACACACACACACACACACACACACACACACACACACAGAGGACTCATTTTATTTTCTGAAAGATTTCTGGTTCTCATCTAGGTTGGAAGTCCAGCTGTTCGACTGTCATATTTTTGACCTGTTCCTCATTTCGTTTAGCAGAATTCCCTCATATCTTCGTAAACT
Organism: Coptotermes formosanus; assembly: GCA_013340265.1. Taxonomy (NCBI): domain Eukaryota; kingdom Metazoa; phylum Arthropoda; class Insecta; order Blattodea; family Rhinotermitidae; genus Coptotermes; species Coptotermes formosanus. The sequence continues at coordinate 2,643,328 of BLKM01000110.1, forward strand.
GAACGGCGGTGCTTCAATCACAGCTCTTTTTATTTAACATTTTTAGCACGATATAACTGTATTTGATTTACAGTGACATGTACTTTGATGATGGAGGTTATAGCTTCTTTCGAAACTTCGCAAACCACCTGGGAGAGTATATGGTGATACAGTCGAGAACAGCAATCTTCAATTACCCCGCCGCGAAAACTTCAGTTTACTCTCCTCCCGTTCTCTATCTGACGAACGAACGAACGCACACCTAATTTTCGATAAGATGACAGTGACCTTTCATGTGAAAAACACAATCTGGACAGCTTCGTAGACCTTGGTGCTCGATTTGATATCAAGAAATTGTAAAGTAAATATTTTTGCTTTTTCGTGGAGTCTTTTTTATACAGGGTGTTTTTTAGCGGCTTGTATAAGACCTAAAGTATTCTATAACAGAAAACAACTTGCAGTGCAACGCCTCATTTTAAATAGGCACTGTTTCCCGTCTGTTACAATCACCACATCTGCTGCAATTTGTTACAATACGGATAACATTTCAGATCGTTTGGTTGATCATCAGGGGTTTCATTGGGTTTATATTCGGAATTTTTGCAGCTTTTCTTGTGGCATAAGATAGCAGACTGTTGTTATGACCATTTGGTTAGTTATCAAGTGCCGTCATAAAACCTGTAAAAGTCCCCCATAGAAACCTAAGGAAGCGTCTCATGTTGAACCAGAGTTTCGGAATATGTCGGGTATATTGTAACAAACTGCAACAAATACAGTGGTTATATTAACCTTTTTAAAGCCTAGCGGTAACTTTACATACGACCAGGTTTAACGTTAAAAAATTCTACGTGGTGCCCACATTGCGTTTATGTGTTTTGTACGGATCTCAGAACAAACAGCAACTTTTGCCTTATAACACATTAAGAGACTGGTTTTTATAACCGAAGTGGAGAGTGTTTACAGCGTGGTACGCCCTGAGTCCTTATATAAAACAGATACGCTTCGTCTTTAAAGGGTTAAACGGTGAACAGTGCCCATTTATTAAACAGTAAAGTGGTGTGTCAGTGAATATAAAATTTCACTTGAAGTTGTACTTAACCAGTAACCTTCAGTATTTCTTAAAATTGTCTCATTAATTTGGAACACAAAGTATTCACATTTTGCAAATGTTTTTTTGTTTTATAATTGTGTTTCTCTCCTGTCACGAAGTTCGCAGTGACTGTTGTTAAATCAACCGAAAATACCGTGAATTATTAAGGAAAATAGTTCTTACTTGTCTTGGAGTTTTCAATAGTTAGCTGAGAGTGCAGACACGTTTCGTGTCATTTCCTATTCCCGCACTCTTGTTCATTTCTTGTGTACGATGATGGAATACATTCTTATCCAAGCTCCAGGGTTCATGGTTTAAAGTGTACGAAAGCAAACACAACAGTCTCTGGAATTTCATATGAAGTGCTGTGACGTTACGTTTAGAGTAAATAGAGTGTCATCGGTGTTCATGAAGATTTCGAGAGGAAACACCCTGCTGCCTAAAGTCAGCTGATGACGTCAGAGCAGGAAGAGGATGCCTAAGTAATATCATCAGAGGTAGTTCGTGTTGAAGGAGGCGTTAAAGATGCTTTAGAACAGGGGTAGGTAAAATGCGACACGAGAAACAAGTCAACCGACTTCTCTTTGGTGTACAAACTTTGTTTATAATGGGCATCTTTACGAACGTTTTTTGAAATGTGTACATAGTCTGGAGAAAGTTTTGTTTAAAACGTAAAAAATGGAGATTTTTACGGAAATGCACTTTTTTTGTCATTAGCACGCTCAGGTATTTGTCCCTTTAAAGACGAAACGAATCTGTTTTATATAAGGACTCTGTGCGTACCACGCAGTAAACACTCTCCACCTCAGTTGTACATAACCGGTCAGTTAATGCTGTATCAAGCAAAAGTCGCTGTTTGTTCTGAGATCCACACACAACACATAAACTCAATGTAAGCACCTTGTAGAATTTTTGAATATTAAACCTGGTGGTACGTAAAGTAACCGCTAGGCTTTGTAAGGTTAAAGTCCTCAACTTAGGGCCCTAGATGTCGGGGAAATGTCTGGAAAACAAAGCCGCAGATTTCAGTTCCGAACTATTATAGTTCTATTCTGTAGAACTACGTTCTTCATGAAAATGCTTATTGAAACTATTGCCGTATTTGGTTGAATTTGCGCATTAATTGTGCGAGAGCACAATTCGGAGCTTGATGTGTTCGCACTATTTTTATCATCATAATCTTGATCACATAAGCAGGTTGTTGCTTAATGTGCTGTATATGGAGTTGCTCTGAAGTCAGTTATGGCTGTCTCTTGTCCCAAACAGATTTAACCTTTTAAAGCCTAGCGGTAACTTTACGTACCACCAGGTTTAACATTAAAAAATTCTACGTGGTGCCCACATTGCGTTTATGTGTTTTGTGCGGATCTCAGAACAAACAGCAACTTTTGTCTTATAAAACATTAAGAGACTGGTTTTTATAACCGAAGTGGAGAGTGTTTACAGCGCGGTACGCACTGAGTCCTTATATAAAACAGATACGGTTCGTCCTTAAAGGGTTAATTCAGGTGCCTACTTGAATAATACATTTTGTCTTGACTCTGTAATGTAAATGTACTGAATTTCGTCACAAATACAGTTTCCTAGTACGTTACTCATAAAGTCGCCACGAAATTAGGCGTGTGCCCGACGGTTCGTTGTAGCAGTAATTCAAAGATTCTTCCACAAAGAATGGTTAGTGCTATACAGTGGGATAGGCAAATGTCACTCAGACGGTTAGTCGCCGGCTTCATGTTGCAGAGGCCCGGATTCAATCGCAGGACAATTCACGTGGGATTTGTGATGGACAAAGTGGTACTGGGCCAGGGTTTTCTCCAAGTACGCTGGCTTTCCCCTGTCAGTATCATCCCACCAATGCTCGGCACTCGTGTTCCATTTATCTACCGCAGACACTGTATAATGTTTTTTCTCCCAGTACTTCAGTTTTTCCCTGTCAGTATCATTGCACCATTGCTTCATACTCAGTCATTCATCTCACACCGACGCTGTATAAAACATTTTCTCCCAGTACTTTGGCTTTCCCCTGTCAGTGTCATTACACGAATGCTTAGCACTCATATTCCACTGATCTACGGTAGACACTGTTTAATCTTAGCAGCTGACAGCGTCATTAATTGGAACATTTCATACGAAATCGACGAGATTTGCGTGTGTGTTGTATCTAGTCCGTCTGGCAGTCTTCTTTCACGTATGATATCTAAAACATGACGTTTAAAATACTGTTCATACGTCTGTACATGTATAAAATGTATTCAGTTAGGTGTCTAACAGCTGTTCAATTAAAGAATTCATTTTATTGATTTGTCCCATCATGCGAATAGCAGGATCATTTCGCACTTTTTGTCCAGAGGAATTCGTCAGTTTTGAAACCATTTTTTTCTCTAACATCCACCAGCTTCTGACGGTCACATATTTCACCAATGTTAGCTGCCCTTCGTACTTAAATCACCTTACTAACTTCTCTGAAGGCAGTGAACTTACCCCCTTTATCAGTGTTTCCCAACCTTCTTTCCATCGAGGAACCCCTGAAATAATTTTCCCTGCTCCGGCGAAACCCGTGCCTATATAAACAACAGCGAAAACGATAACAAAGGGGCAGTTTGTATCGCACGGAGATTACTCCAGTACCGCCAATTACCAGACAAAAACTCCCGCGATATTTGGAGAGAAACTTGGCTCTTATTTATTACCAATTAAGTGCATATGAGGGACTACACATATATTTATCATTCTGTAGTCTGTCTTACGACAAGTCTGTATCCTCTTCCAAAGCGAGTTCTCCACAGAGTGCGATTTAGTGCGTCCTCTTTCAATGTCTAGTACCTTCTCTTTTCCCTAAGATCATCCAGTAGCTGCTTGCGCCTTCTTCATCGTCTTCCAGTCATTTATATCCGTCCCCATAACTTTCCTTCAATCGTAAGGCAGTTCGCACGCAACATGTGACCAATCCAGTTAGCCTTCTTTCTTTTTATTGTGTGTAGGATATTCCTCTCCTACTTAACTCTGTATAATACTTCTTCATTTGTCACACGGTCGGTCCAACTAATCTTCTCCAGCACCACATTTCAAAACCTTCCAGGTATTTCTGATCGCGTACATTTATATCACCACATAATACAATTTCCTACATGTTTCGGCTGCCCGTAACGGTATTCAGGGAGAGCTTTTAACACAAAGGAATTCTTATTTTATAGAAACATATCAACAACAGCTGTGCTTAATACGTGTTTAAAATATTAAATGATTAAAACGTTAGTGAATGTTATGTTGACATGAGGGCTAAAATTGGGTTAAAAGTTATACCTGGCTTCTTTACACCTACTTGTTACTGCGCAGTATGGTACTGCTAGTTCTTATTATTTGCACCCGAACATCTATGTGTGTATTATCGTCTCTGATCGTAAATGGAACTTTCTACAGAAACTGCCCAGGCAGCGTCTGTAGAACGTTCGGTTCAGTGTAGTGTATCATACAGTGCACACTTTTTCTAGACACTGGGACTCAGACCCGTTTACGATCGAAGACGATTGTATGGACTTTTATTTGTACACAGTTAATAGTATTACTGTTGTTGTTTCATTTTATATTTGGGAATAATTAAGTACAGACTGGACATTTGTTAAATATGCCGGGTACGAATACTGTAATAAAAGTACGTAAACGCGCGTTTAACCTTTTAAAGCCTAGCGGTAACTTTACATACCGCCAGGTTTAACATAAAAAAATTCTACGTGGTGCCCACATTACGTTTATGTGTTTTGTACGGATCTCAGAACAAACAGCAACTTTTGCCTTATAAAACATTAAGAGACTGGTTTTTATAACCGAAGTGGAGAGTGTTTACAGCGCGGTACGTACTGAGTCGTTATATAAAACAGATACGCTTCGTCTTTAAAGGGTTATATGTTTGCTGTGTTTGCAATTGTTGGCTTACAAACAATGCGCCTAGTGTCTGTCACCGTAACGAAGTCTTCTTGCTATCTCGAGTGGCTTATCAGTAGGGTTTAGTACCAGGATTCAATGAGTTCTGCACGGTAACCCATACGCCAAATTATATTTCAGTTGTTGGATTGTAAATATACATGACCTAAGTATTACATTAACAACATAAGCTTTATAGAATTGGAAATATGTTCCATAGGAAGCAGGTTTTATGACTGTGCATGTTTCTTATTGTTGTGCCTGGTTTCGATTAAATTGTTTTTGTGGCGGCTAATTAAACGGGGCATCTGCAGGTTGGAAAGCATCACGGAGTTTCTGTCTTATTGTATGTGGGCAGGAGACAGCGTTCCGCAACCGGGATATTAAGTTCTGCCCAGGACTTCCGAGCCACACCGGAAGTGGTAGTCTTCCGGAAGTGGTCGTCCTTTACGTCTGCTGTAACGGAATCCTCAAACGTTGTCATCTGTTTCTTGTGTCCGCAGCACGAACTGTGCTCACAAGGAAAATTACCGCCTTCTGAGATGTGGCGTCGTGTAGTTTGGTATGTCGACAGCAACGGTCCGCAGAACATGCTGCCTCCGTCTTCGGCCCTTAACGTGGAAGGCGTGTTGTTTTTTTAGCAACCTTAATATCGATTTACCAAACTGTACGGCATCATACCCTACACGCAAGTTGTCTTCATTGCCAGTGCTGTCAGTGCCTCATATTACACTCATCTCACAATACGTATTTTCCTTCATTTTGTGTAATTTAGGGACAAAAATTGGGGGAGTCCCTTTTCCGTGGTGCTGAAAAATACCATAGCAAACAAAAAAAAATTTGTAAGGTCATCGAAATGTGTCAGAAGGCTGCAAATCGATGTCATTTGCAATTTGTGCCCCCCCGCCACTTGCGTTCCGATAAGCTGGAATGTGTAAGTGTCCCATGGGCCGGTGGCGCTGCTTTTATAATGTGCTGATGAACTTTGGTAGGAGTGGCATATCGTTATTGCTGAATCTTATTTGGACTTCATTCATTGTCTAATATAAAATACGGAATTCTGAAGATTAGGGCGATTAAGGGACACTGTCTTAAAGTAAAACGCAGTCGTATGTGAAGGGTCCATCTTTGTGAGTAAGTCCTCACGTCGTATTTGTGTTACAGAGGGTTGCAATAATGTGGATTCTTATTCCACGAATGTTATGTTTCTTTGGGTATAGTGACTGGAAATAGCTTTCCTTTGAAGATGAGATTACCTTGCCGACAGCACTTTTTTTTTGGCGCGGGATAGTGTACCATAAGCATGATTTCCACTATGGTTTTGCTGACGGTTAGCGAAAATGTTATTTGCCTGTATTCAGATGCATCTGTACATGACCGTAACGTGCCTTGAACGTGATTGCTAGTGTGGACGCTTGTACTGGGACGCAGTGGTGAATATTTTACCGGCTGTTGACTGGAACGTGACTGTCCCTATGTTGTCAATCCTGAATTTAGCGAGTGAATGACAGCCTAATTATTATTATTGTTCTTAATTTTTTCTTCCTCGCTGCGGCGTGGTCCTATCAGTCCGTTCCGAGGCAACTGAAGACGATTCTGTCCCTCTTTTTCTAGGTTTTCCTGACGGACGACGGCCTGTAGGTTTGTAATCAAAGCCGAATTATACAGGAAATGTACTAATAAAATTATTTACCTGTATGAAAAGGTGAAATCAACGGCAGTATTAACACAACTATTTCTATTAGACAGTAGCGTCCATCCTTTAAATTGATGAGCTACATGTTTCGACCTAAAATAGGTCATCTTCATTTTTAGGTCGAAACGTGTAGCTGATCAATTAAAATGATAGACTGTATTGTCTAGTAAAAATAGTTGTGTTAAGACAGATATTGATCTCACCTTTTCATATTATAGACACAATGGGGTGTCACACGTAAAAGAATATTTAACTGTATTGTTTTAGAGGTGTGATACATGCACACACACACACACACACACACACACACACACACACACACCCCGTTTGTCATCTGGCGTCATTGTAATAATTCACTTTAAAGTATCATGACTCTGTTTTACTGTGTGCGTTGTTAGCTCCTTAAGTATGTATACATTTTTGGGACGCTGTTTATCTAACTGAATTAAAATCTGTGAAACTCTTTATGTGATAAGTAGAAGAGTCCATATGTGCTCTCATGTAAACTAGGCTTTATTGTAAACCAGCGAGGCTAAAAATCGGGATTTCCTGAGACAGTTTAGTGAAAGTCTCCAATATGGAATTTTAAGAATGTCGTACGGTTTAGGCGCCGACACTAGGCCACAAGACGGACAAACATGACCACATTAGGCGTCGTTTTTCTTTGTTTATAGGGAACATCGTATAATTGCTGTTGGTTCTGCGGATCATACGAAATGCACACATGCAGTCCTTAACCTTTTAAAGCCTAGCGGTAACTTTACGTACTACCAGGATTAACATTAAAAAATTCTACGTGGTGCCCACATTGCGTTTATGTGTTTTGTACGGATCTCAGAACAAACAGCAACTTTTGCCTTATAAAACATTAAGATATTGGTTTTTATAACCGAAGTGGAGAGTGTTTACAGCGCGGTACGCACTGAGTCCTTATATAAAACAGATACGCTTCGTCTTTAAAGGGTTAAGCTCTCATTGTGACTCATGTGAAGTGCTAATCCTGTTTGTGGGGTTTTGCACCGCGTGGCCATGGGGCTGAGCTACTGCCAGGAGATCATGAAGACGAAGCAACACCACCCACTGTCATGTGGTGCAGAAACGACCCAAACTGGATCGACATCGACACACATATAGTCTTGTGAGCAAAATGCAGATATTTTTGAGTGTAAAAACAAATACAGTCGAACTCGGTTATAACGTCATGAAAGGGACTGAATATTTTGTGTCGTTATAAACGGGTGTTGTTATAACCGAGGAGTATAATGTTATGATTGACAGTGACGAATTAATTGGTACCACAGAATATCTGACTCTGCAAGCGAGGCCTCGTATAAACCGATGTCGTTATAACCGGGTTCTACCAACGTATTGTGTTTGAAGGGTTAAAAGAGTTGTGCATCTCGCGTCTGGAGTTAAACATGTAAATATTGCAATAACGAAACTGCATCACCGCAAAGTTAGCGCATAAATTCAATAAAGTATAGGGAATATGAAGCAGTCTTCTCTTCAGCTCAGTATTTTAAACTCATGAACTGTAGGAAAAAGAAGTCCAGAGACGTGTTGTTTGCGTAGGAGACTCAAACTGTATGTCTGCATTTCAGCAGTCGATAGGTCTTTGAATTTGTTAAATAAACGTTCGTGGTTACGGCCTGTACAGCGTGGGCGGACCAACTTCTGGCAACATGCAGATTCATGCATCCGGCACTTGTGTCCTTTTGCTGGCAGTTGTGTAGTGATCTTTTTCTTCCTGTGAGTAATAAATTTCCAAGAGACGATAAAAACCCTAAGGTCCAGCTGCATCTTGCGGACCTTCCAATGCAGTTCCAGGAAGAAACTCCTCAACTGCCTTGGGGTTAAGCAGCTGGCTCGGCATTTCCGACGTTTCAGAAGCCATTTTATTGCTTTTATTCCACAGCCTTGCAGACCGTTGATTCTTATTATAGTACGCCGATCTGTGGATCTGTGGGAAGTTTCTTTTCATTTAAGAGTACTTGTTAGTACGCTAATATATCTGATGTTAGGTGGTGATACTCCACATAATGAACGTCGTTGACTTCCGCTGCTTGGATTTTGGAGGAGGACGTTCTTGATTCATATCTCGGCGTCGATTCCGGCTTTCCTCACAGGTTCTTCGTAATATTCGTTGTGCCCGTGTCTTAACCTTTTAAAGCCTAGCGGTAACTTTACGTACCACCAGGTTTAACATTAAAAAATTCTACGTGGTGCCCACATTGCGTTTATGTGTTTTGTACGGATCTCAGAACAAACAGCAACTTTTGCCTTATAAAACATTAA
>BLKM01000111.1:0-37497 GCA_013340265.1 Coptotermes formosanus
TTCAAAGTTTAGTCCTTTTTAGGCACAGTTTAATGTAAAGAAGACGCCATCCATAATTATCGCTTCAAATAATCACTCTATACAGTAATTTCAGCTTTAAGAATAGAAAACTTATCAAATTTTGAAGAGTGTATTGACTGGTAACTATACTTACCACTCATTTCAATGCATTTTTTTCATTTTTAATCATCTCAGGCCTCAAAAAATAAGTTGATTCTGTAATTCATTGTAGGATAGAGGTTCACGTCGTTAAGTTCTTTAAATTTCCTTTGGTTTAGTTTATATAAGGATCTCCCACGAAATTGGAACAGATTTTTGCACAACTGCGACGTAAGTTTAAAATTTATGTAAGTTTGTTATGAATTTTAATCTTCTTTCTAGCTACGTTTCTTGAAGTTACCTTTTAAAAAGTGTTTTTTCTAAAGAAGACAATCAAAATTTCCTAAGTATAAATACTACTTCAAATAATTTCAGCGTTGAGAAGAGAAAGATTAACAATTTTTTAATAAAATGTCGCCTGGCTAGTGTACTTACCTTAAATTTCAAGGTATTATTTGCTTGATTTACGCCTACTGAAAACAAAGATATATGTTGGAAATATATATCATTGGAGGATAGGATTTCATGTTGTTTTGCTCGTATGCGTAATACTTTTTGGTCGAGGAGTAAGCATCTTTAATTTTCAAATAATTCAGTTGATGAAAGTTGTGTATTTTTCACAAATCAATCAAGTTCATTGTCGTACATTGATTACAAGATTAGTAGGTATAAAAATAAAATGATACCTAATAATAATTTTGTGAAATATAAAGATACTTGTTATTTGGTCCGAAACAAATCGTATACTACCAAAACAACATAACCTTCTATCCTCAAAAGAGATAAATTTCCAACATATACTTTTGGTCTCAGTGGCCAGATACCATGAAAATCATACTTCTAAATGAAAGGTAAATATACTTATTAAGCAACATTTCATTTAAAATCAGTTAAACTTATTCTCCTCACACCAAAATTGATGTCAAGGAAGATTTTATTTGTTGTAGTTATACTTACGCAATATTTGGTTTCCTTCTTTTGATAAAAACGGTTATAAGTAGGGTACATGTGAAGGAAACTTAGCTTGAAGGAAGGTTTGAATTCACGATATATCTACATAAATATCAATCTTACATCACAGTTGGGCAAAAATCTGTTGCAGGTCCTGAGAGTGATAGGTTGCTTTACGCAAGCAAAACCGTTGGCGAGAATAACAAACATAATGACGTAATATCTATCGGACATTGAAAAACAGATTCAAGATATTTTTGGACGTCTGAGATGCTTGAAAATATGAAAATAATGCATTGAAATAACTGGTAATTATAGTTACCACCCATTAAAACCTTGAAAATTCGTTTTTATTTCCGCAAAACTAATATTTAGCGAAATGAAATTTTTAAGTTGGTTATTATAGTTACGATTAACTTTGCGTGCTTCTATAAATGAAATTATTTGTATTATTGGAAGCATTGATTGAACATACCGGAAGGTAAGTTTAAAATACATAAATAAGAATGATAAATCTAAAAAATACATAAGAGTACGGCAAAAATTTCTTCCAGTAACGTCTTCAAAATGTTAGGGGAAGACTCCTTTATATGTATGGTAAGAATTTTTAGGGCACGAATTTGATATTTTTTTGAGTATACCTTCCCTACATAACTAGTTGGCGACATAAAAAGTGATTTAATTTTCACTCTAAAATTATTCATTCCCATCACGGAAACGCAACTATTACTTACAACTTATAAAATCGTACCCTACTTGTACAAATGAAATGTAAGAGTTTATACTGATACCTCCCAACGCTATAATCAATATACGGTATTGAATTAGATTGATTGGTGAGAAATACACAACTTATTCAACTGGATTTTGTGAAAATTAAAGGTAGGTTATGTTTAGTAATAAACAAGTAAGTATACTACAAAACGACATAATCTTTTCTCCTCAAAAGAGATGAATTTCCAACAAATATTTTTGGCCTCAGGGACCTGATATCATGAAAATAATACGTCTCAATGAAATGTAAATATACTTACCTCGCAACATTTCCTTTAAAATCAAAATTATTCTCCTCAAAACCAAAAAGTGATGTCAAGAAAGATTTTGTTTTAGTTATACTTAGGAAATATTTGGTTTCCTTCTTTTGATAAAAGAGTGTGTAAGTAGGGTAGATTTGAAGAAAACTTAGCTAGAAGGAAGGTTTGAATTCATGACATATCTACATAAATATCAATCTTACTTCACAGTTGGGCAAAAATCTCTTTAAGTCCTAAGGGTGAGAGGTTGCTTTACGCAAGCAAAACCATTGGCGAGAATAATAAACATAATGACTTAACCTCTATTGAACTTTGAATTACAGATTCAACATTTTTTCGACGTCTGAGAAGCTTGAAATAATGAAAATAATGCATTGAAATAAATGGTAATTATAGTTACCACCCAATCTACCCTTCAAAATTCGTTAAGTATTATTTCAGCAACACTAAAATTCATGCCGTATGAAATTTGTAGGGTGGTAATTATACATGCCATTAATTTTGGGAGCTTCTGTAAATGAAATTATTTCTATTATAGGGAGGAATGATAGGACTAAGATTGAAATACATAATTAACATAGATAATTGTCATATATATTTGACTGGTAGGATCAAACCTCTTCCAAGAAACGACTTCAAGGGGAAGTGCTGCTTTAATATATATCGTAAGAATTTTTAAGGTACTTCTTAGGTATTTTTAATTTATTTACTATACATAAGGAACTGGAGGCTTAAAATATGATAATATTTTGTACTGTAAAATAAACTTTCCCAGTCGCTGAATAGTAACTATTTCTAACAAGAGATAAAAACGAACCCTACAAGTACAAATCAAAGGTAAGAGTTTATACTTATACGTACCAACGCTATTAACAATATACCGTATTGAATTAGATTGATTGGTGAGAAATACACAACTTTAGTCAACTGAATTTTGTGAAAAATAAAAATACTTGCTCTTTGGTCGGAAACAAATACGTATACTACCAAAACGACATAAACTTCTATGCTGAAAAGAGATACATTTCCAACATATATTTGTGGTCTCAGAGCCAGATAACATGGAAATATTATTTCTAAATATACTTACCACGCAACATTTCCTTTAAAATCATTTAATCTTATTCTCTCCAACACCAAAAATTGATGTCAAGAATGATTTTATTTGTTGTAGTTATACTTACTAAATATTAGGTTTTCTTCTTTTGATAAAACAGTGTGTAAGTAGGGTATATTTGAAGAAAACTTAGCTAGAAGGAAGGTTTGAATTCGTGATATTTCTACATAAATATCAAAATTACATCACAGTTGGGCAAAAATCTCTTGCAAGTCCAAAGAGTGTGGGGTTGCTTTACGCAAGCAAAACCATTGGTGAGAATAACAAACATAATGATTTAACGCCTATTGAACTTTGAATTACACATTCAACATTTTTTTCGACGTCTAAGAAGCTTGAAAATATGAAAATAATGGATTGAAATAAATGGTAATTATAGTTACCACCCAATCTAAACTTCAAAATTCGTTAAGTATTATTTCCGCAACACTAAAATTGATGCCGTATCAAATTTGTAGGGTGGTAATTATACATGCCATTAATTTGGGAGTTTCTGTAAATGAAAATATTTGTATTATAGGGAGCAATGATAGGTCTAACTCTAAGGTAAGATTGAAATACATAATTAACATAGATAATTGTCAAATATATATGACAGGTAGGAACAAACCTCTTCCAAGAAACGAATTCAAGGGGAAGTGCTCCTTTAATATACATCGTAAGAATTTTTAAGACACTTGTTAGATATTTTTAATTTATTTACTATACATAAGGAACTGGAGGCATAAAATATGATGATATTTTGTACTGTAAAATAATCTTTCCCAGTCGGTGAATAGAAACTATTTCTAACAACAGATAAAAACGAACCCTACAAGTACAAATCAAACGTATTGATACGTACCAACGCTATTAACAATGTACCGTATTGAATGGGATTGAAGTACACAACATTTGTCAACTGAATTTTGTGAAATTGAAAGATACGTTCACTACCAAAACGACATAATCTTCTATCATCAAAAGAGATACATTTCCAACATATATTTTTGCTCTCAGAGGCCAGATATCATTAAAATAATACTTACCACACAACATTTTTTTTTCAAATCAGTTAAACATATACTCCTCAACACCAAAATTGATGTCAAGTAAGATTTTATTTGTTGTAGTGATACTTACGCAATATTTGGTTTCCTTCTTTTGATAAAACAGTGTATAATTTGGGTAGATATGAAGAAAACTTAGTTTGAAGGATGGTTTGAATTCATGATATATCTACATAAATATCAATCTTACTTCACAGTTGGGCAAAAACCTCTTGCAATTCCTAAGAGTGAGAGGTTGCTTTACTCAAGCAAAACCTTTGGCGGGAATAACAAACATATTGACGTAACGTCTATCGAACATTGAAATACAGATTCAACATATTTTTGGACGTCTGAGATGCTTGAAAATATGAAAATAATGCGTTGATACAAATGGAAATTATAGTTACCACACAATAAAACCTTCAAAATTCGTTCTTATTTCCGCAAAACTAAAATGTAGCTGCATGAAGTTTTTAAGGTGGTTATTATACTTACCCTTAATTTTGGGAACTTCTGTAAATGTAATTATGTGTATTATAGACAGCATTGAATGAACATACCATAAGGTAAGATTAAAATACATAATTAAAAAAGATAAAACCCTAAAATATATCACAGAACGGCAAAAAGCCTTCTCAGCAACGTCTTCAAAGTGTTAGGGGAAGAATCATTTATATGTATGGTAAGAATTTTTAGTGCACAAATTTGATATTTTTTTTTGTGCATCTACTCTACATAAGGAGCTGGAAGCGTAAAATGTGATGATATTTTGTACTCTAAAATTTTTCATTCCCCGTCACTGAGACGCAACTATTACTAACAACTGATAAAATCGTACCCTACAAGTACAATTCAAAGTAAGGGATTATACAGATACGTTCCAACCCTATAACAAATGTACCGTAATGAATTTGATTGATTGGTGAAAAATAAACAACTTTCGTCAACTGAATTATGTGAAAATTAAAGATGTTTGCTGTTTGGTCGGAAACAAATAAGTATACTACCAAAAAGACAAAATCTTCTATCCACAAAGGAGATGAAATTCCAACATATATTTTTGGTCTCATAGGCCAGATATCATGAAAATAATACTTCTAAATGAAAGGTACATATATTTAACACGCAACATTTCCTTTAAAATCCATTTTCTCTCACCTCAACGCTAAAATTGTTGTCAAGAAAGAATTTGTTTGTTGTAATTAGGTTTACCAATCATTTGGGTTCCTTCTTTTGATAAAACAGTGTGTAGGAAGAGTGTTAATGACATAACTTAACTTGAAGGAAGTATAAAATTCATGATATACCAACATAAAAATCTGTCTTACATCACAGTTGGGCATAAATCCCTTGCAAGGCCGAAGAGAGAGAGGTTGCTTTACGCAAGCAAACACGTTGGCGAGAATAACAAACTTAATGTCGTAAACCTCTATCGAACATTGAAATAGAGATTCAACATATTTTTGGACGTCTGAAAAGCTTGAAGATATGATAATAATTCATTGAAATAAATGGTAATTATAATTACCACTCAATATACGCTTCTAAATTAGTTGAGCTTTAATTCCGCAACACTAAAATTCATGCCGAATGATATTTGTAAGGTGGTAATTATACATACCATTAATTTTGGGAGTTTCTGTAAATGAAATTATTTGTATTATAGGGAGCAATTATAGAACTTACCCTAAGGTAAGATTAAAATACATAAGTAACAAAGATATATGTCAAGCATAAATCACAGTTAGGAACAAACCTCTTCCAAGTGTGAGGGGAAGTGCTCCCTTAATATATATATCGTAAGAATTTTTGAGCCACAAATTAGATGTTTTCAATTTATTTACTATACATAAAGAACTGGAGGCATAAAATATGATGTTATTTTGTGCTGTAAAATAATCTTTCCCAGTCGTGAATAGCAAGTATTTCTTACAACTGACAAAATCGAACCTTACAAGTACAAATCAAATGTAAGAGTTTATACTGACACGTACCAACGCTATAATCAATGCACCGTATTGAATTAGATTGATTGGTGAGAAATACACAACTTTAGTCAACTGAATTTTGTGAAAATTAAAGATACTTACTGTTTGGTCGGAAACAAATACGTATGCTACCAAAACGACATAATCTTCTATCCTCAAATGAGATACATTTCCAACATATATTTTTGGTCTCAGAGGCCAGATATCATGAAAATAATACTTCTAAATGAAAGGTAAATATACTTACCACGCAACATGTCGTTTCAAATCCGTTAATCTTATTCTCCTCAACACCAAAATTGTTGTCAAGAAAGATTTTATTTGTTGTAGTTATACTTACCAATAATTTGGTTTCCTTCTTTTGATAAAACAGTGTATAAGTAGGGTAGATTTGAAGAAAACTTAGCTTGAAGGAAGATTTGAATTCATGATAAATCTACATAAATATCAATCTTACATCACAGTTGGGCAAAAATCTCTTGCGAGTCCTAAGAGTGACAGCTGCTTTACGCAAGGAAAACCGTTGGCGAGAATAACATAATGACGTAACCTCTATCGAACATTGAAATACAGATTCAACATACTTTTAGACGTCTGAGATGCTTGAAAATATGAAAATATTGCATTGATATAAATGGTAATTATAGTTACCACCCAATATAAACTTCAAAAGTCATTGTTTAATTTCCGCAAAACTAAAACATAGGTAAATGAAATTTTTAAGTTTTTTATTATACTTACCATAAATTGTGGGTGCTTCTATAAATGAAATTATGTGTATTATAGGTAGCATTGATCGAACATACCCGAAGGTAAGATTAAAATACATAATTAACAAAGATAATTCTCAAAAATACATCACATTAGGCAAAAATCTCTACCAGTAACGTCTGCAAAGTGTTAGGAGATTAATCCGTTATATGTATGGTAAGAATTATTAGGGCACCAACTTCATATTTTTTGTAT
The DNA here is from genome assembly GCA_013340265.1 of Coptotermes formosanus. Lineage (NCBI taxonomy): Eukaryota > Metazoa > Arthropoda > Insecta > Blattodea > Rhinotermitidae > Coptotermes > Coptotermes formosanus. Next base: position 7,187 of record BLKM01000111.1, read on the forward strand.
ATCTACTCCACATAAGGAGCTGGAGACATAAAATGTGATGAAATTTTGTACTCTAAAATTATTCATCCCCCGTCTCTGAAACGCAACTATTACTAACAACTGATAAAATTGTACCCTACAAGCACAAATCAAATGTAAGAGTTTATACTGATACGTACCAACGCTACAACCAATGTACCCTAATGAATTTAATTGATTGGTGTAAAATACACAATTTTCGTCGACTGAATTATGTGAAAATTAGAGATGTTTACTGTCTGGTCGGAAACAAATACGTATACTAGCAAAAGGACATAATTTTCTATCCTCAAAAGAGATACATTTCCAACATATATTTTTGGTCTCAGAGGCCAGATATCATGAAAATAATACTTCTAAATGAAAGGTAAATATACTTACCACACAACATTTCCTTTAAAATCCGTAAAATCTGTTAAACACCAAATTTGATGTCAAGAAAGATTTTATTTGTTGTTTTTGTTATACTTACGAATAATTTGGGTTTCATCATTTGATAAAACAGTGTGTAAGAAGGGTAAGTTTGATTAAACCTAGCTTGAAGGAAGATTAAAATTAATGATATACCTACATAAATATCTATCTTACATCACAGTTGGGCAAAATTCTCTTGGAAATCCGAAGAGTGAGATGTTGATTTAGCAAGAAAATCGGTAGGCGGGAATAACAAACATAACGACGTAAACCTCTATCGAATATTGAAATACAGCTTCAACACATTATTGTACGTTTCAGAAGCTTGAAGATATGAAAATGATGCATTGAAATAAATGGTAATTATAGTTACCACTCAATATACTCTTCAAAGTTCGTTAAGATGTATTTCCGCATCGCTAAAATTAATGTCAAAAGAGAATATTAAGGAGGTAATTTTACTTACCCTTAATTTTGGGAGTTTCTCTAATATAATTATGTAACATCAAATTACAATAAAATATTTGAAACTATCCTTGAAAATCAAACAACTAATAGCAACCGAATCATTACATAACAGTTGCCTAACCACTTCAGCCGAATAATCAATACCTGTCGCACTACGTGACACTACCACAACAGTACACATAAAACGCGATATAACTCAAACAACAATCAGTTACTGCATTCCACACCAACCACCACAATATCCAGCAGCTTTCAGCTTCTACAATTAGTCACAACACAACAACGCCTATGCTACAGTTTGATACTAAGTATTCAACATCAATCCACTTACTAAAAATACAAAAATCCGGCACCGAATTACAGCAACAATAATAATATTTTCTCCAATACGCGATATTCCAATAAAGAAACAAAGAAAACGAATCTTCACGTCAATCATCTCCTACGAGACGGCCAAGAATAACCATCGATCCATCGGAACACATCTACTTTTTCATATAAGCTACAACGAATTTCGCCTCATCGCAACATCAACACCATATATAAGAAAAGAACTTTCTGATACTGCTACTATCTTTTCACCGAATCTCACGAAGAAACAAGTCCCCACCTCGGTATACCATATCCTGAGCCCACCAGTGCAACAAGGATCAACACCATTTTTCCCACATGAACAAGGATCAACAGCACAAAGTCCAACTAATGCTGCTACCAAGGACTGCAACACCCACATAAAGAGCAAGAACTGGGAAAACATACATCGTCGTATCACAAAAGAAAACGCCATCTCAGACACCTCTACAAACCCTACGATATCAATCCATATCTCCGAGACCACCAGCGCAGCTCCGATCAAACCACCAAATAAGAACCGATGTTCAGCAAACAAGTCAAACGCCGCTACTTGTAGGACTCCCGCATACTACATACAGAGTAACATCACCAATAAACTTCCAATGTCACAATACTAATATCTTAATTTTAATTTTCCCGCTTGTTTCAATACATGTACACAAGAAAGGCCTTCTTCTTTTAGAATAATAATATTTGCCCTGTTGTAATTTTAACTATGTAATATCTATGGTTTTTCGTGCTTCTTAGAATGGTCTGACCTGATGATGGCATTATAGATGCCAAAACCGGTTGTTATATCATAATTTTATTATTTTACTTTCAAATAATAAAACTTGTTGGTGGACAGACGTATTTTTCTGCAATATATATATATATATGATTAACATCAAACCAAGAAAATAACACTTTGAAATGAAAGGTAAGTATACTTACAACCCAACATTTTCTTTAAAAATCGTCATTCTTAATACCCTCATCAATGAAGATGGTGTCAAGAAAGATTTTTTGATGTAGTAATTATACTTACCAATATTTTGCGTGTCTTCTTTTCATGAAACATTGTGTATAAAGGTTAGAATTGACGAAAGTTAGCTTGAACGAAGATTAAAATTCATAAAGACCTACGTAAATACCAACTTACATCACAGTTGGTCCAAAATCTCTACCAAATTCAAAGAGTGTGTCACTGCTCTAAGCAAGCAAAACAGTTTGGCGAAAGTAACGCAAATATCGACGTAAACCTGTAACCTATATTCGAATACAGTGACAACATATTTTTTACGGTCTGAGATGTTTAAAAATATGAAAATGATAACTTCAAATTATTGGTAATTTTTGTTACCACTCAATATGACCTTCAAGATTCGTTAAGTTTTCTAACCTCAACGGCAGAGGGAAGATTAAAATTTTTAATTAACGAATAAAAATCTGAAACATGCATGTCAGTTCTGCAAAAATTCCTTCCAAATTACGTGTTCAAAGTGTATGGGAAGTACATCTTATTATATATTAACCCTTTAAAGACGAAGCGTATCTGTTTTATATAAGGACTCAGTGCGTACCGCGCTGTAAACACTCTCCACTTCGGTTATAAAAACCAATCTCTTAATGTTTTATAAGACAAAATTTGCTGTTTGTTCTGATATCCGTACAAAACACATAAACGCAATGTGGGCACCACGTAGAATTTTTAATGTTAAGCCTGGTCGTATGTAAAGTTACCGCTAGGCTTTAAAAGGTTAAAAGAAAATTTTAAACCACAAATTAGGAATTTTCATATCTACTATACATAAGGAGCTCGGAGTTGTGTTTTTGAGCCTAAAAGTGATATTTTTACAATAAGTTGCTAATATTTGTTACTGTAAATATTTTCATTCTCAGTCGCTGAAACGCAATTATTTCAAAGTAATTAATTGGTTTGGTACAGACATAAAAATTTTGTAACATGTTACATTCATATGTACGTATGCTGTAATCAATGTACCACAATGAATTTCAATGATTGATGAAAAATACAAAGATTTCGTCAACTGAATTATGTGAAAATAAAGGATGCATACCCCTTGCGGAAAATCTAATATGTATACGGCTAAAAGGACAAGAACATCTATCCTCCAATGACATATATTGCCAACATATTTTTGGGTCTCAGAAGCCAAAAATTAAGAAAATAATACTTTGATACGAAAGGTTAGTATAGTTACAACCCCTCATTTTTATTAAAAATTGTCAATCTTTATATCCTCAACGCTAAAATTTGAGGCAATAAAATTTTTTTGAAGCGGTAAATATACTTATAAATTATTTTGAGTTGCTTCTTTTGTTTAAACATGGTCTAATAAGGTTAGAATTGACTAAGCTTGGCTTGAAGGAACTTATGTCACAGTTGGGCAAGAAAACTCTTCCAAGTTATGTCTCCAAAGTGTGAAAAACTGCTTTTTTCAAGCAAAACTTCTGGAGAGAATGAAATAGGGATTCGCACATAACGATGCAAACTTCTACCCTACATTGAATTACTGCGTCAACATATTTTTTAAGGTCTGAGAAAGTTAAAAACATGAAAATAATGCTTTCAAATGAATCGTAAGTATAGTTACCCCTAAATATATACTTCAAATTTCATTTAGTTTTCATTTCACATTGGTGTCAACAAAGGTTTTTTGATGTGGTAATTATACTTAAAAATTATTTGGTTAGCTTCGTTTGATGAAAATGTGTGTAATAATCTTAGAAAAACTAAACTTATTTTGAAGGAAGATTACAATTCGTTTTAAACCCACATAAATCTAAAAAACTACATCACAGTTGGGCAAAAACCTCTTCGAAGTTCAGACAGTGAGAGGCTGCTTTATGCATGCAAAACCGTTGGCGAGAATAACGCACATAAAGACGTAAACCTCTATTCTACATTGAAATACAGTGTGAACATTTCTTTAGGTCTGAGAAGGTTAAAAAGGAAAAAATAATACTTTGAAATGGATGTAAGTATTGTTACCACTCAATATACTCTTCAAAATTCATTAAGCTTTATATCCTCAAAGCTAAAATTCATATCAAACGACCTTTTATGAGGAGGTAAATACACTTACCATTAATTTCGGGAGATTCTTTTGATGAAATAATGTGTATAAATGGTAGAACTGAGATGGCTATTGGAAAACTGGAAAACTAAAAAGCCACAAATCACCAGGTATTGATCAGATTCCAGCAGAATTGATTAAAGAAGGGGGTAGGATTATTCGGTCTGAAATCCATAAACTTATTATTTCTATTTGGAATAAGGAGGAATTGCCTGAGGAATGGAAGGAGTCGGTCATTGTGCCTATTTATAAGAAGGGTGATAAGACAGATTGCAATAACTATCGAGGCATATCACTTTTGTCAACTACGTACAAAATTCTATCCAACATTCTTTTGTCAAGGTTAACTCCATATGCAGAGGAAATTATTGGGGATCATCAGTGTGGATTTCGACGTAACAGGTCAACCACTGATCATATATTCAGCATTCGTCAAATACTTGAGAAAAAATGGGAATACAATGAGGCAGTGCATCAGCTATTTATAGACTTCAAGAAAGCCTATGATTCAGTTAGGAGGGAGGTCTTGTATAATATTCTCATTGAGTTCGGTATCCCCATGAAACTAGTAAGGTTAATAAAAATGTGCCTAAGTGAAACATATAGCAGAGTTCGGGTAGGCAAACATCTGTCTGACACGTTCCCTATTAAGAATGGCTTGAAACAAGGAGATGCTCTGTCGCCATTGCTTTTCAACTTTGCTTTAGAATATGCCATTAGGAGGGTTCAGGCAAACCAGGAGGGCTTGAAATTGAATGGTACACATCAACTTCTGGTTTATGCTGATGATGTTAATATATTGGGCGGAAGCGTACATAGCATACACTTGGGAGACCCAGGCGTAGATGGGAGGATAATATTAAGATGGATATTCGGGAAGTGGGATGGGAGGACATGAACTGGATTGATCTGGCTCAGGATAGGGACAGGTGGCGGGCTCTTGTGAATGCGGTAATGAACCTTCGGGTTCCATAAAATGAGGCGAATTTGTTGACTAGCTGAGAAACTGTTAGCTTCTCAAGATGGCCTCTGCTCCATGGAGTTAGTTAGTTAGTTAAATGGTAGAACTGACTCTACTTACCTTAATGGAAGATTAAAATTCATAATTAATCTCAAACATACATCACAATTAGGCAAAAACCTCTTCGAAGTTACGTAATCAAAGTGTATGGGAAAGACTGCATTAATATGAATGGCAAGAATCTTTTAACAACAAATTTGAAATTTTTCGTATCTACTTAACATAAGCAGCACGAGGGTATTTTTTTGAGCCTAAAAAGTGATATTTGTACAGGTAAATTTTTATTGTATTTTACTGAAAAATGATTATTCTCAGTCGCTGAAACGCAATTATTACTAACAATCAAATGAATTCATTTCGTACAAGTGTAGCACTTGTGTAACATGTTATATTCATACAAACCAATGCTATAATCAATGTACAACAATGAGTTTGGTGTGGTTTGAATGATTGGTGAAAAACACAAAATTTTCGTCAACTAATTATGTGATAATTAAGGATGAATACCCTTTGCCGAGAATCCAATACGTACACTACTAAAACGACATAAACTTGTATCCTCCAATGATATACATTTCCAACATATTTTTTAGGTCTCGGAAGCCAAATATCGAGAAAATAATACTTTGAAATGAAAGGTAAGTACAGTTACAACCCTACATTTTCATTAAATGACGTCAATCTTAATAAACTCAACGCTAAAATTGGAGTCAAGAAAATTTTTTAATGTGGTAATTATACTTACAAATATTTTGAGTAGCTTCTTTTGATGAAAAAGGGTGCAATAAGGTTAGAATTAACTAAAATTTGCTTGAAGGAAGATTAAAATTCACGATAAACCTACACAAATCTAAAAATTACAACATTGATTTGCAAAAATCTCTTCCAAGTTATTTGTCCAAAGTGTGAGAGTCTGCATTATTCAAGTAAAACCTTTGGCGAGAATAAAATACGGATACACACCTAACGAAGGAAAATTCTATGCAACCATGAATTACATGGTCAAAACTTTTTTTATGTTCTGAGAATATTAAAAACATGAAAGTAATGCTTTGAAATGAATGGTAACAACAGTTACCTCTAAATATATTCTTAAAAATTCGTTTAGTTTTCTATCCTCAAAGCTAAAATTGGTGCCAACAAAGATTTTTTGTTGTGGTAAGGATAATTACCAATTACTTGGTTAGCTTCCTTTGATAAAACAGTGTGTAATAAAATTAGAATGTACTAAACGTAGCTTTATGGAAGATTAAAATTCACGATAAACCTACATAAATCTCAAAGTTACATCACTCCTGGGCAAAAATCTCTCCCAAATTCAAAGAGTGAGGCTGCTTTATGCAAGCAAAACCGTTCGCGAGAATACCGCACATAACGACGTAAACCTCCATCATATATTGAAATACATTGTCAACATATACTTTAAGGTCTGAGATGCCTAAAGAAATGTAAATAATGCTTTGAAATGAATGGTATGTACAGTTACCACTCAATATATTCTTCAAAGTTCGTTAAGCCTTCTATCTTCAAAGATAAAATTCATGTCAAATGAGATTTTATGGAGTGGTAAATATACTTACCATAAATTTTTGGAGCTTCTTTCCATGAAATAATTTGTATTGATGGTAGAATTGACAGTAATTACCTTTAGGGAGGATTAAAATTCATAATTAACAAATCTAAATCTGAGAACATACACCACAGTTCGCCAAAAATCTCTTTGAAGTTTGTCGTCAAAGGGTATGGGAAAGACTCCTTTTGCATATATAGTAGGAATCTTTCTATCACAAAGTAGATATTTTTAATTTCTACGCTATATAACCAAAAAGAGGGTGTATTTTAGGGCCAAAAAAGTGGTATTTTTACAGGTAAATTGCTAATAATTTGTACTGTAATAATGTTCATTTTCAACCGATGAAAGGCAATTATTTCAAACAAACTAATGAATTCGCTCTGTACAAATATAAAAATTGTGTAACATGTTATTTTCATACGAGCCAATGCTATAATCAATGTACAACAATGAATTTGAATGACTGCTGAAAAATACCAAACTTTCGTCAACTGAATTATGTGATAATTAAGGATGAATACCCTTTGCCGAGAATCTAATACGTATACGAGCAAAACGACATAAACTTGCATCCTCCAATGATGTACATTGCCAAAATATTTTTTAGGTCTCCGAAGCCCAATATCAAGAAAATAATACTTTGAAATATAAGGTGATTATATTTAAAACCCAACATTGTCATTAAAAAACCTCATTATTTCTATCCTCAACGCTAAAATTGCAGTCAAAAAAAGATTTTTTATGTGGTAATTATACTTACAAATAATTTGGGTATCTTCATTTCATGAAACAGTGCGTAATAAGGTTAGAGTTAGATTGAAGGAAGATTAAAAACCATGATAAACCTATATAAATCTAAAAATTACATCATAGTTGTGCAAAAAACTCTTCCAAATTATGTGTCCAAAGTGTGAGAGTCTGCATTATTCAAGTAAAACCTTTGGCGAGAATAAAATACGGATACACACCTAACGATGGAAAATTCTACCCAAACATGAATTAGGGAGGATTAAAATTCATAATTAACAAATCTAAATCTGAGAACATACACCACATTTCGTCAAAAATCTCTTCCTTTAATATGTATGGCAATAATCTTTATATCACAAAGTGGATATTTTTCTTTTCTACGCTACATAACCAGCAAGGGAGTGTGATTTTGAACCTCAAAAGTGATATTTTTACAGGTAAATTTCTAATAGTTTTGTACTGTAAAAATATTCATTTTCAACCAATGAAATGCAATTATTTCTATCAAACTAATGAATTCGTTCCGTACAAAAATAAATCTTATGTAACATGGTATATTCATACGTACCAAAGCTATAATCAATGTACCACAATGAACTTGAAAGACTGGTGAGAAATACAAAAATTTCGTCAACTCAATATTGTGAAAATTAAGGATGCATACTCTTTGGAGAGAATCCAATACGCATATGATCAAAACGACGGAAACTTCTATTCTCTTATGATATGCATGCTACCATATTCTTTAGGTCTCAGAGGCCAAAAATCAAGAAAGTAATACTTTGAAATGAAAGGTGAGTATAGTTACCACCAAATATTTTTATTAAAAATCGTTAAACTTGCTATCCTCAAAGCTAAATTTGGGGACGAAAAAGATTTTTTGATGAGGCAATTATAATTACCGAAAATTTGGTTTTCTTCTTTTGATGAAACAGTGCGTAATATGGTTAGAATTGACTGAACGTAGCTTGAAGGAAATTAAAATTCATGATAAACCTACATAAATTTCAAACTTACATCACAGTTGGTCAAAAATCTCTTCCAAGTTATGTCTCCAAAGTGTGAGAGTCTGCTTTATTCAAGCAAAACCGTTGGCGAGAATGTAATACGGATTCGCACATAACGATGTACTCTTTCCAACTTTGAATTACAGGGTCAGCATATTTTTTATGTCTGAGAAGTTTAAAAACATGAAAATAATTCTTTGAAATGAATGGTAAGGATATTTACCACTCATATATTCTTCAATATTTGTTAAGTTTTCTATCCTCAACGCTAAAATTGGAGTCAAGAAAAATTTTCTGATGAGGTTATTATACTTACCATTTATTTGGGTAGCTTCTTTTCACGAAAGAGTGTGTAATATGGTTAGAATTGACTAAACCTAGCTTGAAGGAAAATTAAAATCCATGATAAACCTACATGTATCTCAGACTTATATCACAGTTGGGAACAATCTCTTCGCAGTTCAAAGAGTGAGAGGCTGTTTTATGCAAGCAAAACCGTTGTCGAGAAAAATGCACACAACGACGTAAACCCCTATCCTACATTGAAATACAATGTTAACATACTTTCTAAGGTCTGAGAAGCTTAGAAACATAGAAATAAATTTTTAATTGAATCGTGAGTGTAGTTACCACTCAATATATTCTTCAAAATTCGTTAAGCTTCCATCCTCAACGCTAAAATTCATGTCAAAGAGGTTTCTTCTGGTGGTAATTATACTTACCATTAATTTGGGTAGCTTCTTTGGTAGAAAGGGTGTGTAGTAATGGTAGAAATTGACTACTTATTTTCAAGGAAGATTAAAATTCATAATTAATAAGTATTAATCCAAAACATAAAGTTGGTCAAGAATCTCTTCCAAGTGACATGTTCAAAGGGAATGCGAAAGTCCTCTTTAATATGTATGATAAGAATCTTTTAAACCACAAAGTGCATATTTTTCTTTCTACGTTACATGAACAGCAAGAGAATGTGTTTTTGAACCTAAAAAGTGATATTTGCACTGGTAAATTTCTAATACTTTTGTACTGTAAAAATATTCATCACCAGACGCTGAAACACAATTATCTCTAACAAACTAATAAATTCGTTTGGTACAAATATAAATCTTATGTACATTGTTAAAATCACACGTACAAATGCTTTAATCAATGTACTACAATGAATTTGAATGATTGGTGAGAAATAAAAACCTTCGTTAAATGAGTTTTTTGAAAATTAAGGGTGCTTACAATTGGCGGGAATCTAATACGCATACAACCAAAACGACGTAAACTTATATCCTTCATGGATATACATTGCCAACAAATTTCTTTAGTTCTCAGGAGTAAAAAACATATAAATAATACTTTGAGATGAATGGTAAGTATAGTTACCACCCATTTTCTTTCAAAATCGTTAATCTTTCTATCCTCAACGGTAAAATTGGTGTCAAGGTAGATTTTTTGATACGGTATTTATACATACGAATAATTTGGGGACCTTTGTCAAATGAAGAATTTGTAATAAGTTTAGAATTGACTAAACTTAGCTTAAAGGAAGATTTAAATTCATGATAAACCTACATAAATCTCAAACATAGATCACATTTTGGCAGAAATCTGTTTCAAGTTATGTGTTCAAAGTGTGAGTCTGCTTTATGCATGCAACGCCGTTGGCAAGAATGTAATACGGATTCTCACATAACGACGTGACCTTCTATCCTATGTTGAAATACAGTGTCAAAATTCTTTTGAGGTGTCAGAAGCTTAAAGGCATGAACATACTGCTTTGAAATGAATGGCAAGTATAGTTACAACTCAATATATTTTATAAAATTCGTGAAGCTTTCTAACGTCAACTCTAAAATGCATGTCAAATGAGATTTTTTGAGGTGATAATTATACTTACCATCAATTTTGGGAACTTACTTTGATTAAAGAGCGTTTATTAATTATAGAGTTGACTTACTTACCATAAAGGAAGATTATAATTCATAATTAACAAATATTAACCTCAAAATTTCATTTTACATTAATTTTAGCTTTGAGGATAGAAAGCTTAACGAATTTTGAAGGATATATTGTGTGGTAACTATACTTACATTTCATTTCAAAGCATTATGTTCATTTTTTTAAGCTTCTGAGTCCTCAAAAAGTATTTTGACACTGTATGTCAATATAGGTTAGAGGTTTACGTCGTTACGTGCGAATTTGTATTACATTCTCACCAACGGTCTTGCATGCATAAAGCAGACTCTCTCACTTTGAACACATAACTTGGAAGAGATTTTTCCCAATAGTGATGTTAGTTTGAGATATATGTACGTTTATTATGAATTCTAATCTTGCTTCAAGCTAAGTTTAGTCAATTCTAATCTAACTACAACCTATTTCATCAAAAGAAGTTGATAAGTATAATTACCACATCAAGAATTCTTTCTTGACACCAATTATAACGTTGATAATAGAAAGTTTAACGATATTACAAGATAACTACACTTACCATTCATTTCAATAATTATTTTCATGCATTTTGGCTTCTGAGACCTTAAAATATATTGGCAAAGTATATCAATGGAGGATAGAAATTTACGTCATTTGGTCGTATGCGTATTAGATTCTCTCCAAAGATTATGCATAATTAATTTTCACAAAATTCAGTTGAAGAAATTTTGTATTTTTCACCAATCATTCAAATTAATTGTGGAACAAGTATTGTAACATTGGTACGTATGAATATAACATGTTACATAAGATTTATGTTTGTACGAAACGTATTCATTAGTTTCTTAGAAGTATATGGGTTTCAGCGTCTGGAAATAAACATGTAACACTAAAAATATATTAGAAATTTACCTGAACAAATATCAATTTTGACCTCCAAAACACACCCTCTTGCTGGATATGTAGCGTAGAAACGAAAAATATCTGCTTTGTTGTTTAAAAAATTCTTACCATACATATTAAAGAAGACTTTCACATACACTTTATCACGTAACTCGGAAGAGACTTTTGCCCAACTCTCATATATGTTTGAAATATATATTTGTTAATTATGAATTTTATTTTTCCTTTAAGGTAAGTACACTTAATTCTACCATTAATACACATTCTGTCATCAAAAGAAGCTCCCCAAATTAATGGTAAGTTTAATTACCACCTCAAAAACCCCATTTGACATGAATTTTAGCGTTGAGGACAGAAAGCTTAAAGAATTTTGAAGAATATACTGAGTGCTATCTATACTTACCATTCATTTCAATGCATTATTTTCACATTTTAAAGCTTCTCAGATCTTAAAAAATATGTTGACCCTGTATTTCAATGTAGGATAGAGGTTTACGTCGTTATGTGCGATTCCGTATTACATTCTCGCCGAAGGTCTTGCGTGATTAAAGCATGCTCTAACACGAACACATAACTTGGAAGAGATTTTTGCCCAACTGTGATATATGTTTGAGATTTATGCAGGTTTATCTTGAATTCTATTCTTCCTTCAAGACAAGTTTTGTCAATTCTAACACTATTACACCATGTTTCATCAAAAGAAGCTCAACAAATTATTCGTGTTTATAATTATCACATCAAAACATCTTTCTTGACACCAATTCTAGCGATGAGGATAGAGGGTTTAACAAAGTGTAAAGAAAATGTTGGGTGGTAACTATACTTGCCATTTATTTCAAAATATTATTTTCATACTTTTTGGCGTCTAAGACATAAAAAATATGTTGGCAATCTATATGAATGGAGGATAGAAGTTTACGTCGTTTTCGGTTTATGCGTATTAGATTCTCGCCAAAGGGAATGCATCCTTAATTTCCACAAAATTCATTTGACGAAAGTTTTGTATTTTTTACCAATAATTGAAATTCATTGTGGAAGATTGATTATACCATTGGTACGTATGAATATAACATGTTACATAAGAGTTATATTGGCACGAAACGTATTCATTAGTTTCTTAGGAATAATTGCATTTCAGCGTCTGAGAATGAACATTTGTACAGTACAAAATTATTAGCAATTAACTAGTACAAATATGAGTTTTTATGCTCAGAGACACAACCTTTTACTGCTTATGTAGCATAGAAAGGAAAAATATCCACTTTGTGGTTTAAAGATTCTTACCATATATTTAATATGTATGGTAAGGAGCCTTTCTAAAGTCTTCACTCCGTACAAACACAAAATTTATGCAACATGTTTTATTCATACTTACGGATGTTTTAATCAATGTTCCACATTGTATCTGATTTGTTAGTGAAATTTACATAACTTTAGTCAACTTTAATTTTGTGAAAAATAAGTACGCATGAATGATTTCGAGTATGTAGTACATGTAGTGGAGCGTATTGAAGGAAACCTACCTCTTCACCCGATTTGTAGTGATATTATTCCAAAGCTGCAACCAGTTAGTAGTGCTACCACCAACGGCTATTACCAATTGTAATGAGTTATCCTGGCTGAGCCTGATTTGTGTTGGGGTAAAATTCCTTCCTTTAAGTGTTGCGGGAAATTTTGTACTCCACTAGGTAGAGTAGATAAGAGGTCACTGTCTTCCTGCCACCAGCCAGTCAATTACTGCAGACATTTTAAGTCCCCAGGGCTTCAGGATACACAGTAGAAATTTCTCGTCTGGCTAACGAAACACCTTTTGTTTCTTGTTAACCATTTACTACACCTACAGCTGTGAATTAGTAGACTACGTTACACGAAGTTAGGTTCTAGAGCCGTGCCGGTACTGCACTATCCCAAATTTACAATGCCACTAGCTACGTTACTATTAAAATTGTTGCATACCCGCGCCACAATTTGCAAAAACGAAAATCCCGGGATTACTTCTGAATTTCGCTTCAAATTCCATGTTCACTTTGCCGACTTACCTTGGATTACGAATCTTGCTAGCAGTTTGTGGTGGTCGAATAAAGTTCCGTCAGCGTATAACTGCGTGCTTTTTGTTACTCATTTCCCGGCTTTGTCGAAATCTTCGACGCACGTGCAGCTAAATCCAACCGGTCCTCAACGTGACGAGTAACACAGGTAAGCTCCGTCACATTTCCACCACTTTTAACTTTTGAATCCTTCACTCTGAATAATCCAACATTAATTCACACTTCTATGATTTTCCAATACTTTAAGTAAGTTGCAAAACTCTCAGCAAAGACTAAATCTTGTAGCAAAAGACTATACGAAATTTAACGTAAAGACTTGACGAAATCCGTAGCCGCAAAAACTTGTACGAAATCAACCCGATGTTTCCATTCCAAAAAACTTCCAGCAAAAGATTGCCAGCAAAAGATCCCGCTGCATTGTTTCAGGGTCTCTATATAGACTTTTGGTGTCGGTTCCAACTGGTTTATTCGAGTCACACTGCTGAACGTGAAATTCATAAACTAATGGAAAACCAAGCTGTCGCTATTTCCAATACTTGGTTATGGCGAGAACATCCAATAAGCTTTCTGAGCGAAGTCCAACGTACAATGTCTTCGCCAGACAAACAGGAAGTACTCACCACTCCCGTGAGGCGGGTTGCCTATTGCACGGTACCTTACGTGTGTTAATCTGAAATAAAATTCCAATTTGCTACTAAGTCAAACAAAATGTACAAAATATAACAATCTACAAATGCAGCAAATTAAAAAACACATACACACACATGTAAGGGAGGGCAGTCAGCCATTAATTACATACTCATACACATATTCCGAGTTAAACCTCTATCCTAAAATAAAATATTCTGTCAACATATATGTTACGATCTCAGAAGCCTAATATCATCAAAATTATGTTTTCAAATGAAGGGTAAGTACAGTTACCACATAACATTTTCTACAAAAATCGTTAAGCTTTCTATCAGGAACACTAAATTTCACGTAAAGAAAGATTCTTTGTGTGGCAATTATACTTACCACTAATTTGGGGCGCTCCTGTTCATGAAGCGGTGTGTAATAAGGTTAGAATTTACAGTACCTACCTTAAACGAAGATTAAAATTCATTGTAAATTTACATAAATCTGAAACTTAAATCTCAATTTGGCCAAAATCTGTCCCAACTAATGTGTTGAAAGAGTCAATCTACTTTAATATATATGGAAAGTTTCTTTAAAACACAAAATGGATTTTTTCTGTTCTACACTACGCAGGCGGTAAGGGTGAGTGTTTTTGAGCCAAAAACTGATATTTGTTTAGGTATATAACGGATATAATTGTAGAGCTAAAATATTCATTTTAATACGCTGAAACGCAATTATTTCCCACAAACTAAAGACTTCAGTTCGTAAAAACACAAAACTTATGCAACATGTTTTATTCATACTTACCGACGCTTTAATCAATGGTCCACAAGGAATTTGTATCATTAGTGAAATATACATAACATTATTCAACTTTAATTTGTGAAAATTAAGAACGCTAAATTGTTTTCGAGAATGAAGTACGCAAGCACACATTCCGAATTAACCTCAATCCAACAATAAAATACAGTGTTAACGAATTCGTTACTGTCTCAGAAAAATCTAAAATCATCTAAATTGTTTCCAAATGAAAGGTAAGTTTAGTTACCACATAACTTTTCTTCAAAAATCGTTAATATTTCTATCAGAGACACCATAATTCACGTAAAGTATGTTTTTCCGTGGTAAATATATTTACCAGTAATTTGGCGAGCTCATTTTCATGAAACAGTGTGTAATAAGGTTAGAATTGATTTAAGTAACTTTAAACGAAGATAAAAAGTAATTGTAAGTACACATAAATCTTAAACTTACGTCAGAATTGGAAAAAATCTGTTCCAACTGATGTGTTGAAGGCGTAGGTGAAAATGTGCTTACATACATATGGTAAGAATATTTAAAAACACAAAGTGGTTTATTTTTCTGTTCTAAGGTTCACATGCAGGAAGAGGGAGTTCTTTGTGTCTAAAATCTCATATTTGTTCACGTAAATAAAGGAAGTGATTGGATTGGTAAAATATTCATTTTCTCATGCTGAAACACAATTATTTCTCACAAACTAAAGACTTCACTTCGTACCAACACAAATCTTGTTTAACAGGTTTTATTCATTCTTGCCAATGTTTTAATCAGTTTTCCACAATTCATTTTAAAGTTTTGTCAAAGTATACATAACTTTCATCAACTTTAATTTTGTGAAATTTAAGTAGGCAAAATCTTTGGCGAAATTGTCGTACCCATACAAACATATCGAGTTAAATCTCAATCGTACATTGAAAGACACCTTCAGCATATTTGTTTCGGTCTCAGAAACCTAAAATCATCAAAATTGTATTTTCAAATGAATGGTAAGTAAAGTTACCAACAAACATTTTCTTCAGAAATCGTTAAGCTTTCAATCAGGAACACAAAAATTCACGTAAATAAAGAATTTTTGGGGTGGTAAATATACTTACTTCTAATTTGATGGGCTCCTTTTCATGAAACAGTGTGTAATAAGGTTAGAATTGACTGAACTTACCGTAAAGGAAGATTAACATTCATTTTCAACTCACATAAATCTGAAACTTACAAGAATTGAGCAAAATCTCTTCCTACAAATATGTTGAAAATGTAAGTGTGTTTTAATGTGTATGGTAAAAATCTTTTAAAATAAAAGTGGATTATTTTTCTGTTCTACGGATCACAGGCAGATGAGAGAGCATTTTTGAAAATAAAACTTTATTTTTGTTAATGTAAATAAAGGATGTGCTTTTTCTGATAGAATATTTATTTTCAGACGCTGACGCATAATTATTTCTCACAAACTAAAGACTTCACTTCGTACAAACACAAAACTTATGCAACATGATTTAGTCATACTTACTCATTACAAATTGGTAGTACTGGTTGGTGGTAGCACTACGAACTGGTTGCAGCTTTGGTATAGTATCACTACAAATCGGTCGCAGCCGTAGGATTCTTCGAATACGCTTCACTACACGTACTACATTCACGAAAAGAATTTTGCATACTTAATTTTCACAAAATTAAAGTTCACGAAATTTATGTATATTTCACTCACCTTTCAATTTCATTGTGGGACATTGCTTAAAGCACCGGTAAGTATGAATAAAGCATGATACATAAGAATTTTATTTATAAGAAGTGAAGTCTTTAGTTTGTCAGTAATAATTGCGTTTCAGTCTGAAAATAAATATTTTAGCAGTACAAACACATCTTTTATTTACCTAAACAGGACATCAGATTTTAGGCCCAAAAAAACTCCCTCTTGTTGCCTGTGAACCTTAGAACAGAAAAATATTCCACTTTGAGTTTTAAAGATCCTTTCCATATATATTATAGCCCACTAAATCTTTCAACGCATTAACTGGAAGAGATTGTTGCCCAACTGCGATGTAAATATCAGATTTGTTTTTACAATGAATTTTAATTTTCCTTTACGGTAAGTTCAGTCAATTCTAACTTTATAACAGATTATTTCATGAAAAGGAGCTCCACAAATTGGTGGTAAGTATAATTACCACTACAAGAAATCATTCTTTACGTGACTTTTTGTCTTCCTGATAGAAGCATTAAAGATTTTTGATGAAAATATTGCGTATTAATTATACTTACCATACATTTGAATGCGTAATTTAGGTAATTTTAGGATTCTGAAACCGTATCAAATATGCCGACATTTTATTATATCGTATCATAGAGATTTAACTCGGAAAGTTTTTTTTCGTACTACATTCTTGAAACGGTGTTGCGTAATTAATTTTCACAAAATTAAATTTGACGAAATTTTGTATAATTCACTAATCTTTCAAATTCACTGTGGAACATTGATTAAAGCATCGGTAAGTATGAATAAAACATGTTACATAAGAATTATGTTTGTATGGAGTGAAGTCTATAGTTTGAGTGATTTAATTACGTTTGAGCGTCTGAAAAAATATTTTAGCAGTACAATCACTCATTTGATTAACCTTAAAATAAATAACGGATAAATAATCCACTTTGAGTTATAAAAACTTTTACCATACATATTATAGCACACAAACACTTTAAATGCATTAGCTGGAAGAGATTTTGCCCAACTCTGATAAAATTTCAGATTTATGAGTATTTACAATGAAGTTGAATCTCCCTTTAAGGTAAGTTCAGTCAATTCTAACCCTTTTACACACTGTTCCAAGAAAAGGTGCTCCCCAAATTAGTGGTATAATTTCCACAACAAAAAATATTCTTTGCGTGAATTTTGGGGTTCCTGATAGAAAGTTAACTAACTAACTAACTCCATGGAGCAGAGGCCTTCTTGAGAAACTAACAGTTTCTCAGCTAGTCAAGAAATTCCCCGCATTTTATGGAACCCGAAGGTTCATTACCGCATTCACAAGAGCCCGCCACCTGTCCCTATCCTGAGCCAGATCAATCCAGTTCATGTCCTCCCATCCCACTTCCCGAATATCCATCTTAATATTATCCTCCCATCTACGCCTGGGTCTCCCAAGTGGTCGCCTTCCCTCGGGTCTCCCCACCAAAATCCGGTATGCACTTCTCTCCTCCCCCATACGTGCCACATGCCCCGCCCATCTCAGTCTTCTCGATTTGATTACCCGAATAATATTTGGTGATGAGTACAGGTCATTAAGTTCCTCATTATGTAGTCTTCTCCACTCCCCTGTCGCCTCGTCCCTCTTAGGCCCAAATATCCTCCTCAGCACCCTATTCTCGAACACCCTCAGTCTTTGTTCCTCCCTCAGTGTGACAGACCAAGTTTCGCATCCATACAGAACAACAGGTAAAATTATAGTTCTGTATACCCTAATCTTTGTGTTTTTGGATAGCAACCTGGAAGACAAAAGATTCTGCACCGAATGATAGCAAGCATTCCCCGACTTCAATCTGCTCTTAATTTCTTCATGAATGGAGTTTCGATTCGTTAGGGTTGCTCCCAAATATTTGAATTCTTCCACACTTTCAAAGGATTTATTATCTATATTTATGTTGTGATTGTGTCGTGCATTCTGATTTCGAGACATGACCATGTACTTAGTTTTCTCAGCATTTACTTCTAGACCAATCTCCTTACTAGCAGTAATTAAATCTTCTGCATTTTTCTTTATGCTATGTACGCTTCCGCCCAATATATTAACATCATCAGCATAAACCAGAAGCTGATGTGTACCATTCAATTTCAAGCCCTCCTGGTTTGCCTGAACCCTCCTAATGGCATATTCTAAAGCAAAGTTGAAAAGCAATGGCGACAGAGCATCTCCTTGTTTCAAGCCATTCTTAATAGGGAACGTGTCAGACAGATGTTTGCCTACCCGAACTCTGCTATATGTTTCACTTAGGCACATTTTTATTAACCTTACTAGTTTCATGGGGATACCGAACTCAATGAGAATATTATACAAGACCTCCCTCCTAACTGAATCATAGGCTTTCTTGAAGTCTATAAATAGCTGATGCACTGCCTCATTGTATTCCCATTTTTTCTCAAGTATTTGACGAATGCTGAATATATGATCAGTGGTTGACCTGTTACGTCGAAATCCACACTGATGATCCCCAATAATTTCCTCTGCATATGGAGTTAACCTTGACAAAAGGATGTTGGATAGAATTTTGTACGTAGTCGACAAAAGTGATATGCCTCGATAGTTATTGCAATCTGTCTTATCACCCTTCTTATAAATAGGCACAATGACCGACTCCTTCCATTCCTCAGGCAATTCCTCCTTATTCCAAATAGAAATAATAAGTTTATGGATTTCAGACCGAATAATCCTACCCCCTTCTTTAATCAATTCTGCTGGAATCTGATCAATACCTGGTGATTTGTGGCTTTTTAGTTTTCCAATAGCCATCTTGATAGAAAGTTAATATTTTTTAAAATTTGCTGTTTTGTAACTATACTTACCATTTATTTTAAAGCATAGTTTTTAATGGTTTTATGCTTCTGAGACCATAAAAAGTATGCTGACACTTTATTTTATTCTAGGATAGAAGTTTAACTCGGAATGTGTGTATGCGTACTAATTCTCTGCAACGATTGTGCGTAATTAATTTTCACAAACTTAAAGTTGACGACAGTTATGTATATTTCACTAACATATGAAATTCACTGTGGAATATAGATTAAAACATCGGTAAGTGTGAATAATATATGTTACATAGGTGTTGTGTTAGTCCGAATTGAAGCCTATAGCTTTGAGAAATAATTGCGTTTCAGCGACTGAAAGTGATTATTTTAGCTGTACTATCACATTTTATTATTTACCTAAACAAACATTAGATTTTAGGCTCCAAACACTCCCACTTGCTGCCAATGAACCTTAGAACAGAAGAATGAACTATTTTTTCTATTAAAGATCCTTCCCATATATATTAAAGCACACTTTCAATTACTCTTTCAACACATTAGTTGGAAGTGATTTTTGCCAAATGTACTGTATGTTTGAAATTTATGTGTATTTACAATGAATTTTAATCTTCCTTTACGGTAAGTTCAGCCAGTTCTAAATTTATTACACACTCTTTCATGGAAAGGAGCCAATAAAATTATGGATAAGTATGTTTACCTCCCCAAAAAATCTTTAATTACGTGAATTTTGTTGTTCCTGATTGAAAGCCTCGCTTATTCTGGAGTAAATGTCGGGTGGTAAATAAACTTACCATTCATTTCAAAGCATAATATTAATGATTTTAAGCTTCTGAGACTGGAACAAATATGTTAACGGTATTTCTTATTGTACCATTCAGATTTACCTCGGTATGTTTGTATGGGTACTGCAGTCTCGCGAATGATTCTGCGTACTAAATTTTCACAAGATTAAAATTGACGAAATTTATATTTATTTTGACTAAACTTTCCAATTAATTGTGGAAAATTGATTAAAGCATAGGTAAGTATGAATAAAACATGTTACAAAAGATTTGTGTTGGAACAAAGTGAAGTCTTTAGTTTGTGAGAAATAATTGCGTTTCACAGCCTGACAATGAATATTTTACGAATAAAGTCACATAATTTATCTACCTGAAGAAATATCAGAGCTTATGCTGAAAAACACCCCCTCTTGCTGCCTGTGGACCTTAGAACAGAAAATAATAAACTTTGTGTTGTCAAAGATTCTTACCATATATATTAAAGCACACTTTCACTTACTGATTTAACACAAGAGTTCAAAAGATTTTTGCCTAACTCTGATGTTATTATGGGTTTAATGTGCATTTACAAAGGATTTTAATCTTTCTTTGCGTTAAGTTCAGTCAATTCTAAGCGTATTACGCACTGTTTCATGAAATGGAGCTCCCCAAATTAGGGGTAAGTATATTTACCACTACAGAAAATCATTCTTTACGTGAATTTTGGTGTTCCTGATAGAAAGACTATCTTTGAAGAAAATGTTGGGTGGTAACTATACTTACCTTTATTTTAAATCAAATTTTTGATGATTTTAGTCTTCTGAGACGTTACAAATATGTTGACACTTTATTGTTGTTTAGGTTATAGGATTGACTCGGAATGTGTGTATGCGTATTACTTTCTTGCCAACCATTTTAAGAATTTAATTTTCACAAAATCAAAGTTGTCAAAAGTTATGCATACTTCCCTAACCTTTCGAATTCATTGTGCGACTTTAATTAAAGCATCGCGAAGTATGAATAAAACATGTTACGTAAGTATTGTGTTTGTACTATGGGAAGCCTTTAGTTTGGAGATTTAATTGCTTTTCAGCGTCCGAAAATGAATATTTTACCAGTTCAAACACATCGTTTATTTACCTAAAGAAACATTGGATTTTAGGCTCAGAAACACTCCCACTTCCTGCCAGTGAACCTTAGAACAGAAAAATAATCCACTTTTTGTATTAAAAGATTCTTACCATATATCTTAAATCTCACATTCACCTATACTTTAACATAATAATTGGAACAGAGTTTTGCCAAACAGTGATGTAATTTTTAGGTTTATACGTACTTAAAATGAATTATAATCGTCCTTTACGGGAAGTTCAGTCAATTCTAACTTTATTACACACTGTTTCATGAGAAGGAGCTCTCCAAATTATTGGGAAGTATATTTAACATTCCAGAAAGTCATTCTTTACGTGAATTTTGGTGTTCCTGATAGATTAAGGATCCTTGAGGAAAATGCGTGATATCTAAACTTACCATTCATTTGAAAGCATAATTTTGATGATCTTACCTTCTGAGACTGTTACAAAAATGTTGACGCTTTATTTTATTGTAGGATTGAGATTTATCTCTGTATGTTTGTATGGGTACTGCAGTCTGGCCAACGGCTTTGCGTACTTAATTTCACTAAATTAAAATTAACGAAAGTTATGTATACTTTGACTAACCTTTAAAATTAATTGTCAAAATTGATCAAAGCATTGGAAAGTATGAATAAAACATGATAGAAAAGATTTGTGTTGGTACGAAGTGAAGTCTTTAGTTTGTGAGAAATAAGTGCGTTTCACTCTCTGAGAATGGATATTTTACCAGTACAATCACATCCTTTACCTGCATGAAGAAACATCAGATTTTAGGCTAAAAAACTCCCTCTTGCTGCCAATCATCCTTAGTACATAAAAATAATCCACTTTGTGTTTTAAAAGATTCTTACCATATATATTAAAGCACAATTTCTGTTATTGTTTCAACACAATAGTTGGAACAGATTTTTGCCCAACTCTTACGTAAGTTTGATTTTAATGAGTATTTACAATGAATTTTAATCTTCCTTTACGTTGTGTTCATTCAATATAAACCTTGTTGCACACCGTTTCATTAAAAGGAGCTCCCAAAATTAGGTGTAAGTATATACACCACTGCAGAAAATCATTTTTACGTGAATTTTGGTGTTACATTTTTATGTGTATTTACAATGAATTTTATTCTTCCTTTACCTTTAGTTCAGGCAATTCTAACGTTATTACACACTGTTTCATGAAAAGGCGATCCCAAATTAGTGGTAAATGTATTTACCACCCCAAAGAATCTTTATTTACGTGAATTTTAGTGTTCCCGATAGAAAGCTTAACGATTTTTTAACAAATTGTTAAGTGGTAACAATATTTCCTATTCATTCAAAAGCATAATCTTGATGAATTTAGGCTTCTGAGATCGAAACAAATATGTTGACAGTGTTTTTTATTTTAGGATTGAGGCTTTACTCGATATGGGTGAATGCGTACTACATTTTTGGAACGATATTCCGTACTTATTTTCACAAAATTAAAGTTGATGAAAGTTATTCATATTTTGACTAACCTTCCAAATTAATTGTGGAAAATCGTTTAAAGCATCGAGAAGTGGAATAAAACATGTTACATAAGTATTGTGTTTGTACGAAGGGAGGTCTTTAGTTTTGATAATTAATTGCGTTTCATCGAGTGAAAATAAATTTATTAACAGTACAAACACTTCCTTTATTTACCTAAAGAAACATTAGAAACACTCCCACTTGCTGCCTGTGGATCTTAGAAGAGTGAAATTGTCCACTTTGTGTATTAAAAGATTCTTACCATATATATTAAAGCACTCTTTCACCTACGCTTTCAACACAATAGTTGGAACAGGCTTTTGCTTAACTGTGATGTAAGTTTGAGATTTATACGTATTTATAATGAATTTTAATCTTCCTTTACTGTAAGTTCAGTCAGTTCTAAACTTATTACACTCTTTCATGAGGAGTCCACCAAATAAGTGGTATATATAATTACCACCCCAAAAAAAATTTATTTTTGTGAATATTAGTGTTCCTCATAGAATGCCAAAGATTTCTGAAGAAAATGTTGGGTGGTAACTAGACTTACCATTCATTTGAAAACATAATTTTCATGATTTTAGGTTTCTGAGACCAAAACAAATATGATGACGGTACTTTTTATTGCAGGATTGAGTTTTAACACAGTATGTGTCTGTACGTACTACATTCTCGCCAACGATTTTGAGTACTTAATTTTCTGAAAATTTAAGTTAACGAAATTTATGTATACTTTGACTAAACTTTAAAATCAATTGTGGAAAATTGATTAAAGCATCGGTAAGTATGAATAAAAATGTTACAAGGGATTTGTGTTTGGTTTGTGAGAAATATTTGCGTTTCAGAATCTGAAAATGAATATTTTACCAGTGCAATCACATCCTTTATTTACTTGAAGAAACGTCAGATTCTAGGCCCTAAAACACTCCTTCTTGTTGACTGTGAACCTTAGAACAGAAAAATAATGCACTTTGTGTTGTAAAAGATTCTTAAAATATATTATAAAGCACACTTTCACTTATTGTTTCAACGCAAGAGATTTTTGCCCAACTCTGACGTAATTTTGATTTTAATGAATATTTAAAACGAATTTTAAACTTCCTTTACCTTAAGTTCATTCAATTCTAACCATGTTACACACGGTTTCATGAAATGGAACTCCACAAATTAGGGGTAAGTATATATACCACTGCAAAAAATTATTATTTACGTGAATTTTGGTGTTCCTGATAGAAAGATTAACGATTTTTAAGAAAATGTTGGATGTTATCTGTACTTACCTTTCATTTGTAATCATAATTTTGATGATTTTAGGCTTCTGAGACCGTTACAAATATGTTGACATATTTTATTGTGGGATAGTTTTACTCGGAATGTGTGTATGCGTACTACAATCTCGAAAACGATTTTGCGTATTTAATTTTCACAAAATCGAAGTTGTCGAAAGTTATGTATATTTCACTACCCTTTCGAATTCATTGTATAACACTGATTACAGCATCGGGAAGTATGAATAAAACATTTTACATAAGTATTGAGTTTGTACGAAGTGAAGTCTTTAGTTTCGAGAACTAATTGGCTTTCAGCGTCTGAAAATGAATATTTTACCAGTGCAAACACATCCTTTACTTACCTAAAGGAACATTGGATTTTAGGCTCAGAAACACTCCCACTTCCTGCCAGTGAACCTTAGAACAGAAAAATAATCCACTTTGTTTATTAAAAGATTCTTACCATATATATTAAAACACTCTTTCACCAACGCTTTCAACACAATAGTTCGAACAGACTTTTGCCCAACTGTGATATAAGTTTGAGATTTATATGTACTTAGAATGGCTTATAACCTTCCTTTTCGGGAAGTTCAGTCAATTCTAACTTTAATACACACTCTTTCTTGAAAAGGAGCAAGCCCATTTAGTATAAGTTTACTTACCACCCCAAGAAATCTTTATTTACGTGAAGTTTAGTGTTCCGGATAGAAAGCTTAACGATTTCTGAAGAAAATGTTGGGTGGTAACTATACATACCATCCATCTGAAAGCATAATTTTGACGAGTTTATGCTTCTGAGACCAAAACAAATATGTTGACAGTGCTTTTTATTGTCTGATCAAGGTTTAACTCGGTATGGTGGAATGCGAACTACATTCTCGCAAATGATTTTCCGCACATATTTTCACAAAATTAAAGATGAAAGTTATGAATATTTTGACTAACCTTTCAAATTACGTGTGGAAAATTGTTTCAAGACTCAGTAAGTAAGAATAAAAATGTTACAAATATTGGTTTTGGTACAAAGTGAAGTCTTTAGTTTTTGAGAAGCAATTACGTTTCAGCATCTGAAAATGAATATTTTACCAGTACAATCACATAATTTATTTACCTGAAGAAACATCAGATTTTAGGCTCAAAAACACTCCCTCTTGCTGCATCTGAACCTTAGAACAGAAAAATAATCCACTTTTTGTTTTCAAAGATTCTTATCATATATATTAAAGCACACTTTCACTTATTATTTCAACACATTAGTTTGAACATATTTTTGCCCAACTCTGATGTAAGTTTGAGTTTTATATGTATTTACAATGAATTTTAATCTTGCTTTACGTTACGTTGAGTCATTTCTAACCTTATTACACACTGTTTCATTTAAAGGAGCTCCCAAATTACTGGTAAGTATAAATACCAATACAGAAAACATTCCTTATGTGAATTTTGTTGTTTCTGATACAAAGAGTAACGATTTCTGAAGAAAATGTTGGGTGGTAACTATACTTACCATTCATTTGAAAGCATAATTTTGATGATTCTAGGCTTCTGAGACCGTAACAAATATGTTGACACTTTATTTTATTGTAGGATAGAGGTTTAACTCGGATTGTGTGTAAACCTACTACATTCTCGCCAGCGATTTTGCGTAATTATTTTACACAAAATTGAAAATGTCGGCAGTTATGTATATTTCACTGACCTTTCATATTCATTGCGGATCATTGACTAAAGCTTCGGTAAGTAAGAATAAAACGTTTTAAATCAGTATTGTGTTTGTAATAAGTGAAGTCTTATTTTTGAGAAATAATTTCATTTCAGCGTCTCAAAATAAATATTTTAGCAGTACAATTACATCCTTTATTTACTTAAAGAAACATCAGATTTTAAACTCAAAAACACTCCCTCTTCCTGCCGGTGAAACTTAGAAGAGAAAAATAATCCACTTTGTGTTTTAAAATATTCTTACCATATATATTAAATCACCCTTCTACGCTTTCAACATATTATTTGGAACAGATTTTTGCCAACTCTGATGTAAGTTTGAGATTTCTTTTTGTTTACAATTAATTACAATCTTCCTTTACAGTAAGTTTAGTCAATTGTAACTTTATTACAAACTGCTTCATGAAAAGGAGCCCCCAAATTAGTGGTAAATATATTTTCAACCCCAAAATATCTTTATTTACGTGAATTTTAGTGCTCCTGATTGAAGTCTTAACGATTTCTGAAGAAAATGTTACGTGGTAACTATACTTACCATTCATTTGAAAACATAATTTTGATGATATTGGCTTCTGAGACCGAAACAAATATGTTGACGGCGTTTATTATTATACCATTGAGATTTAACTCAGTACGTTTGTATGGGTACTATAGTCTCGCCAACGATTCTGCGTACTTAATTTTCACAAAATTAAATTTGACGATAGTTATGTATATTTTGAATAACCTTTCAAATTAATTGTGGAAAATTGATTAAAACATCGGTAAGTATGAATAAAACATGTTAAAAAGGATTTGTGCTGGTATAAAGTGAAGTCTTAATTTGTGAGAAGTAACTACGTTTCAGCATCTGATAATGAATATTTTACAAATACAATCTCTTCCTTAATTTACCTGAAGAAACATCAGATTTTAGACTCTAAAACCCGCCCTCTTGCTGCCTGTGAACTTTAGAACAGAAAAATTATTCATTTTGTTTTTTTAAAAAAGATTCCTACCATACGTATTAAAGCACACTTTCACCTGCACTTTCAACACATTACATGGAACATATTTTCGCCAACTCTGCTAATTTTCAGATTTATGTGAATTTACAATTAATTTTAATCTTCGTTTACGGCAAGTTCAGTCAATTCTAAATTTATGTTTCATGGAAAGGGGGTCGAAGAATTACTGATAAGTATATTTAACACCACAGAAAAACATATTTTACGTGAATTTCGGGTTTTCTGATAGAAATATTAACGATTTTTGAAGAAATGTTGAGTGGTAACTATACTTACCATTCATTTGAAAGCATAATTTTTACGATTTTAGGCTTCTGAGACCGTAAAAAAGTATGCTGACATTTTATTTTAATGTAGGATGGAGGTTTAACTCGGAATGTGTGTATGTGTACTACATTCTCGGCAATGATTTTGCGTACTTAATTTTCAGAAAATTAAAGTTGACGGAAGTTACTTATATTTCACTAATCTTTCAAATTAATTGTGCAATATTGATTAAAGCATCGGTAAGTATTAATAAAATATGTTACATAGGTATTGCTTTTGTACGAAGTGAAGTCATTAGTTTTGAGAAATAATTGCGTTTCGGCGACTGAAGATGAATATTTTAGCAGTACATCCTCATCCTAATATTTACCTAATCTAACATTAGATTTTAGGCTCAGAAACATTCCCACTTGCTACCAGTGATCCTTAGAACAGACAAATGAAGCACTTTGTGTATGAAAAGATACTTGCCATGCATATTAAAGCATACTTTCACTGACGCTTTGAACGCATTGTTTGGAACAGATTTTTCCCAAATGTGATGTAAGTTTGAGATTTATGTATATACAACGAATTTTAATCTTCATTTACGTTAAGTTCAGTCAATTCAAACCTTATTACACACTTTTCAAGATAAGGAGCCAAACAAACTACTGGTAAATATATTTACCACCACAAAAAATATTTAATTCCCTTAATTTTAGTGTTCCTGATTGAAAGCTTAACGATTTCTGAAGAAAATGTTGGGTGGTACTTACCATTCATTAGGAAGCATAATTTAGATGATTTTAGGCTTCTGAGACCGATACAAATATGTTGGCGGTGTTTTTATTTCAGGATTGGGTTTTAACTCGGTATGTGCGTATGCGTACTTCATTTTCACCAACGATCTTGCCTGCTTCGTTTTCTCAAAATTAAAGTTGACGAAAGCTATGTATATTTTGACTAACCTTCCAAATTAATTGTGGAAAAAATATAAAAACATTGGTAAATATAAATAAAATATGTTTCATAAGTATTTTGTTTGTACGAAGTGAAGTTTTTAGTTTGTGAGAGATAATTGCTTTTCAGCGTCTGAAAAAGAATATTTTACCAATAAAATCACATTCTTTATATACCTGTAGAAACATCAGACTTTAGGCTCAAAAACACTCCCTCTTGCTGCCTGTGAAACTTAAACAGAAAAAGAAACCACTTTGTGTCTTAAAGGATTCTTACCATATATATTAATGCACTCTATCACTTACGCTATAAAAATATAATAGTCGTAACAGGTTTTTGCCCAACTCTAATGTAAGTTTGAATTTTATATTTATTTACATGAATTTTAATTTTACTTTACGTTAAGTTTGGTCAATTCTTACGTTATTACACACTGTTTCAAGAGAAGGAGGTACCTAAATTAGTGGTAAGTATATTTACATTCAGAAAACATTCTTTACGTGAATTTGTTGCTCCTGATTAGAAGCTTAACGATTTCTGAAGAAAATGTTGGGTGGTAACTATACTTACCATTTATTTTAAAGGATAATTTTGATGATTTTAGTCTTCTGGGACCGAAACAAATATGTTGGCTGTGTTTTTATTTTAAGATTGTGTTTTAACTCGGTATGTTCGTATGCGTACTACATTTTCGCCGACGATTTTGCGTACTTAGATTTCTCAAAATTAAAGTTGACGAAAGTTATGAATATTTCGACTAACCTTCCAAATTAATTGTGGAAAACTGATTAAAGCATCAGTAAGTATAAATAAAATATCTTACATAAATATTGTGTTTGTACGAAGTGAAGTCTTTGGTTTGTGAGAAATAAATGCGTTTCAGTGTCTGAAAATGAATATTTTACCAGTACAAACAAATTCTTCATATACCTGTAGAAACATCAGATTTTAGGCTCAAAAACACTCCCACTTGCTGTCAGTGAACCCTAGAAGAGAAAAATTATCCACTTTGAGTATTGAATATTCTTACCATATATATTAAATCACACTTTCATCTACGTTTTCAACACAATAGTTTGAACACACTTTTACCCGACTGTGATGTAAGCTTGATATTTATGTACATTTACAATAAATTTTAATCTTCCTTTACGGTAATTTGTGTCAATACTAACCTTATTACACACTGTTTCATGAAAAGGAGCCCACCAAGTTGGTGTTAAGTGTATTTACTACAGCAAAATATCTTTATTTACGTGATTTTTAGTGTTCCTGATTCAAAGCTTAAGGTTTCTGAAGAAAATGTTGAATGGTAACTATACTTACCGTTCATTTGAAAGCATAATTTGGATCTTTTAGGCGTCTGAGATCGAAAAAATATGTTGACAGTGTTTTTTATTGTAGGATTACGTTTTAACTCTGTATGTGTGTGTACGTACAATATTCTCGCCAACGATTTTTTGTATTTAATTTTCTCAAAATTAAAGTTGACGAAACTAATGTATATTATGACTGACCTTTGAAATTAATTGTAGAAAATTTAGTAAAACATCCGTAAGTGTGAATGAAACATGTTACAAAACATTTTTGTTGGTACGAAGTGAAGTCTTTGGTTTGTGAGAAATAATTACGTTTCAACGTCTGAAAATGAATATTTTACCAGTACAATCACATCCTTTATTTACCTGAAGAAAGATCATATTTTTGACTCAAAAAACACTCCCTCTTACTGCCTGTGAACCTTAGAACAGAAAAATAATCCACTTTGCGTTTTAAAAGATTCTTACCATATATATTAAAGCACACACGCTTTCAAAACATTAGTTGGAACAGGTATTTGCCAAACTCTGACGAAAGTTTGAGTTTTATGTGTATTTACAATCAGTTTACTTTTCCTTTACGTTAAGTTCAGTCAATTCTAGCCTTATTACTAGTAGATAGGGTGTCACTTGGCCACCAGCCAATCAGAGAGCAGTATTTGTATGACGTCACAGTGACCACGCCCTTTCGACCAATCAGAGAGCGCCACGTCATAGTCACATGACCTTGCCGACCAATCATGTTGAATGTAAACAAAGTCACGTGACCGGGTCAATGACCTTTTACAGGAATGTAAACAAACATGGCGGCTATGCGGACTGAATGTAAACAAACCCACGTGACCGGGTTAATGACCTTTACTTGAAAATAAACAAATATGGCGGCTATGCGC
>BLKM01000111.1:52320-302276 GCA_013340265.1 Coptotermes formosanus
TGGGTTTGTTTACATTCAGTCCGCATAGCCGCCATGTTTGTTTACATTCCTGTAAAAGGTCATTGACCCGGTCACGTGACTTTGTTTACATTCAACATGATTGGTCGGTAAGGTCATGTGACTATGACGTGGCGCTCTCTGATTGGTCGAAAGGGCGTGGTCACTGTGACGTCATACAAATACTGCTCTCTGATTGGCTGGTGGCCAAGTGACACCCTATCTACTATTACTCACTGTTTCATGAAAAGGCTCTCACTAAATTAGTGGTAACTACATTTACCATCACAAAAATCATTCTATACTTGAATTTTGGTGTTCCTGATAGAAAGATTAACCTTTTCTGAAGAAATTTATGCTTGGTAACTATTCTTACCATTCATTTTAATGCATAATTTTGATGATTTTATGTTTCTGAGACCGAAAAAAATATGTTGCCTGTGTTTTTATCGTACGATTTGTTTCTATGGGTACTACAGTTCGCCAAAGATTTTTCGTACCTAATTTTCGCAAAATTAAAATTGACGGAAGTTATGTATATTTTGACTGATCTTTCAATTAATTGTGGAAAATTGATTAAAGCATCGGTGAGTATGAATAAAACATTTTACAAAAGATTGGTGTTGGTATGAAGTGAAGTCTTTAGTTCTGAGAATCAATTGCGTTTCAGTGACTGAAAAGGAATATTTTGCCAGTACAAACAGATCCTTTATTTACCTAAACAAACATTACGTTTTAGGCTCAAAAACAATTCCACTTGCTGACAGTGAACCTTAGAACAGAAAAATTATCAACTTTGTGTATTAAAAGATTTCTTACCATATATATTAAAACACACTTTCACTTCACTTTCAACACATTAGTTCTAAGAGATTTTTGCCTAAATGTGATATAAGTTTCATTTTTATGTGTATTTACAATGAAGTTTATTCTTCATTTACGTTTAGTTCAGGCAATTCTAACGTTATTACACACTGTTTCATGAGAAGGCGACCCCAAATTAGTGGTAAATATATTTACCACCCCAAAAAATCTTTATCTACGTGAATTTTAATGTTCCTGTTAGAAAGCTTAATGATTTTTGAAGACAATGTTATATGGTAACTATACTTACCTTTCATTTTAAAGCATAATTTTTATGAATTTGGGCTTCTGAAACCGAAATAAATATGTCGGCATTGTTTTTATTTTAGGATTGAGGGTTTACTCGCTATGGGTGGATGCGTACTACATTTTCGATCGATTTTCAGCAATTTTTTTCACAAAATTAAGTTGACGGAAGTTATTTATATTTTGACTAAACTTTCAAATTAATTGTGAAAAATTCTTTAAAGCTTGAGTAAGTATGAATAAAACATGTTAGAAAAGATTTGTGTTGCTACGAAGTACTGTCTTTAGCTTGTGAGAAATAATTGCGTTTCAGCGTCTGATAATGAATATATTCGCAGTACAAACACATCCTTTATTTACCTGAAGAAACATCATATTCTAGGCTCACAAACACTCCCGCTTTCTGCCTGTGAACCTTACAACAGAAAAATAATTCACTTTGTGTTTTAAAAGATTCTTACCCTATATATTAAAGCACACTTTCGCTTACTGTTTCTACACATTAGTAGAAACAGATTTTAGCCCAACTGTGATGTAAATTTGAGATGTATATGTACTTACAAACTTCCTTTACGGTACGTTCATTCAATTCTAACCTTATTACACACTGTTCCATGAAAAGGAGCACACGAAATTAGTGGTAAGTACATTTTCTACTTCAGAAAATCATTCTTTACGAGAATTTGGTGTTCCTTATAGAAAGATTAACGATTTTTTAAGAAAATGTTTTGTGGTGACAATACTTACCATTCATTTGAAAGCATAATTTTCATGATTTTAGGCTTCTGAGACAGTAACAAATATGTTTACTCTTTATTTTATTGTAGGATAGGTGTGTATGCGTACTACATTCTCGCCAACGATTTTGCGTAATTAATATTCACATTATTAAAGTTGACTAAATTTATGTATTTTCACTAATCTTTCAAATTCATTGTGGAACATTGATTAAAGCGTCGGTAAGTATAATAAGACTAGTTACATAAGTTTTGTGCTTGTACGAAATGAAGTTTTTAATTTGTGAGAAATTATTGCGTTTCAGCGTCTGAAAATGAATATTTTAATAGAAAAGCATATCCGTTATATATCCAAATTAACATCAGTTTGTAGGCGCAAAGCACTCTCGCTTGTTGCCTGTGAAGCATAGAACAGAAAGAAATCCACTTTGTGTTTTAAAAGTTTCTTACCATATAGGGTAGACCGGGTTTATTTGGCACTCTTTTCACTTCTTAATTTTTTACAATTTTCATACAAATGATTCAAATAAGAAAATGGTAATGGTGGTACGTGTCATTCTTAGACTATGCAAGAAAATATAATGAAGAAGTTATATCAACAACTAATCGAAGAGAAATGAACTTTTTGTAACTTCTCCACGTGTGACCGGTTTCCCCATATATGGGTAGGTTGACACATATGATGGGGTAGGTTGGCACATAGTAGAGTCTGATTTATTATTATTGTCAAAAATATTCTAGGTCAGCGTGAATGACGCTAAAATATTTAACTGTTAACAACATAATGAAACTGATTTACACTCCGTACAAAACTAAGGACAAACATTAAAAATTACATAGGAAAATGAAAAGCGGTAGAGATATATATGTTCACAAAACTGCATGAATTTTCATCTGATACATCCGACTTGCAGTTGGGATAAATATATCCTCAGGAAACGCCAGAAGTTCATTTTTCATGGGTCAACATTTGGCACTGGGTGCATTGAACCCGTGTTTCCCCAGCTACGCTATTTTAGTATGTGTCCATGGAAACCAAACAAAATATTTTCCCACCATTTTCGTCTGAGCAGTCTGTTTGAATTTTCCTCACTATTTTGCTCTTCTTCTTAGAATCTCTTTCAGGGTTATCAAAAGGCGCCTCTTGTTTCGCTTCTGATGTTCTTTTTCCTTTTGTCACTTTTCTCAATTTCTGCGCATCTCGGAAGGCTGCTTTCACCGGCGTATCAGTCAGAATTGCTATACATTTTTGTTTCTAATAGCGTTTGCTTTTAGGAAAAGTACGGACAATTTCAGGAGTGAAGGACGTGCTTGAGGAAGGATTTGTTTTGGCATTTGTTCTTTTGGAAGGACCTGCTTCGGGAGAATGAATTCTTGAAGTGTCTGGTCCTGCAGACCAATCATGTTTAATGTTTCTGTTGCTGCAGCTCGATGCTGCAGTGTCTGTGGCTGGAGCTGGTCTGTCTCATATAGGAGGCCAGAAACTCCTCATCAACATAGATATCTCTGCTGTAGGGAAAAATTCCAGTGGCCAGGTATCCAGCCTCGATATTTGCAGGAGTAGCTGTAAAGTTGAGAGACATGTTGATAATTTCATTTCAATCGTAAATCATCTTTTTTCTGCCTGTTTTGTGATCCATGCTTTACATGCACGACTGACATAGGTTTAGTGGCCCACAGACTCTCCTATCAAGGGGCTGCACTTGTGACTAAAATGAGGTGGGAAGGAGAGACCTGTCACACCGTCTTCCTTACAGCAATCGAGTGCGACAACTGACAAATGCGAATCATGACTCTCCAAAGGCGAACTACTGGTCGTTCTCTTGAACGTTTCACATGGGGAAAAAAAATATGTTTCACAGACTTCACAAATAATTCGCCTGCATCCATCCAGGACGACTACCACCGTCTTGAATCTCTGCAGGAACACCATTCAAGAAATGGGACCGAAATTTCACCCTAGGGAAAATAGAACATGGCGGCACTGTGTTTCCTGCCGCTGGAAGATCCAGGGTTGAAGTTGCTAATTTTCCAGGTTCAGCGGACCTCAGTGTCTCTATGTATTTGCAACCATGGCGCGCGCAATAACTCTGTCATATATCTGAACCCTTTTCATACCCGTTTCGTCCATGTTCCATATGTGGCCCGAACCAAGCCGCAGACGACCAAACACTTCTTCCAGATTTATAAAAGAAAAGCATTAACATCAGTCTTGTTAAGCTCTACTAATGCTTGTTGCCTCAGGTTTGCGCAGTGAATCAGTCTTATGCCTTTTCAAGAATTTCGCAAACCATTCTGTGCCTGCCATTTTTGTATCCCTCCAACCTTCGAGGATATTTATATTTAACGCCATTGCGTACTCAAATGAAAACTTTCTCACCTCCCTTGCAGACAAGCCATAGTGGATGTCTGATGACATTTACAATGATTTCTCTAAGTTTGCTTAATCACCATCAGTGAACAAACGCGCAGAAATTACACTTATCCTACTTTTAAAAATTAACTTTTAAAGCCTAGCGGTAACTTTACGTACCACCAGTTTTAACATTAAAAAATTCTATGTGGTGCCCACATTGCATTTATATGTTTTACCCGGATCTCAGAACGAACAGCAACTTTTGCCTTACAAAACATTCAGAGACTGGTCTTTATAACCGAAGTGGAGAGTGTTCACAGCGCGGTACGCACTGAGTCCTTATATAAAACAGATACACTTCGTCTTTAAAGGGTTAATGAGAAATATGGTGAGAGATATAAGAACATTTTACTTTATGTAGCGACCCGTTTATCAAAAATAAAACTACGGAGAACTTCTGATTTATTTCCCTGTTCACTTACACCACACAGCAGAAACACACTTGAACTCAACTGGCGAGTTTTCTGGTACTCAATACTGAAGGTCGGATTCTGTGAAATTCCTCGTATATCCTCAAAAGCTCTGCTGCAATATATCGTTGGAGAGAAAAACGGGGTTCCAAAATCTCTTGCTAACTTCTAAACGACCTGTTTTCTATTCTGGTTGCCCTAACGTCTCGAAGAACTCTATCTGGGGCAATGTTTGCCATTTCAGATTTCCTTTTGCACAATCTTGGCATAATTATAATTCCTTAAACAACAATGAAATGATGAAAGGAATAAGAAGCGTACAGAATACTGCACTGTTGACCGCGGAGTAAGGTGGCACGTTGAGCCAACTTGCCCCATAACTAGTGTGCCAACTAGACGCAACACGAACTTTCAGTTTTGAGGTTAGTTGCCTCTGAGAATAAATGCACAAGGAACGCTGTTATTTCTTAGTCATATTGCCACATATATACTACGTAACTACACATTTTTAGTTCAGATAAATACCTAGCAGTCCTCTCAATAATACATATTTACCAAACTGTTGTAAAATTACTCGGCGCTGTGTAAAACACATACAATTAAATTTTGCTTCTGATACAGCTGTCAGCACATTGCCAGCTAGCTTCCTCCAATGAAAGACGTAGCTCTTCATACTGCCCCCAGGTGCTGCGCTCTTACAAAGGAGAAGCGAGATATTAACGTTGTGCCAACTTACCCGTGTAGCCAACTAAACCCGTTCTTCCCTACACTAAAGCAGACTTTCACTTACACTTTCAACACATTACTTGGAATAGATTTTTGCCCAACTGTGATGTAAGTTAGAGATTTATGTGTGTTTACCATGAAATTTAGTCTTCCTTTAAGTTAAGTTCAATCAATTCTAACCTTATTACACACTGTTTCATGAAAAGGAGCTCCCCAAATTAGGGATAAGTATAATTACCACCCCAAAAAATATTTCTCGACATGAATTTTAGTGTTGCCTATAGAAAGCTTAACGATCTTTGTAAAAATGTTGGGTGGTAACTATACATACCATTCATTTGAGGCATAATATGATTATTTTAGGCTTCTGAGACCGTAACAAATATGTTGACACCGTATTTCAGTGTCGGATCGAGGTTTACCTCTGTATGTTTGTATGCGTAATACATTCTCGCCAACGAATTTGCATGCTTAATTTTCACAAAATGACATTTGTCGAAAGTTATGTCTTTTTCACCAACCTTTCAAATTCATTGCGTACAGTATTGCAACGCATGAATAAAACATGTTACATACGTTTTATGTTGGTACGAAATGAAGTCATTAATTTGTGAGACATAATTGCGTTTCAGCGTCTGAAAATTAAGGTCTTAACAGTAAAATCTTATCAGATATTTACCTAAAAAACATCACTTTTTAGGTTCAAAAACACTCCCTCTTGCTGCTTGTGAAGCGTAGATAGGAAAAGGCCCACTTTAAGGTTTAAAGAATTCTTACCATATATATGAAACCAAATTTTCACCTACACTTTGTTATATACATATTAGTTGTAAGTATAATTACCACCTCACTACAAATTTCCTGACATGAAATTTATTGCCGTAGTCAGAATGCCTTACGACTTTGTAGCAAATAGTTCGTGCTAAGTAAACTTACCATTAATTTGTGATCATATTATAGGTAACTTAATGCTGCTGCTACAGGAATGAATATGTTTGCACTCTTTTGGAGTGGCTTTGTGAGGTTTACGGAATTAGGAGTCTTACATTCTAGCCAACGATATAGCTTTCTCAGCTTTCACAAAATTTAAGCTGCAGTAATCATGATTGTTACACCAACAGTTCAATTGTAATATGTACCATTGACCATTGCGTTGGTAAGCGTGAATAACACATGTTACATTCCTTTTTGTGTTTGTACGTAGTGAAGGCATTAGTTTGGGAGGAATAATTGCGTCTGAAAATGTTGAATATAGCAGTTCACTAGTACTAAACTTTTAGCTATACATACATATATTTCTAAGCTCAAGATCACTGCTGATAGTTGCTTGTGCTATGTAGGTAGGAAAGCAATACACTTTGTGAGTTTAAAAGTATTTACCATTAAACGAATGCAGACTTTCCCTCACAGACTCGTTTCATTACTTGAAGTTTTTTTCTGCCCCCCCCCCCCCCTCCCACAAGGATATCATTTTGAGATTTAAGCATGTTTACCGTGATTTTTAGTCTACCTTTGAGGTAAGTTCAGTAAATTCTATCCTTTTTACGCAAAGTGTCAAAAAATAGCAACCTAAATTATTGGTAAGTATAATTTCCACCTGAAAACAACTTCCTTGACACGAATTTGGTGCATTCAAATTTTAAGGTCTCCTAATTTTTTTCACGGGAATGGAAGCAGGTAGAAACGTGAAAGTTGTTGGAGAAGAGGTGGCTGTTCTTTAGGTTGGGTGAGGCCAAATGGCAACACTGTCCTGTCCGTTGAATGCTTGTGACGTCGTCGAGTGACAGTAGTGTTTTAGACACTGAAAATGACGACGTTTACATTCGAAGAATAGCGCAAGATTATTCGATTCCTCCACTTGCGTGGCATGAAACCCATCAAAATTCATCAACAATTGAGTGAGACATGCAATTATGGTGTTATGGACGTGAAAAATGTGCGTTCGTGGGTACGATAGTTCACAGGACGCCGAACGTTGTGTGCAAACAAACCGAAGGAGCCTCGGCCACGCACTAACCAATCTGAAGACATGATTGCGCGAGTGGAACAAATGGTTATGGAAGTCCGCCGCTTGACAGTGAAACAGATAGCTGCCAATGCTGGCATATCCGTTGGATCTGTGGACACCATCTTTCATGACGACCTGAAAATGCGGAAAGTTTCTGCGAGATGGGTTCCGCGAATGCTGACCGATGAAAAAAGGCTTCACGCGTCGCAATGTGTCAGGCAATGTTATCACGTGACAAGGGTATGAATAGTGTTTTCTTTTCATCCATTGTCACAATGGATGAGACATGGATGCCGATGTTCAATCCTGAAGCCAAACGGCAATCGGCTCAATGGAAGCAAACCGAGTCACCGCCACCAAAGAAATTTCGGGTTACCGCCAGTGCTGAGAAAATGATGGTAGCCATGTTTTGGGACAGCGAAGGCGTGATAGTCACTCATTGCGTTCCCTAGAGTACAATAGTGACGGGTCAGACTTATGAAGATGTGTTACGAAAGAAGTTTCTTCCAGCATTGGGTGAAAACGGCCCAAAAAGGCTGCAGCTGTGCTCTTTCATCACGACAACGCTCCTCCTCATCGGGCGGCTCGTGTTCACCAGTTTTTCGACGACAACTTTGAAGTTGTTCCTCATGCTCCGTATTCACCTGACCTCGCACCAAGCGATTTCTGGCTCTTTCCAACACTGAAGGACACTCTTCTTGGTCGCACATTTTCAAGTCGTTCCACTCTTGCAACAGCGATTTTCCAGTGGTCACAAAGAACCCCTAAAGAAGAGTTTCCTGCGGCCATGCAATCGTGGCGTCAGCGTTGTGAAAAATGTGTACGTCTACAGGGTGACTACGTCGAGAAGTGACAATAATTTCAGTTTTTTGGTGTAAGTACTTTTTGTGCAATAAATTAGGATACCTTAGAACCATAATGCCGTGGCTAGAATAACTTTCGAATTTGTATCAAATTTTGGGTGGTAAATATACTTACCTTTATTTTGGACGAACAATTTTAGTACTTTAATGCTGCTGCGACAGTAATAAATTTGTTTACCCCTTATTGGTTTGTCTTTCCGAGGTTTACTGCGATAGGTGCATATGCATCTTTCTTTCACGCCAACGGTATAGCTTTCCTAGCATTCACATTTTTTAAGCTGACGAAAGTCATGTTTGTTACAACAGCAGCTCAAATTCAATATGTACCATTGACTATTGCCTTGGTAAGCGTGAATAACGCATGTTACGTACGTTTTGTGTTAGTACGTATTGATAGCATTAATTTGGGAGAAATAATTTCGTTTCTGTGTCTGAAAAGGATAAATTTAGCAATTCTCTCGTACTAAACATCTACCTAATTAAACATCCGCTTTAGGCTCAAAAACACTGCTTATTGCTGCTTGTGCTGTGTAGTTAGTAAAGCAATCCTCTTTGTGGGTTTTAAAGTATTTACAGTTAATATGAGAGCAGACTTCCTCTTAAAGCGTTGATATATTACTTTAAATTGATTATTTCCCCACTACGGTGTAATGTTGAGAATTAAATTATATTAAGGGGCAAAAAACTAAGCATGAATTTTATAGTGATGCTTTCAGTTTTACCTTTTTCCTCCTACAAAGGAAAAACTCTCTCACAATTTATTTGAAGCTTATTAGAACATGCTTATTATTAAGATTAAACATGTACATTAAAACCCGTTTAAGAAGACCTCGGCTAAGAAAATTTCCCACCCAAGAATTCAGGACAAAAAAGCACTAAAATTCTCCTATTTGATTACCATTACATGTTGCTCTTTTATTACAACCCTGCATAAGAAAATTTCCCGCCTAAGAAGTAACACATTTCACGACGAAACAATTTTTTTACCCATTTAATATATTTTCCGTTTCAAAAGCTTAAAGAACTTTTCCAAGTATCCATTCGTTCCGTTTCCAAAATGCAGCATTCAAATGGAGCGGTCAGTTCATAGAGGTTAATTTCCAATGTCATTTCCCCACATTTCACACAGTGGAATAGCGCAACATCACGGCCGACGCTGAGGTGTCGTATTTATTCCGCGATGCACAGACTGTAGTCAGTACCTACTACTCCGTCTCACAGGACAACTGAAAAATTATATCGGGCGGCCGGAAGATGATCCTAGCTGTTCCGTGACCTGCATGAGCCTGCGATTGGCAACGGCTGGCATGTAGCAGCTCACTTGCCGCTTCACCTGTGCGGAACTTGGAGGAAAGGAAGGCAGCCCATAACATTTGAAGAAGTTTGGGCACACGCTAATCGATGTGACACGATGTTCCACGTTGTTGGGGGGCAGCTGTTTGACGTGAGATAAGTGAGTGGTCGATTGTGACAACTTGTTTAAATGTAATTTATCAGCAGTAATACAAACTGCGTCGTGGTGTAGCAAGATTGTGAAACATTTGTGATGACTGCGTGCAGGTACGTTATATCAGCAATTCCAGAAAATAAATGCAAGACACTGTAGAGTTAGTGAAAATAACTCGAACTACTGACCACCCCATATGGTCTTCGTAAAAGCGACCCTATGGAATCTGAAGATGTATAATGCTACGGTTTTTGAAAAAAAGAGCAACAACCCACACTTGAAAAATATTTCAAGGAAAAGTAAACATCTGGAATGAAATGTGAACTTGTGAATGAAAAGTCAGTAACGGTATAAGTAATGGTGTAAATAAAACTGTGAATGAGAGGTTACAGACAAAATGTTTAAATGATCAGACACGAGTGAGAATGTTTTAAGACAGCTGCAAATTTTACAAATTCGTCATCATATGTAATAAGGCCACAAAAAATTAAAAAATAGAACTTTTCAGTCCTACTCTTTTAAGAAATATCCCGCTTAAGAAATGAGATTTTCTTGTAATTTTCAAAAACGTCTTAACAGGGGTTTACTGTATTTATAAAGCACAACAATTTGAACACTCTTTTAATGGCTTTTCAGAATTTTCATTTGAAGTGTCCGGTTTCGCAAAACTTTAAAAAACAATGAAAACATATCATCTCATTCCATGTATTTATCAACAAGCAATTGCATGTAGGGAATATGTCAGAGCAGCTTAGATGGATGGGTGACCGATGTGACAGCAAGCGACTTCTCCGTTTGGTGCCTGAATAAAAACTGCTTTTATTTCTCACCAGGCGCAGTGTTGCCCGATGGTTGGGAAACCGTGTCGCCGTCTCAGAAAGAGGCGGAGGAGGGGAAAGGACTTCATGGAAAGCAAACACAATGGACCCCACTAAATGACCTCTTTAGGCACAAAAAATGTCGAAATGCAAACCGTGTTTACTATTATCAATTACACGTTTTCGGAGGCAAAGATACTTCACACAACCACATGTACTCTAGTTTGCTTTTCTTAGGGTATAATAATTTGATGGGCCGCGGTGGCGCAGTTGGTTGAGGCACTGCGCTACAAACCGGCAGGTCGCGGGTTCGATTCCCGATGGTGTCAGTGGATTTTTCATTGGCATAATCCTGTCGGTCGCACTATGGCCCTGGGGTCGACTCAGCCTCTAACAGAAATGAGTACCAGGAATATTTACTGGGGGGTAAACGCGGCCGGTGCGTAGGGCTGACAACCTTACCACCTTCAAGTGCCGATTGTCTAGAAATCTGGGAGCCTCGACCTCCTGGAACCCTAAGGGCCTGTCCAGGCCTGTAATGGGACTGCTTTTTACCTTTTTTTTAATAATAATTTGATAGTGAGATTTGTTGAAATTAGCCTAAAGGCCAAAAATTACTTTGTTGCATACATTCGTTATTGAATGAAAAGCTAAATTTCAGTTAGAGGTAGTGAAAATAAAGTTGTAACTTTTTCCCCATCAAAGTTCACGGACCTCCTGAAATCTGTCCACTGCCCCCTGGACCACAGGTTAAGAACCATTGGGTTAATGGTCTCCCGGCAGGTAAGTCTTGTGGCGCTTCAAGCAGGACCTGCTTGCGTTACTGTAGCCGGCGTTCGGTGGCTGTGGTTGACATCAGTAGATGGCAGAGAAAGGAACTTTGGCGCTCGCGATGTGAGTGCCGTAATACGTTGTGCAGCACGGTCCAAAGCACAGATCATACATGGCAGTCCAAAGTGGTCACGGTCGGTACTGTTGGCGGTGGCTAACTCTCGTATTATTATGGTGTCACTACCGCGCGTCTGTACTGTGCAAGTCGGGCCATGTGAGTCAACACTCTGACCATCAAGCCAAGCAGGTGCGGTTGATGTAATGTTGTAGCATTCTTCAAATTAAATAAAATGTGTAAGTGCTGTAAATGCTCACTTTAGTTCCTTGCCACAAAAAACAATTTGCGATCCTGTCAACGTCATATGTGTGTGTGTTTATATATATTATACCAATGTAAGACCTGATTTCCAGTGTGGCGCACCTTTGTCGCCCATCAACACTCACTGCCGTGTGGTGCGTGGCCGTGCTTCCTGACCCTCCCACACAGCCATTCCACTCGCTGCCCAGCTGTCCCCGCCCAGCCTTCGCCAATCAAAACACCACGAGCCGTACTGAGAGGGTCAACCACCTTGTTCTTATCTTACATGTGTTCAGTCTCAAGGACACGTGCATATTACATTCGTCATTTCTTGCAATTAGTACTTGCAGGACCTATTCTAGCACCCTAAAATTAGTATGATACTATTTCCGTATATGCTCATCCCAGTGGTCGGGTGGTGTAAGGCGTGGATATGCGGGTGCTTGCTAACATTGCGGGTTCGAATCCCGCCGGAGGTATGGGTGTCTGTGTGTGAGTGTCGTGTGTTGACAGGTACAGGTCTGTGAGACGAGTATTTCACAATGTTAATGGTAATTAATATAAATGGCGATACATGTTCCCTTTCAAGTAAACACAGATGCGTTAAAATTTCCTTTCCATCCTAAACTAACTTAATAATTCTAATCAAACGCGCCCTATCTGCGAAATATACAATTTCTGACACCTAATACAATGAAATAAAGCCCTGTGACGGTTATAATACTATACTGCATGTAGCGCCTCTGATATTGCAATACCTGTACAAAACTATGCATATAAGCATAGAAACTCTTTTATATAACACATGAAGCAATTATGGGCACAGTACGTTCACGGAATGCTTGCTATCGTTCGGTGCAGCATCTTTTGTCTTCCAGTTCGTTATCTAAAAAACATTAAGATATATAGAACTGAAATTTTGCCGGTTTTTTTTTTTTGTGTGAAACTTGCTCTCTCACACTGAGGGAGGAACATAGGCTGAGGACGTTCGAGAAAGATATTTGGGACTGACAGGTACGAGGTATCGTGGGAGTGAAGAAGACTGCATGGCGAGGAACTTTATGGCCTGTACTACTCACTACATATTAGTCAGGTGATCAAATCAAGAAGAATGAGATGGACGGGGCATGTGGCACATGTGGAGGACAAGAGGGGTGCACACAGTGTTTAGGTGGGGAGACCGGAAGGAAAGAGACCACTCGGAAGACCTAGGCGTAGGTGGGAATAAAAATGAAAATTAATCTTCAAGGAGTGTGATGAGGAGGCATGGACTACATTGATCTGGCTCAGGATAGGAACGGGTGGTGTGCGCTTCTGAATGCGGTAACGAACCTTCGAGTACCATAAAATGTGGGGAATTTCTTGACTAACTAGGGACCGGAGAGCTTCTTAAGAAGGCCTCTGCTCCATGGAGTTAGAAATCTGCCCAAAGACATAGTAATTATTTAGCTACTGATCGACCAATATAATTTCACAATCGACTGTAAAAATTGAAAATTTGTGGGATCCCACGAACATAAAGCATGATGTATTATACATAACATGCTTGCTTTTTTAAGAATTGTATAAGTAGCCTGATAATGGTCGATTTTTTGACCGAAACATGTAGCTATCACAAGAAACAGTTGTATGTGACTGACCATGCTAGTGTTGTCCTTTTATTTATTTATTGTCTATAGTAACGACCGTTTCCTCTGTCTCCCGTGGATGGCGCTGTGGCGCTTCCGTGCGTTAACCGCTTTTTCCCTCCACCCAAGCACCACTCCCTTCCGCCCCGCACCATCACTTCTTCGTTAAGTGTTTAGGGGTTTGAGCAAGTTATTATCTATTTCTTTACTTATTTATTCATTTATTTCTTTGTTTATTTTATTTATCATTCATTCTGTAAATGCAGGAAAGTTTCAAACGCGTTGCATACAAAATAAGTCAATTTTTCGCGCTCCTCCCCCTTGCCAATTCATACACATCATGCAATATTAACCTTGCCGTTGGGAGGGGGAGGGAACGGTTAGGCCTCGGTTACACTACCAAGGTCCCTTGACAAATATTATCGTCAAATATTTTATGTATATAAAAATTCAGATTCTGTGTTTATTACACTACGTCCAAGTTTCTATCGAAGTGCTAAGAAAGTGGATGCAGAACTCTTCTATACATTAACTTGTAATAAAGTTTAAAATTATTTACGTACCTTCAATTTCCAGATAAATATTGGTTTCTTAACCCACTTACTTTCTTCTTTATACCATTAGCAGTACATCCCTCTTCAATTGCACTAATAGTTTCTGCTATATTATTACAGATTTCTGATCTTTTTTTGTTATTTTAATTATTTCGTTTTGTACATCATTTCATGCAGTTTGTATTGCGAAATTTGTACGTTCGTTGTTGCGAACGACCACGCGACCTTGATATCTACTATGCAGAAATTTTATGGATTATGTGAACATGCAGTTATATTTAATAAAAAGACTTTATCACACAAAAGTATTATAAAAGATACCGCATGATGC
Organism: Coptotermes formosanus; assembly: GCA_013340265.1. Lineage (NCBI taxonomy): Eukaryota > Metazoa > Arthropoda > Insecta > Blattodea > Rhinotermitidae > Coptotermes > Coptotermes formosanus. The sequence goes on from BLKM01000111.1 coordinate 66,495, forward strand.
CCCACAGTGGTTTTTCAACGTTCGTGCTGATTGTGTAATACAGGCCGCCCCCTTCCGCCTTTTAGAACGCGCGTGGCTTTGTGCAAACTTCAGGACGTTCTGATGTGCGAATGGAACTGTGGCGATAAGGCACGTGTAACGCTGTGTTTGTGGTGAGTTTGTGTTGGAAACGTCTCCATTTTTAACTAACTCTAGGCATGATGGCGGATGGCATCACTGCTACTATTAAAGAATACCACCGCCGGCTCATCAATATGCCATATGTGCCGGCAACATCATATCGGCGAGCGGCACTTGGCTAAGACGGAGTTGCAAACAAGATGTTCCTCAGGTTCCTATTCATCGACAAGGAGGCGGGTGTGTAGTTCCTGAAGGACGTGGGGCTTCCTCACTGAGGCTTAAAACATCCGCCCGGGGGGAATTTTTATGTATTCAAAAATGTCCGAGTTTTCAGCAAGCGCTGTTGAAGCAATAAAAAATTCATTGGACGATGAGGGAAGAAAACAGTGCTATATGCTAAAACGAGAGACTGCTAACTAATAGAGCCGTACTGAAACTCAGTCACGATACTGAATAGTCCCGGTCTGCTGATTGGCTGATTGCAAGTGGACGGCAACCATCCAGCACTGTCTCTTACTACACTGCCATTCAAACGCTCAACTGAATTCTTGTTCCCTGTGCTGGGTGCTGAGTACTAACAGGTTTTCTCACTACACTTTCATTGTTCTTTTGTCAAAAATGCCTAAGCATTATTGCAAATTTACAGAATACACATGTTTTTGCAGAGGCCATAATGGATTTGAAGATTATTACATGGTGTGCAGTCCAGGAACGTTTATATCTGTTGCAAACAAAGGATCATTAGGTATTGAGGTGCATTTGGAAACAACCGAACATGCGAAAATATTCGAGGTGTGAGCAGTTCATCTAAAATAACTAAGTTCTTTGTGCAGCCAGGTTCAGAGAGAGGTGAAATACATGCAGCAGGGAGCACTTAAGCACATCATTGTTTAAAACATCACTACAGTTGCAGATCTACAAAATGCAGTGGTTTTTCCTGACTCAGAGATAGCTTGAAAACTGACAAGTACACGAACGAAAACAGAAGCAATTTTAAGCGGTGTGGTTTCTCATCATGTAATTGAGACTCTGAAGGCATCCATGGTAAACATTCCTTTTTGTGGAGTGGAGAAAGAAGCAAGCAATCATCTTGCCTTAAAAATTTTACCAGTCTTGATTAAATAATTGTTTTGGGAAAAGGGTGATTTGCAAACAAATTACTGGATGTTCACAGTATAAGTAATGAAGCAGTACAAACTATTGCACAGTATGTTCATGAGATGTTAGAAAAATATGATCTTGTTTCAAAGTGCATGCCATTTTTACATGATAATTGTAGTACAATATTTGGAGGAGTAGCACGTGCCTTCAAAAGTAAATTTTTTTTAGAAAACTGCAGGATTTAGTAAAAGACACATAAATTGGTGTGGATTGTCCTGTTAATATCCTAAATAATTATTTCCAGTATGGGGCGCACACTTTATACATAGACACTCTTCAATCAGTTGTTATGAAGATTTATAATTACTTCTCTTACTACAATATTAGAATTAATCATTGGAAAGGATTTGAATTTTGTGGGTATTGAATATAAACAAATGTTGTATCATTGTGAGAAAAGATGGTTGTTGCTTTTTTCTGCAGTGGAGAGGCTAGTGCATATGTTTCCAGCACTAAAATCCTTCTTTCTCTGTTATGACCACCTGTTTAAATGAGGAATTTTTTGAAAACAGTTTCATTGAAGTGTATTTATGGCATATTCACTCTTTCATGAGTATGTTTCAAATAAATGTGGGGGCACTGGGCAGAGAAGGAACATAATTGGTTGAAATGTAGAAAATTCTTCACACTGTTCACACATCCATTGTCAATTTCAGACCCAAAAAACCAAAACTTTGGTAACACAGATGTTGGCAAATGGCTACAGAAAGGAGTGTAAAGAATTTTATCAGCATGTCAAAGGACTGTACATTTCATGCTTAGAGTACTTGAATGTGTGCATGAAGCGGTACACTGATTTGTCTGCACCTTGTTCCCTGAGCTTAAGTGATTCTACATCAAGGGATTAATTTCAACTTTCCATTCAATATGTACTTTCAAAATGTGTTGTTGTTGTCGTCGTCGTCGTCGTCGTCGTCGTCGTCGTCTTCGTCGTTGATGATGATACCAAATATTTTGATGATTTGTGTCATCTTCAAAAATTCAGAATTGCATCTGTCCTGTCCCATGATAAATGGACAGATTATCTCAGTAAAGGTAATAGTACTGCCAATCATCCAGAATTGTTAAAGTTAGTACAGTTTTTAAGCTTTACGTCTACCATCCCATTGTACTTAAAATCAAATTATAATAACAATAAAATAATAGCCGTGCAGCGCAACTTTAGATTTTTAATTATGTTTATTCAATTGTCATATGATACTCAGACAACATGTTTCAGCATTTATCTTTGCCATCATCAGGTGTATCTTTTAGAATCCCTTCGTACAGGTCATTATACAATGCCATTTATGTTTAAGTGACATCTCACTTTAGTTGTGCTGCACGACTATTATTTTATTGTTATTGCAATTTGATAGTACAGTTTCATTTTGGTATTCCCACACATAATGTGAACGTTTAGAGAGTGTTCTCAATAATGAAAAGTCAATGGATAAAAAAGGGTCACAGGTCTTCTGACTTATTTAAAGGAATTTGCTTTGCACAGTAGGTTTTAAAATTATGTCTTGTGAATATTTGCGTACTTATATTCGTGGTGTCCCTGTCCTTCTGAAGAAAACTGGATCCTCAGAGAAGAATGCTTGTGCTTAGTTTTCACATGTTAAAATTTTGTTTGTGTTACTTTTGTTTGTGCGTCTTTGAGAAAAATAATACATGTCCTCTTTTTTATGGTCCATAAGTGGTAAATGCCCTCTTTTCTTGTGATGGATGTATGGTAACCCTGGTTTGGGGCACCAATAAACCTGTTCTATCTAAGTAAAGGTGTGGAATCATAGATGGGGGAAGGATGGCATGTAGCAGAAGGAACATGTCATCCTAGACAAATAGTAATCAGTGACAATCACAATAACAGTAATAAATTTTTGTGGAAGGAAGTTTTGTGATGTTATTACATGTTACTTGCCTTATGTCAGTTATGAATATGAAAAAATATATACAAAAGGAACCAATTTATGGCATGTGATTTCCCTAAAGTCTTTGTGTTACTTCAGTGCTGAATATAATGTGTATGTAATTAAATTCTGGAAATGATTATTGGCTGTTGTGCTGTTCAGTTTTATTTGTATGTTAGGATTAATGTGAACAAAATTAAAGAGATACATGTGAATTAAAGCAACATGCCTATTGTTGTGTAAGAATATTAATAAACAAAATATATACAAGTTTATAAAAGATTTTTCCCCATGTTTCCATTTGTTACAATTTTACAAATTGAGCATTGGCACTCTACTGAACCAGCAAGCGCATAATTCCATTCATACAGTGTTTAGGACAGTTGCATTTAAAAATCATGCCATTCAGGAAAGTTAGTAAAGAAGTGTAAAATTATGACTGAGTCAGAAATGTTCACTGATGGAGTTTAATCAATAATTGAATCTTCAAAACCTGTATCAGGTATGTACTGAGTATTACATATTAAATATGACGTAATTCACCATCCATTTCGGATGCAGTATGTGGTATAAGCTACTTCTTTACATTTCTTTTATATCATTTTAGACAATATTTACATACATATGTACAGAATATTTTGTAAAGAAGCTTGAAATGGATGTGAACAATTAGCCCACGCCACATATTTTGCCTGAAACAGATTATGAATTCCATCATGCTTGTAACTCTAATACTCAGTATGTATCTCAAATGGGTATACAAAGAGCCAATAATTGTTTAAAAATTATTTCAGTGAATATTTCTAACTCATCATTTTATTATTCCTTACTAAATTTGTATAATGACAACAGCCTGTTTTAAATACGACTGCCCTAAACATTGAATGAATGGAATATTCCATATATATATATATATATCACTATTGATTTTTATTGAACCAATTCCACTGCAAGTGAACACCAATAACCTTTTCGTGCTCTCTGTTTCTATGGCGACTCTGGTAAACAAGTTCGTGGTTTCTTTTTTGTGTGGCACATCTGGTTACAATGCTTGTTATAGTTTGTTGAGTATGTTTTGAAAAATAGTGTTTAAATTTGTTGTGGAAGATATATGTATTATCTGTATAAATGTGGAAATACTGATAATGTCAGTGTTACTGCCCGTCTATAACAGCCGAAAGATATATGGTGTGCTGTAGTTTCATAAATTGGTTTCATACAAGGTACTGTAATAATGTTAATAATGAAGGTGTCAGTCTTCAGGGACATGACATCTTGTATATTTATATATATACTTAGACTAAAATGAAGAAAAGGGCAGCAGTCTCCTCAGAAACGTTGGCACACGTATCCCTACTTACACAGTGTCATATTACAGAATATATTACAGCTTTCATGCGAAACTCATATATCTCAGCATGATCCACTTAGCGACAGAGAATACCGAGTAATTTGTTGAAATGAAATTTGAGTAACACATAGGTGTAGACGTGACAACAACAACATCAAATGCATTTTCGATAACGTAATGCCCATTTCGGTTCTTTCACTTTATAGGACCGAGTGCTGTGCAGCATAATAACTTAAGTAAAAGTCCTCTACATCTGCAAAAACGTGTCAAGTATATTGGCTTATTTGTCGCGTGTCCTGTACACTAACCAACGATGGAACATAGCCATCTTACAGGTGCAAGCTACAATAACGGAATCGAAAAAACAATAGTGCCAAACATGTTCACCCGGACTGCAAAAAAAATGATGATGTATGTGTATAATGTGGTAGTTACCATACAAATGCGTATGTCAATGAATAGGACATAACTGAGTGATGGTTACTACATAAAACACAGAAATTGTGAATGATGAATATCAGGTATTTGTGGTACGGATTTTGGTGGGGAGACCCAGGCGTAGATGGGAGGATAATATTAAAATGTATCATCAAGACGTGGGATGGGGCATGGACTGGATTGAGCTGGCTGAGGATAGGGACAGGTGGCGGGCTCTTGTAAATGCGGTAATGAACCTCCGGGTTCCATAAAATGCGGAGAATTTCTTGACTATCTGAGAAACTGTTAGCTTCTCAAGAAGGCCTCTGCTCCATGGAGTTACTTAGTTAGTTAGTCGTACAGACTGACGTACTGTTGCGTTAATTATGTGACCTTAGTATCGACCTCGCGCACTGCGATCGTGCTCGTCATCACGGGTATGTTTTTACTATTTAGTTCTTGCAGACGACAGAACACTAGATTTTGTTTATGTATCCAGGCAGTCATTTTTAGGCACGTTTGCAAAATTGCGAAAAGCAACTGTTACTTTCATCATGTCTACAAGGTACAAAATTTCAATTCCTCAAAGAAGAAGTCAGTCACGACCAACACTTTTTTTCCTTTTTAATTTAAAGGTTAATGAACTACCAGGTTTTGGCTTTTTATAGCCATCATCAGGCTCTATAAAGACATGAACAAAGAATCTCCACTCTTTGTTCACGTTTTTATAGAACCTGATGATGGCTATAGAAAGCCGAAACGTGGTAGCTCAGTAACTTTTAAATAAAATGAAAAAAGTGTTGGTCGTGACTGATTTCCTCTTTGAGGAACTGAAAACTTGTACCTTGTATTCATATGCCAACTGGGATGTTCAACATCAAATTCATCATGTCTGTCTGTCTCTTCGCATGGAACAACTCCACTCCCATCGAATGATTTCATGAAATTTCATATTTCAGTACTGTTTGTAAATCTGTCGAGAAGATCCGAGGTTTATTAAAATCTGACGAGAATTAAGTGTTCCTTACATAAAGACCTCCGTACATTTATGATAGCATCTCCCTGAATTCTTCTTAGAATGAGAAATATTTCAGAAGAAAGTTGTACAGAGAATCAAAACACCCATTTCATATTCAATAACTATTCCATAACTTTTTCCGATAATCTTATCTTTAATGAGATAATGTGGAGAAATATCATAGAGCCACCAGGCCATACATGATATAATACGGGGCCTGCGTTTTTCATGCTGGATCACTAAGGCTACAAACACACCCTCAGGATAAATCATACTTATTGCTTTTCCACGGCAAAAATCGTTACGTGAACGCGCCTCAGTATTCAGTTATACGAACTTTGCCTGTGTTGTTCTTATACAATAACGTCCAGGTACTCACATAAGGTACTCCATTATTTTGTAGATGGGTAAATGGTGGGCAGGCTGTTTCAGTAAAAGTGGATGTAATGCGTGTGTTCACATTACTGTGGATTCGTTTACTATAATACATTCGAGGGAAATTACAAATTAAAGTGGAATGTACTTGTACTGAGATATATTACGATGGTATTTAATGTTGTACATTTCCGTGCAGTTAACTATTATGCAGATTTATTAATAAAACCAACTGCTGTACAATTACGTTTGTGTACTCCGCGACATGTTTCGGTCGTAACTATTCGGCCACCTTCAGGGAGAATGTTTTTCTTGACAAAGCAGCGTATGGTACATTAGTGCTTATTAATACCTATATTTACAATCACTGTCGTATGTTAAAAGTTTATGTTGAACTTATTGTTGGTATACATAAAAAGCGGTTAAAATCTATCAAATCTGTCTCCAAATATCTTGTCGTCAGTATGTCGGGAGAACCCAGGTTGTATTCACGTTGTGTAGGGGAAAGTCGGGTAGTACCGAACAGCGGGTAGTATCTGACAGTGCAAGTTTCTCACGATCTACAGTAGAGGGAAACACTTACTTGACATGAATAGTTAGCTGTTTCCTGCGGTACAAAGCGTCAGTCATTTGGAGTTGCTGCGTTGTACTGTTTGGCTGTTACATGCACTTTTGTGGGTTTCGTGTTTCTGTTGAACTCCGTAACTTATATTCGGCAAGCAAGTGCGTGGATTTTAATGAGTATATTTATTATTTCTTGCTGTCTACTTATACATTAAGGACTTAAATTTAAACTCTTAAAATGACAATCCTGGAAACTTTACACAATACGCACGACGGTTACATGTCTGTTACGTTGCTTTTGGTTTCGTACCGGACAAAAAGTTTCGGGTTTTATCGGACATCAGTAAAGTTATTTAAGCCAGCGAGTCTGCATATGTTATTAAGTGACTGGTGGCAATACATACACATCTTTCATTGTCGTGTTACTTTTATTTATGGACCCTAGGCAGTCAAACCAAAATAGATAAGAAAGGCAATAATGCAGGGAAACGACGTCACTGGACGGAGACGAAGCTGCTGTTGGTAAGGTCCGGAGCAAGTTGTAGACGAGCAAGTGAATCTTAGTCAGTTCCTATAAGTTCACTGCAAGACAGATTGGTGTAACTTAACAAAGCGAAAAATGTGATACTTGCGCCGGATATGGGTACATTCAGAATGACTTTTTTTATGAACAACAAGAAGACTTGTTGGCTTACATTAAAGACCTGGCAAGTAGGCTTATGTTTGTACTGGTATTTGGCCGTTAAATCGTGTGATTTTCTCCGATTTAGATTTCATTCCACTTGTGGAGCTAAACAAAACAATGTAGGTCGCATCAGTTAGCCAGGACATTAACTGAATCATCAAGACAACAACCAGATGCATCCTACGAAAAACGTTCATTACAAGCACTGTTTGTTCACTGTTCCTCACGAAACTGAACGCAGGTTAACAATAAGAAAACGTCGCAGTGGCGAACGCGAAATCCTGACTTCAAGCCCCTTCAGAATCAATGTAGAAGGAAAAAGAGATACAAAGATCGACAAGGCTGACCGGCAGATAAGGACGAAAGAAACTGGTGGCAAAGATTTTCTAAACAAGTCACAGAAGACCAAAAATCACAACGCAAGTAAAAGACGACAGAAGTCCAGTGCTGAAGTGGATTCAGAAGTAAATAGGCGTAAAGAAACTGGGTACGTCATTTGTGATTAATCTTTTGACGAGGACTGGATACAGTGCAACTTTTGTAATAAGTGGGCACATGAAAACTACGCAGACACAGAAGGAAACGCTCTTTTTCGTAAATGTGACATTTGCAAAGCTAAAATTAACATTTAACTGCTGTGTCATTTGGAAGAATGTAGTGTCCGGTATTACCCGACATATTTCCATCACGCTGCGAGAATAGACTTGTTTTTGTCCTATGATTTCCTTATCATAAAATAGAACTGTAGCGATTAACTTACGTTTATAAGTAAAGAAACTCATAAATTTTCACATGGCGTTTCAGATTTGTTATTTCCTCATACCTAAAAAAGAATTATCGACTAAATAGCTTAAGTGTCCGGTACTACCCTACTTTCCCCTATATCACAAGTGCTAACTCTGCACAGCCTGGGAGTGGGTTGTGGGTCAGATGAGGGAGTAGCCTTAAAAACACGATCTCCTCGGACGACTCTTCTGCTCATCAGAAGGCCCCGTCCTAGCCGCTTACAGGGCGAAATTTCGGCCGGTTTTTTCGGTCCTGTGGCAACTAGCACTTTTCGACCTCTTTGGGAGCTCCGCCCTCACCTCTTTCCACTTTAGCGTAGCCACGATATTACTGTGGGACTAGGAATGTTAAAGAGATCAATGTAAAGGGCACAGTTTTCCTAGATGCTGCTAAGCCTTTCGATAACGTTTTATCGAAGGTCTACTCCCCTCGTAATTTCAGAAAATTATCTGTTTCAACCTGCATTACCGGACTTTCGAATGGTCCTTCCAAACAGCAACATTTACTCGACGTGGCATGTGGGCTGGCATGGAACAGGTCGATTACCTTCCGATTTGTTTTCAGTCGGTATGTCAGCAGCATGCCTGCACAATCTCACCACATGAAGTTGGGCCTCTGCGCAGACGATGCGGCCATCATAGACACGTCCAGCAATCCAGCTGCTTGTCAGCCACCTGGAGCGACTAAGAACGGTGGCTGTGGGAATGGAAAATGGCCATTAACCCCTCGAAGACTCCCGCGATGCTCCTAACAAAGGGCGGTAGGCTCATGGCTTAGCCTGGAACAGTACAGCTCTTCGGGTAGTCAGTCCAGTAGTTCGACCCATCACTTTATCTGGGTTGACCGTTGATACATCGATCCGTATCGATCAGGTTAGAAAAGAAAAGCTGCTCAGATACTGCGAGTATTCGGTTCTGTCTTAAACGGAACCCTAAATGAGAAACGCAGTTCTCTTGTAAAAGCAGCTCATCATTCCAGTGGTGGTCTACGCGTGCCCCGTCTGGAGATCCGCCGCTAGCATCCATGCCAGGAAGCGTCAGATTCTTCAATCCGAGAGTCTTCCCATTGCTGCCGATGCGCCTTCACACATTTGTAAGAAGAGAATTCACGATGATTTTGGAGTTCAACCCTTCGCCGACGACATCAAAGGCTCAAAGAAACCCCTTAGTTCTGCCAAACAGTTTGTATTTACTCCGACTATGTTTATCCCAAGTCGCGGGGCCTGAACTCAGCAGGCCAGTCGAAGCCTCCCGTAAACTTGTGGCCATGTCGACACAACGAATTGTGCCAAGCGCTGTACAGCTAGGCACAATTGTCGAAAGAATGACAGAATACAGTGAGAAGTTGGGTCACGGCCCGCATTCCCCCTGAGGATCGGCGACTTCACCTAAGTTTCTGCTGACTGCCACGTGACTTCAGCATGCGATTAAGCCACTCTGCGTTGAAACCCTGGAGAATCATCCTGCCAAATTTTGCCCCAGTAATAATCACAATAAATATGGTAAACTATCCTGTGCTTCTTTTGCGCTAGACTGTAGTATGCCCAACTCGAGGTATTGAACCAAGACACGGAATTGTTAGCTTAAGCTAAAACTTCATTAATAATAGGTGTCTGATATTGAGCCCAGCAATGCGGTGAAACGCAAAAATGGATAAACAGACCGTGGGAAGTCGACTTGAGTTCCGCGCAAATCTCAAATTCTAGTTACCTCTTTTGTTGTTTGGTTGGTTGGTTGGCTCAGGCGGCTGTCTGGTGCACATTCGTGTTGAAGGAGCCGTTTTGGTGATGGTGGGTGTTCCCACAAACTTATAATTTGGTCTGATCCCAAATGGGCAACTGTTTACCCTCTTTCGCTGATAATATTTCTCTGTTCCTCCATTAGTGAGTACTGGAATAATTTCCGCTACTTGAAGAAAGTTTCTCACTGGGTGTAACTTTTTTTTCTTGCTTAACAGCTTTCGACAATTGTGTTTAATGTGAACATCGATGTCATAACTTCTATGCTAGATTTACACACCTTCCTTTTTTCGCTATAATATCCATTTCATGAAATATGTAGAAAACAGAAAACTTGTATCTCCATACAAGTTTTCTGTTTTGTACATATTTCCCTGTTTGCTGTGAGATGACGTTCAGTCCGCAAAATAATTTTTTTATAAAACTGATGAAAATACATGGTGGTAATTTCTCCTGTAATGCCGATGAAATGAAATGAGATGGCTTTCCCTTTCGAAGATACTGCTGCCTATACAGGACCTGTCTGTAATACTTCAACATCCAGTTTGGGAAATTTAGCTTGGATATCACTTACTATGTCGTGCTGGGCGAGAGTAAATTTGAGAAGAATACCGTAAAACCTAAAGTTTGGCAAATTCGCTAGTTAAGAATTGGAGAAATGCTGGGTTCATGTAGGTTGTGGAACCTCCCAGATCTCTGCCAAACGGTTCGGAAATTTTGAGTCCTGTTCGGGACACTTTGGACTAAACCTGCTCGAAATTGCGTGCACTCGACAAGCGTTATTCGGGCCAACCGCAAGGAAAGCCTGAAAGTAGCAGTGGTGTTAAACATGTGTTCCGATTGCGGGAGTACAATGTGATACGTAACAGTGGTGTAATTAGTGATTATGTGTATATAAAGTGGTGGTAACACACAGTGAGTTGAAATTTTAGACCAAAAAGGTGTAAATTCCAGAAGAACAAGACGCCGGTGATGTAAAGTGCGTGAAGGTATAGTATTGTTCTTAAGGGCATTTGGCTGTTAAATATGGGAACACAGAATGTGTATTTTACTGCCTGGCCACCATCATGTTTGTCTTTATTTTGGCATGCAACCAGTCATTACTTCAGTTCCAGTTCTTTCTCAAAATTTAAAATCACTCCAGTGTTGCTCTGGTGAGCTTAACATGAGGCTGCTATGTAATTATTTATATAGCAAGTTTGTGGTCACAAAAGGTGGTTGTAAAACCGTTCAAGACTTTCACAATTGTGCTGTTAAACGAAGAAGATATACATAGATGCAAAGTTGCGACTGATCACACATTTGGAGAAATAACAATTGTTAAAACACCAACGAATGCACTATATTTATAATGTAATTTAACACTATCACATTACTATTACATTCATTTACCCGACATGTTTCGATGCATTCAACATCATCATCAGGGGTACACCATGGGTTTCACAAAACATATGCCACCTTGCAGAATACACACCACTATTAAGGTGTCAATGTTAACAATTAGATAATATGGTAAAATATTAGTGGTAGAAATTGAATATATAAAAAGACACACTTATTAAAACTTCAAACCTGTATATACACGCGAAACAGTACACAGTACACAGTAGCATATATTTTGTGAAACCCATGGTGTACCCCTGATGATGATGTTGAATGCATCGAAACATGTCGGGTAAAGGAATGTAATAATAATGTGATAGTGTTATATTACATTATAAATATAGTGCATTCGTTGGTGTTTTAACAATTGTTATAAAAATGCACGGTGAAAGCAACTTAAATTATTTGGAGAAATGTTTCTGTGAAGGTTGTTGAAATAAAATGTGTTCAGGGATTGTTTTCAGTCAAAGAATATTGGTCATTGAAAGTTTTCCCATAGATACTGAAGCAAGTAACCTGCTGACACAGTAGTCAAGGAATCCCAACCACAAGGAACTTCCTGGTTACTGCTAGAATTGCAGCTGCATCTCTGATTGTACATTTTCAGCCGTCCTAAATCTACAGCCTTTTATGCTATTAGTGTTCAGGGACTTTCAACATCATCATTAATGCACGATGCTACTCTAATATCCTTCAAGATCTTTGTACCACCATCATGAGAGTGTCCCCATATGGTTGCCAGGAGTGTCACCATATAGAATAACGACTTAAATATCCATCTAGCGCACCATGTACAGGACATACTGCAGTAGGTGGTAAACTGTCCCTATGTAGTCTATACCATTCAATGTGTGACTTCCATATATTCAGCCCCTTCCAATAGTGCCACGGGGCCACTGATTTGGTTTGGATGAAGATGAGGTGGCTGTGGTGATCCATTGGTATGAGCAAAAACCTGGGGTTTTTTATGCGGAAAAATCTTTGCCTGGTAACAAATGCATACCTGCCAGTATGCCTGTTGGCACTACTGTTTTGGTTTATACTGTTTTACCCACAACAGGCCACAAATAGCTTTAATTTCAAACCTCATATCCTAGTTATGCAACTTTATTTTACATCCTGAGATGAAGTAATAGGAGAAGATTAATATGATGAGGATGATTAAGCTAAATTATGCAAATTCAATCATAAAGAGTAGCGCAGATTTAAATAAGGAAATGTAGATAAATTTAACGCTGGATTTTTATGTCCAATAATTTCATTTGTCTGATTTCATTATTGTCGCTTAGTGTTAAATTCGGATTTGGAATGACAAACTCAGTCAGCAGCAGTTTTCCTGAATCATTTGACTTACACACACAAAGCAGTGAAACGCACAATATTATGCGTGTTTTATTTCATGTTGTTCGGTACTGTACTTTTGTCATGACCATACCCGTCCATACCGAAATTTTCTGAAGGGCTGAATTTTTCTCGGCCCAGGAAACGAATAGAGTTAAGGCTTACCGCGCACAGGCGGTTTTTGTCGCTGCGACTGTCGCTCTGCCAAAATGAAACTTACAGTTGTATATGGCAGTGTGCACACGGGCGTCTATTTAATCGTGGCGATGATAAGGTCGCAACATGTTCCGTTTCGAGGGCGATAGGATTGTCACTACACAGCAGTTTGTACAAATGAAACAAAAAGAAATTTATGGCTGAGCGCGCACCGACAACTATCGTCTCCCTCTCTGCAGAACCAAGACCATTTCCTTGTGGCACAGCGACCGTATAACGCACAGAATTTGGTTTCGTTATGGCTTTCAAATAAGTGTATGATTGTGAAATGCTGATGACGGAAATTGAAAGGCGTCCTGCGCTATATGACTGTTCAGTGAAAGAATACACTGATAAGATTTTGAAAGAGAAATTCTGGGAGAAGTGTGCGAAGTGATCGTTTCCGGGTGGATCCAAATGGATGGCCCTGAGAAACACGAAAAAGGTGAGCAATGTTCTTTTAATATCTTTAATAAAAATGGATATGTTAACATTAATTGTTGTAAAATATATATGTTCTTCATTAGAAAGGAAATCCACCACTGAATGTTGATATTTCCTAATGGTTGGTTCCTTCCTGCGAACGAAATTTTGCAATATGCAGCAAACCTTTACTATGCTATCGCAAAACTGAGGAGTTACATCTAACGGTCTGTGAAAAATCCTCCACTTATTTATTTGCCACAATACCAAATGCACACTCTACAATTCAACGAGTTGTTGTTAATTTGTAGTTGTATATTCGTTGTTGAATGCTCAGGTTTCTATTCGGGTAGGGCCGTAATATATGTTCCAACAAGGCGAAAGCCTCGTCACCCACGATCACGAACGGCATGCAGTTTCCATCGTCACTGGGCAACAACATGCTGCTTGGAATTCCCAGCTGACTGCATTCCAGTTTCCTTCCTACGTTTGGATGCTTAAAAATATTGGAGTCGCTTGGCTTTTCAACTGCTGCAACATCTACTGCAATAAAACAGTAGTTTGCATCTGCTAAAGCCAAGAGTGCAATTGAGAAAAACTGTTATTATAACTGTTATTATAACTGTCATTATAAGAAGGATCCACTTCCAGTTGGAACTTTATTCAAACGTGTTTTCCATCCACAGCGTCAATACAGCTGGGGATTGCGTTCTTTGATAAAAATCATTAGCTATGTTCATCCAATCATCTTCTGCATTTTCGGATATTTCTGTTATTTTTGGACAATTCCAAATACTGTCACAACAATTCCTGACAATCTCACGAACAATTATTTCTCGTAGGAGGTATTTGCAGTGCAATGAAGCAAACCTGTTATCCGTCGCTAGATACCTGTAACGGATTTTGATAACATGGTTACTTATTTAGTAGGTTAATTAAGTCTGCTCTGTATGACTGATTTGATAATGTGTTAACGTTCTTTTTATGCTTTAGGGAAAGAAGTTCAGCGAATGTGGAAGAATATGAGAGACAGCTTCCGAAGGGATCTTAATTTGCAAAAATAGACTCAGTCTGGAGATCCTCATACAAAAAGGCGCAAATATATGTATTTTAACCAAATGTTGTTCCTACTACCTAAAATACAAGATCGCTTTACCTGTTCTAACTAATCACCAGTAAAAAGCAGCAATGAGGATCAAGGTATTGATGAACGAGACTAGGATGAAGAAGGTACAGGTAGCAGCGCACCGGTAAATAGTTCTGCGTGTCGAAATGAACAGCGCAAAAGCAGTACCTCGCCAAGGGTAAATTATGAGCAACAATTGTTGGACATACTAGAGGAAAAGGCTGAACATACACGGTATACACAAAAGAATGGTGCGGTTTCAAAAGTTAACAAGAAATTTATTTCTCACCTTACACGGGCACAACATACACCGTCAGCAGCGGCAACTGTCCAAGTTTCTCATGCGTTAATCACAATTCTTCAATGTGTGCACCTTGGGTCACACGATACACATCCACACGGTAATCAAATTCATCCCAGACTCGGTGTAGCATGGCCGCTGCAATGGACTGCAGTGCATGCGTTATCCCATCACGAAGTTCCTTGAGGGACGTGGGCAATGGTGGTACGTAAACGCTGTCTTTAACAACCCCCAAAGAAAGAAATCGCATGGTGTTAGATCCGGCGAACGGGGTGGCCAAGGGAGAAGGTGGTTGTCGCCTGTTGCAGCACGTCCGATCCAGCGCTGTTGAACACGATTGAGAAGCACTCGTACATTCCTGTGAAGGGGGGGGGGGAAGCCCCGTCCAGTTGTAGAATGTAATCGGCATAATTGGTGTTCAGTTGGGGTAACAACCAGTTTTCCAACATTTCCAGAAATGAGTCGCCAGTCACAGTTGCTTCAGTGAAGAAAAATGGGCCGTGCACTTTCTCGCGGGACACCCCACAGAAAGCGTTGACTTTTGGAGAGTCACTCTGGTGCTCTATCCGTGCATGTTCTTTCTTTGCGGTTTCGTTAAAGACAGCGTTTACGTACCACCATTGCCCATGTCCCTCAAGGAACTTCGTGATCGGATAACGCATGCACTGCAGACCATTACAGCGTGTCTGCTGCTACACCGAGTCTGGGATGAATTTGATTACCATGTGGATGTGTGTCGTGTGACCCAGGGTGCACACATTGAAGGATTGTAATTAACGCATGAGAAACTTGGACAGTTGTCGCTGCTGATGGTGTAAGTTGTGCTCGTGTAAGGTGAGAAATAAATTTCTTGTTAACTTTTGAAACCGCACCATTCTTTTGTGTATCCCGTTATTAACGAGAACAAAACTTTTTTGTTGTCACTTGTACTAGCATTCAAAAAATTCAATGGCGACCAGAAGTACTGGGTAAAAATGGAAATGCTGGGCATCATGGGGAAAGCAAAAAGTCTTGTTTCAGCCTTAGTACTCATCACCTTCTTTTACATGTACGTATGAGTACAATTTTCCACCGCGAAACCCGTCTACAGTGTCGCAAAGTACAAACAACAGGACACTACATTCTCCAAGCGGGTCTTATGCTGTATCTAATGAAGCATCTGAATTTTTTGTCGTTCATAGATGAAACTGTAGTGAATAAAAAGTGTGATAAATATATGACAAGTTTTCTTTTACCTTAGTGTCACTGCTAACCCTTCTTCTGGTGGCACGGACTTTCTCATATGGGTACTTTGAAACGTTAAGACTTGGGCCAAGCAGAACCAGTAGCTGATCAAATGTTGCACTAGACATTCTGAAATATCTAAACAACTTTTGTCGGTATGCTTTCAGGTCTTCGTATAGAGTAGAAATTTCCTTTCATTGATCTTTGGCTTATTATTGGATGTACCCAACACTCTTTTCTTTTCTTTTCTTTTCTTTTCTTTTCTTTTCTTTTCTTTTCTTTTCTTTTCTTTTCGCTTTCGAATCAACAAAGCACACCAGTGCTGTATCCTTACAGTCCATGGTGTAACTGAAACAGTGCGAGGAGATTGTCGCTGTCGTGCGCGGCCTCACATTAAAAATCGTCAGCACCTGAAATCGCTGGTACTATTGTCGCAGCGAGAAAAACCACCTATGCGCGGTAAGCCTAACAATATTCATCAGTCCTCAACGAGACACGGACCGATATACACACACTTTGAGGGGGACATGCGTTGCATCTCTCTTTTCAATAAATTTTCTTTTGTTATATTTCTTTGTTAGTATGGTGTATTTTCATTTCGTCTAAACTCTCACAAGTGGTGGCACCGAAGTTTTTCACAGCCTTATATTAGTCAGAGAATTCTGACACTATAATACGTTTAAAGCAATGCTAAAATCGCCGAACAGGATAAGGAGCCAGAATAAGTGCCTGTGTCCATTTCAAATGTACACAGCGTCGGAATTCTCTTTCCGCCATTTTCGCCAGAGAAGGCAGCCGTGTCATTCGCACAGCTAGAGGCCCATTTCGCGCTGCCCGTATTACGCAGGACATGACGAAATTTTATTACGTCACCTTCCGGTTGCAGAAGAACTAAGCGACTGTGGTGAAAAATATCGCCACCAGCCCTTCAACAGGAGGCAGTTACAACATCATATCGGAACTCATTGGGCTCCTCCGTCTCTCCCAAAAGCAACACTTTCGCCAGCTAATTCTGCGTGAAGAAATGGGGACAGGATATCGAAAAATATCTCTTCTCCTTCCGTACACTCGCCAGGCCATCGGTGTCCATGGATATCCTCCTCACCATGTGGACTAAAAGCGTACTACCAAAAATCATGCCATAATCGCTACACAGTGAAGGGCGTCACTGGATATAATAGCGCAACTGGCGGAGAAACTGGCTAAGTTATTTCAGATCTTCGTGCCGGAAGTGTGTCCGAATCAACTGATATTAGTACCCTCACCGCCCGTATAGGCGAACCGGCACAAGAAGTGGCTATTCTATCCGCGCGCGGCTTCCGCGCCGGACACTTTCGCCAAAAAGGCGTCGCACCCTCATGTCTTCATATTATGACGGACGTCAACCCGTCGACTTCTGCTGGTACCATCGCCTTTGCAAAGACAGGACTAAAACATTCACTGCTCCCTCAACATGATCGCAGAGAAGTATGAACAGCAGACGCTAGCGGGGGCGAACAACTAAACGACAGCCAGCAGCCGCCTCTACATGACCGACAAACACAGCAAGATGCGACATCGGCACTGACCTCTGCAACTGTCCCGATTCTTGCTTGGGGGTACCACGGATAAAGGCATACTGCGAATCGTGTGCGGCTGACAGAAGCTTTATTCCAACGTACGGATATTACACCCTTCACCTGTATTTCGGCCTGCGGAGAGACACAACTGTGCATAATGCTGACTTAGCATCGCCTCTAACACAGCAGCCTCCTTCCAAACCGTGAGCAACGCAGTTATGCATTTTTAATTCTTTTTAATTCAATTCTAATCTTATTGTTAATTTTACCTTAATTTTTCACCATTTTATGCTTGTAAATATATATAATCCCCTTTTGTTATACTGACATGCAAAAATCACATTTTGGCTTTGCGACACTTAATGTGACATCGATCAGATCTCACACGAAAACGTATAATGCTAACCTGTATTAAAGATTCACAATGTTCACACCTGAAGATGGCCAACTAAGTCCAAAGTATGTAGTGTGTGTTTTACAGCACCTAAATATGCATATTAAATTGGTGTTGTGCTGTAAGGTTATTTACACTTCCATTACGTTACTAATCTTTTACACTGTTTATCCAAAGAATAACGTCACTTTGTTTTATGCAATACTGTTTGGTTGTTAACAGATACTTGTGAGAACTCTCAAGAAAGCATGCACCAAAGGTTGCTAGTGAACACATCTGAAGATGGTCTTTTAGACCGGAACATGTCGTGTGTAATAAGGGCAAATAAATAAATAAACAAATAAAATGAATATGTGTTTTTCTGTTCTGACCTCTTAATTTTTAAAATTTTATTGGTAGTGATTGCACAACGGAATGGATCGTACGGAAATTATTGGCAGGAGAAAATTTTCCTTTACATGTAGTAGTATCATAAATTTGTCCAGAATTTCATGCACTTACAGATTGAACATAACTGTGGCAATTAACGGACAATATGTTGTGGTGTGGTCATTTAGAACTAAAGGGGAACTACCTGCACATCACACACTAGTGCACTAGGGATATATTTCAACTATTTTCGGAGTGCTATTATTTTTTTGTCTCTTTCAGGAGGTCTTTCCTGAGAATTGTAACCCAAGTAAATTTATATACAGCAGCCATAAACAATCTGCAGTGCTTCTTCATGTACAAGACGTACGTTCCCCAATGAGGAGACAAACACGAAAGCTGCTTATGGCAGATGAATATGGAAACCTTAAATATCCTCCAAAAACGAGCAAAGTTCGAGAGGAATACGTGGACACACTGACAACACCTGGAACTGTAAAACAATGTGTAAGTTTCACATTCCCGCACCATAAATATTTGAATGTGTAGTACCCTGTATTTACTTTTGCTACTTTTGTCGCGGTAGAGCAGGTGGTTTGAGGCACTGCGCCACAAGCCGGAAGGTCTATGGTTGATTCAGCCTCTATCTAACAGAAATGAGTACCAGGAGTCTCCATAGGAGTAAAGGCGGCCTGTGCGTAAGGCTGCCCAGAGAATTTTTGGAGTCTTGACTTTCTGGTGCACTAAAGGCCTGTCCAGGCCTGCAATTATGTATACTTTACTTTAATTTTACTTTTGTGCAATACGTCGCTCTAATTTGACCATGTACCTCTAAACCCAATTGTTAATACATTCGTTGGGATTGTAATGAATGCCTGAGAAGTACATCCAAGTTGAATTATTTATTTCAACATACAATACTAAACTAACAAATGTTCACCTGTCATTCTGTTTTGTTTTCAAGAGTCACAATTGTTGTAGGTTAGTCAAACATGTTTCAACCACTCGTGGGATCACCATGAGGGACTTCTTTTGAGAGTATAATTACACAAATAAAGCTAACAATATAAGTACGTGTCAAAAACATAAAAAGTATAAAAGTTAGACAAATTGTAGGCATTCTTTTTGTGGTGGATCCCTGGGCTACTGTAAATTAATGTTCAAAACAGTAAGTTAATTAAAATATAAACACAACTATTTTTAATATATGAATGTATAAAATGTATATAAAAGTCAAAATAAAAAGACTTCTTTAGAAAAGTTTTTTAAAGAAGTTTTTAATAGGACTGTGTTAAATGCATTAAAAATAACTGCGTTTATATTTATATTTTAATTAATTTAAAGCTTTTAACATTAATTTACAGTTGCCCTGAGAATCACCACAAAAAGAAGGCCTACAATTTGTCTAACTTTTACAAGTTTTATGTTTTTAAGATGTACTTATCTCGTTTGTTTTATTTGTGTATTTATACTCTGTTTGTTGTCTAACCTACAACTATTGTGATTCATGATACCAAAATAAAATAACAGGTGAGCATTAGTGCTTTAGTATTTACGTTGATCAAAAAATGCACTGTGTGAATAATACGAAATTTATTTTATTTCATTTATTTTAACTTAGAAGCCATATCCCATAAAGTAGAGCGATTTCTTTAACCAGCCACATCAGTAATTTGCTGAATATGTGACGTTCCACGATGTTGTTGAACTGAAGTAATTTCCTTAACGTATGACGTTGCTCAGTCACCCGATCGGTAATAACAATGGCATCGATCATTAAATTATACAAAGCCCATGCAAGCTGTACCACATCCTCATTTCGTCCCAGCCTATTTGGCTTTTATTTGGTTCCGGGTTATTTTATGGTTCCTTTTGTGGAATAGTACCAGCAGTTTCGAGATGGTCTCAGTTATCTACTTTACATCCACCTGCCAAAGTACATTTCTGTTTAAGCATTATTAAATTCTAAATTGTTTGTTGTTTTTGTTTAACTTTGAGGAAAGTGAGCAAATTTGCAACTTTTAGAAATTACTTTTCCAAATTCCGAATAATATTAACTGATCATAACACAGTCATTTTCATGTAATAGGGGGAGTGGCATATTAATTACAAGAATGGCAGGAACTTTTATAGGGTATTGTGTGGATTCAATTTTTCATATATTATTCTAAGTTATTCCCTATTTCGTAAACTGTTGTAGACTCATGTTATTAAATTAGACTATACAGGTGCCTGTATTTATCAGTAACTAGCAGACGAAGTGCTTACTAACCGACAGGAAACAACATCGCCTTACATCACCGTTCTGCGCTAGCAATGCAAGCTTCCCTCAGTCCCCGAGACTGTGTATATAAGCGTGTATGTGTATATCTTATTTGTTCATTAATCACACCCAACAAGCTGTATTATGCACGTTTACAGCAGTACGATAAAAAGCAACGGCCACAGGTACACCGAACAAAACCCGTGCAACAAAACGGATTTAAATACATCACTTCTGACGTGCAATGATCTAGCACCGCCCAGCTCGTGTATACGGACCACTGAATTAGTCTATCAGAAGACCTATACAGACGTCGAGATTATGAAAAGTTACTGGGAGTGCCGAAAAGTAGATATATGTAGTTGCTGCACGTAGACCTGCCAAGACAATTTGCACCACGACTACTAACAAACACGCCGGCTGATAAAGCTAGCATGTTTTTTTTAATACTGCTACTGTCTATATACAACACTAAATCTTTACAGTTGACTATTCTTGTTACTTTTTTAAATTACCTTTTGAATCATTTCTAAAAAAATTCCTTTCTAGTGAGATCTGCGCTCTTCTGGGATATTACGCCGCGTTGTGTTTGACTGTTTATCGACGTTTCGGGACAACTGACTGGTCCAAGAAGTCCTTCTCTTCTTGGACTCTTTACCGTTGAGGATGGGACCAGTATGTTGTCCTGAAACGTCCGTAAACAATTACCACATGACGCCGGGTAATATCCCAGCAGAGCGCAGATCTCAACACCGCGGAGGAAGCCTGTAGTTAAGATTCCTTTCTATTGTTTATAATAACATTGGCATTTTCATATTTACTTCATTCTTTAACATTTTGCTTAGGCCAGATATGTACAAGGTACCTAATTTTTATATGCATTTGTAAAGTATCCATTGATATAAAGGGGGAAATCTCCTTCCTAGAACTTAACAGGGTTTTCATTTTATAATTTTGTTAATGGTCTCGTTATGGCTCTTTGCTGGAGCCTAAATTAGCTGCCAAATAAAGATAGGTATATGACAGCTTGTTGGGTGTGATTGATGAACTAATAAATATACACTTATGATTAATACACGAACAGGAATATTTTACATTAAGAATAAGCATATGATTTGGTCAAGATTGATTTGAGTCGGTGGCAGCAAAAATCTACCAAATAATTGGAAGATGTTTTAGCCTAGTTAGGCTACAGGTACCCAAAGAGGTACGAGCAGGCATTAGGCAGGGTAACTACCCTACAGGGCCAATCCCCTTTACACTAGTTATTTTGATGGAATTCATCTCTTTGTGTTATAACTGACTGACAATATATTATAAATTTCCAACAAACACAATTTTTTATATTTATTTAATAATTTATGCTACGTGATTCGGTCATATTTTGACCACCTACAGGCATTAATACACATTATATAGAAACAAAGTTGACATACGTTAAAAATATGTTTTGTAATTAGTGAGACATCACGAAGTTTACAAATGTCATTATAGCGTAATATTGCGTATTCGTATGTCTTATATATCTTTCATTTGGGTTATTGAAATAATACCACATTGTTTATAATGTGAAAATTATGTATACAAATTGTTCTGTATTGCATTCAAAATTATGCACGTTCCATGCCGTCAGACAAGTCACCGTATATGTACCAACAACTGCACAATAATTAGATACAATGATAAACAACGTGTAGCAAACATCCTACATATTTGGCCTTTCTCGACGATCTTGAGGGAATATAGTAATGGTTAGTTATAATATACGTGCGCAATAATATACTTAAAATGCAGTGTGAAATCATCCATGCTAATGTAGACAACTACAGAAGACAGCAGCTTATCTCTGAAAAGCAAGACGAATTGCTACAATAGATGTTTGTTTGCAATTCAAACAGTAACTATTAGAATATGCGTTTTGCACTATACTTTTAACTTTTTTAACAATTTTAGTATTCTGCATTTTGACTGTATTATTGCACATTTGCACTACAAATATCCATTAATTTATATTTCTTTATCGAATACCTCCCTGAAGATGGAAGAGAATGTCGGAAACATGTAGGAGGTTTACCAAACGTTGTTTATCATTTTATCTAATTATAGTGCAGTTATTGGTATATAGGCCTATATATGCTGACTTCCTCTGTATTGATTTGCCTGCTTTATTTTTATATGCAAGCGCTTTTTCTTGATTTATGCATCTGTAACGGGTATCAGTAAACTAATGTTTGGGAATTTAGTATCAGTATTGTTCAATCTTATTTTTTAATTTGCTTGCTACTTAGGATATTATTCTTTTTTAGGGTTCAATCTTTTGTTGAATTGTGCGTTGTGGGAGTTATTACCTTCTATGTGTAGTTACGTTTAGTATTTGGCAACTTCTTATAAATGTCCTACACATATATTAATATTAACTTGTATTTTCTAATGTAAACTTTTTATTCTAGGAGTGAAAATTCTTTTTGTAAATACTTACGGGTTCTTTGTGCTTTCTGTCTCCTGCTTCACATTGTTAATAGTACACCAGACAGCTAAATTCTGTTGGCGTGCGCATCGCGTTGGGAAAGGGTGATCAGTCCGAACGTCATTGGTATACGTCGTTGAATATGGTTGCGTTAAAGAATATTTTATTTCAAACTGGAAGCAGTAATGAGGTAAATGATAAGAACACTTTCAAATAACATACTATTTGACGCGATCTTAAACAATGACTTAAACCAATGACGTTCGGACTGATCAACCTTTCCCAATGCGATGCGCACACCAACTGAATTTAGCTGTCTGGTTTACTATAAACAACGCGACGTAGGAGACAGCAAGCACATAGAACCCGTAAGTATTTACTCAAAGAATTTTCGCTCCCAAAAATAAAAAGGTTACTTTATAAAATAGAAGATCGTGGTAATATATGTGCCCCCCGAAGGTATCCTTCTTTGACGCAGTTGTGGGGCTTGCGTGGTTAAATGATTCTGAGAGCTCTGCTGGCGGTAGCATTGCTACTGGTAGGGCCTCCCATGCCGGACAGGTTGAAGGTGATGACCCAGACAAAAATGTTTACCCTGGTCCTCCAAGTTGGGGCTTGGGCGTGGGGCTGACAACCTCACCCAATAACAAATGTCTTGTCGAGAGTCTTTCAAAGTTGGAAACCGAATGGAAACAACAAAGACGACCCAGCATGAAGAAGGATTTTTGAGTGGGAACTTGGAACGTTCTGTCTCTGCATAGAAGCGGCGCACTTCGGAATCTGATCCAAGTAACACAAGCCTACAAGACTGATTTCTTAGCAATCCAAGAAATAAGGTGGTTGGGAAGAAGCATCACAGAAAAAAAGCATTGCACCATATATTACAGTTGTGATGACAAACAACATGTTTTTGGAACATGTTTTATTGTTAGTAAACGTATCAGATCAAGAGTAATTTATTTCAAGCCTGTCGATAAGAGAATATGTGTACTTAGAATTAGAGGAAAGTTTAAAAATTTTAGCTTCATCTGTTCCCATGCTCCAACGGAGGAAAAGAGTGAAAGAGAGAAGGGTCAGTGTTATGAGAGACTGGAGAGGACGTATAAACAGTGCCCCTCATATGATATAAAAATTATACTAGGCGATATGAACGCTAAGGCGGAGAAGGAAATTTGGATGGGAATAGATGCAGGTGCCCGTGGTCTACACGATGAAAGTGACGACAGAGGAACACGTTAGTTAATTACGCAATACATCAACTCATGGTTATACGGGGAACATTATTCCCGCATAGAAACATACATAAGGGAACATGTCATGGACCAGATAATTGAACTGTGAATCGGATAAATCATGTCCTGACTGATCAACGACACTGTTCAAATTTATTGGATGTTAAAATTTATAGAGGCGCTAATGCTGACTCTGATCACTATTTACTAATAGCAAAATTGAGATGTCGTATAGCTCAAAGGAACAACAAAAGGATACCTAAACCCCCACCTAAATATGACTAAGAAAGACTGGGAATATAAGGATTTAAGAAATAATATGTCAACAAATTAGTGCAATGGGTTCAAGAGACGAATGAGGATCACTTAAACTGGGCTGTATTAGAGCAAATTGTCATAAATACAGCAGACGAAGATATAGGTAAAGAGGAAAGAGTGGTAAAACATGGATGGCTCGATGAAGAGTATGCTGACGCCACCAAAGATAAAAATTAGGTTTATTTTAAAATGATACAAAACCTAGGACTAGAGGGACAAAGGAAGGATATAAGGAAATGAGAAGAACAGAGAAAAGGATTCATAGAAAGAAAAAGGAGGAATACTGTGAAGAACAAATGAAACAAGTTGAAAAATTGCACGGAGAAAGAGAGTATAAGAATGTACCGATTGGTAAACGATATTAGAAAGCAATTTAAACCATACATGACTGTTTGTAGAGACAGCACTGGGGTGATCCTGAGTGAACCATCTGCGATCATGGAAAGATGGAGACAGTATTTTCAGAAGCTGTTGACAAACCCATACTATAAGTACGGAGATCAGTCAAGAACTAGGAGAAGAATCGGAAAATGAGAGGGAAGAAACAGAGGAGCAACGGAATGAAAATGAAGCCCCAAAGATAGATGAATTTAATAAAGCTATAGAAAGGCTGAAAAGCAATAGATCGCTTGGAGCAGATAACATAATAGCAGAACTACTTAAAACAAAACAGGAAATAATAGACGTAACACTTCAGAGCAGTTTGTCAAATATGGAAGGCAGAAATAATTCCTGAACAGTGGGAGGATGGACTTATCTGTCCCATCCATAAAAAAGGAGATCAACTAGAACTGAAAAACTACAGGGGAATTACACTGCTGAACACAGGATTTAATTTTTTTTTCCAACGTATTATATGAACGTCTCCAACCACACATGAAAGTATTGTTGGTAACTATCAGTGTGGATTTAGAAAGGGCAAATCAAGAATTGATCAAATTCAGTCTATGAGACAGATTCTGGAGAAGAACTCAGAGTACGGAATTAGCACGTTTCACTTGTTCATCAACTTCAAGGCAGCCTATGATACCATAAGAAGGGATAAACTACTCGAAGCCCTAACAGAATTTAAGATACAACCGAAATTAATAAGGCTGGTCAAAGTAACTCTGAAACGCGTGAGATGCAGGGTTAAAATTCATAATAATTTATCGGAACAGTTTGACACATCAATAGGATTGAGACAAGGGGATGCTTTGTCCTGCATACTTTTCGATTTGGTGTTGGAGACGGTACATACAGATTCGGAGATAGAAACTAAAGGAACTACATACAACAAAAGCAATCCGATACTTGCTTATGCAGATGATATAGTTAAAATCTAGATTAATTGAAGGAAACAATGAAGAAACTTACGAAAGCAACACAGGTAATGGGGCTTACAGTCAGCATGCGGAAGACAAAATATATGGAAGTGACAAAAAGACCAACAGATAGTAAAAGGATAGTAATTGGCAATCAGCAATATGAGAGGGTGAAGGAATTTAGATATTTACGAACAACATTAACAGAAGATAATAACATTAGTACAGAAATTAAGCAAAGAATAATCGTGGCCAGTAAAACTAGCTGTGGGTTAAAGAAACAGCTATATTCACCATATTTGAAACGGGAGACAAAATGTACGCTGTATAAAATTCTGATAAGGCCCATATTAATGTATAGAAGTGAAAGTTGGCTCCTCCCAAAGAAGGTTGAAAATCTTCTCCGAATCTCCGAAAGAAGAATTTTAAGAAGGATTTATGGCCTAATTAATGAGGGTGGTATCTGGAGAATAAGGTATAATAATGAGCTTTACAAGCTCTACAATGAACCGCACATAGACAGAGTGATTAAAATAGGAAGATTGAGGTGGCTGGGACACCTCTTCATAATGCAAGACCTAGACCCTTGCAGAAAGCTGACATTATACAAACCAGAGGGCACTCGACGTGTCGGAAAACCCAGAGCAAAGTGGCCGGAGTCAGTTGAAACAGACTTAAAGAAGATGGGAGTAAAGCATTGGAAGCGTAAGACACAGGACAGAGCGCAGTGGAGAAAAATTTGGAAAGAGGCTAAAGTCCACAAAGGATTGTAATGCCAGAAGAGGAAGAAGAAGAAGAAGAAGAAGAAGAAGAAGAAGAAGACGAAGAAGAAGTAATATATTTGCAGAAACTTTGTAAGACGTTGCCAAATACTGAAGTATAATTACATATATAACGTAATAAGTCCATTAACACACAAAATTAAACAGCAGATTGAGCCCCACATAAGGCATAATATCGTAAGGAACAAGCAAATTAAAAAAAGAATTTAATAATATTTATACTTAATTCCCAAATATGACGTTGACTATTATCCATCACAGATCGATTTGAAATCATCGAAATCAAGAAAACACGTGTATATATACTAATAAACCAGTAAAATCAATATATAAAGTTATACATAATTTTATAAATTTTATGAGTAATATGGTACGCATTTAATAACAAAACTAAAAGGGACATAAGACTACCAACACATAATGCCACACTATAATAATATTTGTAAAGTTCGTGATATCTTATTAATTACAAAACCTATTTTTAACTGATGTCCACCTTGGTCTTAAATAATGTATCTTAGTGCTTGAAGATGGTCAAGTATGACAGAAACATGTAGCGTAAAGTTTTAAATAAATATAAAAAATGGTTACCTTGACGGAAATTTATAATATAACAGCCACAAAAGGCTTGTTTACTTTCAGCATATGTCAGAATTTATATTTGGCAAATAGGATAGATTTCCTTGGAATTAGTATGTGGGGTTATTTTGGAAAGTAAGTTGTAACGCATCTATATAGCAGCTTTGAAGGGAGAGCAGAGAGACAGTTTAGATGTGATATAGTAAGCCAGCATGGTCGCTGTTTAATCCATGTTAAAATTAATGGTTTTGAAACTTTCTGGAGCAGTTGATGTTCTAGATTTTTACAGTTCTGGACTCTTATGGAATAGGATACCACTTTGGTCATGCTTGCACATTAACAAAAGCCAGTAGGACGCTTACAGCCTTTCATGTGACTTACGCACGGCATAAAATATTAAGTCATTAGTAGCCAATGACGAAAGGGTATTCAAAATTTTATCTTTTCGGACCTATTAGGACATAGTGAAGTTATCAGTTACGGAATTTGGAATAGTAAGAAAATGTAAGTAGTGGGATAAATTTTTGACCGGGATACCAGCTATCTCGTACAGACTCCTAGAAAAGCCGTTTGAACTTGGTTAGACGAAGACGTAATTTGGCGACATTCCAATTTGGTCAGTTACAGCCAAAATTCCATAACTGGAAATTTATAGGTGTTTTATTTAGAATGGGTTGTAGTGATTTTGCTAGTGAATTTGGTTTAAAAGTGACATGTTTCACTGTTCGGACCACGTAAGGTGTCGTTAATAGTAGTATACCAGTAAAGTGACCAGTAAACATTATACGTGAAGTGACGAAAGTCTTCAGTACCACAACCATCAACAACAGGAAATTATTGTATATTCCCTTTGAACAGTAACTATAAAAATAAAGAAAAAAGAGCTGTTATAAAGACATTCAGCTAAACCGCTAGATGATGTGTAAATTATTTATACAATTGTTCCTGCGCCTCTAGAAAACCACATATATTCCCTGATATCAAGAGGAGAACTAACGACTGAGAACTAAGACAGGTTATAATAATTTGTCACATTCATACTATTGTACATACGAATGTATGTATGAAAAAGCTTAACAAAATGTGCAATTCTTTAAGAATGAGGGTGAAATATTGCGGTGATATTTGTTACTCTTCCAAATACATGTGTCGCCTTTGAGTAACGCAACAAGTGTTGCCCATCAGATTTACACCGTGGTCAGAGAAAGTATGCATGAGCAGGGCTGTGGAGTCGGGAGTCGGAAGGAATTTTAAGGGGAGTCGGAGTCAGCAAAAATGTACCGACTCCGACCTCAATCTAAAATCATATCTAGATACTCCAACTCCAGAGCCCTGATAGCTACAATAACCATGAGTCTGACACTTAACTATAGGTTATCAGGCTAAAAAGTAGCCTGATAATTTACGTAGTGGTGATGAAACGTTGTATAGGTTTACCATTATTAATACATATTGAGCTTTTATGAAGGAGTCGGAGTCGGAATTTTAAAAATCGAGGGGTCGGAGTCGGAGCTTTTGTGTACGGACTCCACAGCCCTGTGCATGAGTAGTGTACGTCAAAGTCGGCAGTTTGATTCAGTATAAAATTATGATTGAGCAAAGGGTTAAGTGATGTATAACACAGTCATTAAGAGTATGTGTGTATAAAGCAATTATAAGACTTAATGGTGACCTATGTTGCGAATAGGGGACTGTAACGAATAAAACGGGAAGTCGTAATGAAACGAGAAAGGAAAATGTCGAGAAAAATCTGTAGACCAACTTATAAGAAAGTTTGTTGGAGAATAAGAATGAATCAATAAATGTATAATAAAATTAAATCTCAGGATATCATAGCCATAATTAAATTATGTACATTGGAATGGCTTGGACATGCTGTAAGAAGGAATGGTGTAAGGGTGATTAAGATTCACTGGAAAACCAGAAGGAGCTTTAGGAAAGGGAAGACCTAGATTGAGGTGGGTGAATGACGTGGAATTGGAATTGAGGAATATCGGTGTAAGAAGATGGAGAAAAAAAAGGGTTTTGGTTAGAAGAGATTGAACGTCTGTCTTGAGGGAAGTCAAGGCCAAATTTAAAGGGCTGTAATGCAAAAGAAGAAGAATAAAAAGAAATGGGTTGAGTATAAATTTATGATTTGTGGGAAAATTAAAAACATTTTGTGTGTCTTATGTAAAGAAAGTGCTTGGAGTAGGTAAGTAACATTTGTAAGATTAGGGCTAGAAGATGATACACATTGGAAGAAAAATTTGAACTGGACTCTTGGAAAATAATTGGCGAGCACTAATGAGTCTTCAGGTTCTACAATCAGCAATACTTCTTATTCAACTTCTTTGCTGTAAACTGCATGGAATTAGCAGGTTAGTGAAGCCCTAATACTTCCATGCAAAACAAAGAATATTACCATTTTCAGCCTTGAATGGGTACCATCACAAGTTCCATGTGTGATATCCTGCTCCAAATCACGTCCTTCTGTATCATAACGTTTTGTAGACCTTCCTTGACATGTTTCTGATTTCGAGTCTCTTGGAAAAGGAGATGCCTTATCTCCACTGTTTTTCACATTTGCTTTAGAATATGCCATTAGGAGGCTTCAGCAAAACCAGGAGGGCTTCAGTTAAATGGTACACATCGCCTTCTGGTTTATGCTGATGATATTAACATATTGCGTGGAAGCATAAACACTAAGAAACACAGAAACTTTAGAAGTCGCTGCTAAGGAGCTTGGTCTAGAAGTAAATGATGAGAAAACTATGCACATGGTCACGTTTCGAGACCAGAATGCAGGACAAAATCGCAACATAAAGACAGGTAATAAATCCTTTGAAAGGGTGGGAGAGTGGAGACATTTGGGAACAACCCTAACGAATTGAAATTCCTTCCATGAAGGAAAAAAGAGCAAACTGAAGTCGGAAAATGCTTGCTATCATTCGGTGCAGAATCGTTTGTCTTCCGTTTGGCTGTCCAAAAATATAAAGACTAAGGGTGGGTACACACTTGTAACGTTACCGCGTATCGTAACGCCGTAACGTTACAAGTGGCTGACACGGTACGGAGTTACGAGCTAAACTTGCATCCCGTAACGGTACGGCGTAACAGTAAGCACCACGCGTAACACTGTAAGGTTCCCAGTTTTTTACCGGAGCCCAAGTGAGTGCGATGTTTTGCAGCTAGCAGCAGCTTCGTACATTTACATACATTATGCTGAAAAAAAAAGAAAAGAAAAACAACGGCGGTGGTGGCAAACGCAACTGTACTCAAGCAGGGAAGTGTACAGTGCTTCAAGTTTATTAGCGGACTTGAATTATCAGTCGGTCAGTGGGTTATATAAAAATTTCAACAGAATGTCTCGTACTGAATTTGAATATTTAATTCATTTGATATTTTGTTGTAGTGCAACGGATGCTTTGGGTCCCATATTATTTGCTTCTTCTTATAGGCGTCTATAAATTCTATCACTCTTTCCTGAGTCCACTCCATTCTGAACACACAGCCACAAAAGCCGCACAAAAAGAACTGACCCATAGGACGGTTGTGTACTGCGTACGTGACACGGAACAGGTCCACACTTGCTCAAGCCGTAACTGTAACATCCCTTTGATGCGACGGGCAAATACCGACATCGCACCGAACAAGCCCGTAACGTTACACCGTAACCAACTTTTGATACGTTACGGTGTCACGAGTAGCGCCCACGCTGTCACGTTACGGTGTTACGTTATGCGGTAACGTTACAAGTATGTACCCACTCTAAGATGTACGGAACTGTGATTTTGCCTGTTGTTTTGTTAGGGTGCTAAACTTGGCCTGTGACACTGAGGGAGGAACGTAGGCTGAGGGTGTTCAAGAATAAGGTTCTGAGGACGACATTTGGGCCTAAGAGGGTCGAGGTAACAGGGGAGTGGAGAAGACTACATAACGAGAAGCTTTATGATGTGTACTCCTCATAAAATCTTATTCAGGTGGTCAAATAAAGAAGAATGAGATTGGCAGGACATGTGGCATGTGGGAGAGAGAAGGGGCGCATTAAGTGATTTTGGTGGGTAAACCTCAAGTAAAGGGACCACTTGGAAGACATAGGCGTAGATGGAAGGGTGTTATTAAAATGTATCTTTAAGAAGTGTGATGGGGTATGAACTAGACTGGTCTGGCTCAGGATAGGGACAGGAGGCGGACTGTTGTGAATGGGCGAATGAAAATTCGGGTTCCGTAGAATGCGAGGAATTTCTTGAGTAGCTGAACACCAGGTAGGTTCTCATGAAGGACTCTGCCCCATGGAATGAGTTGCTTAGAATAAATGTGATAACTGGTATGAAATTCATTCCTTGATACATTCTTTGTTTTAGATAAAATATATAAGCATCTATTGTTCCATCTCTCTTTTGCAGATACATTTTTTATGTTGTATGTTATTAGGCGTTCCCGTTGTTACCTGTAAATTACGTGTAGTGACTGGAATGCCGAGATAATGTCTGAAAGTGGAGAATCTGGACTTAAAACTGTATGCCTGGCTGCCTAAGTTTTTCATTATTGGCAGTCTTTAAAAAACATGTATATTTTTAGAATGTTGGCGCAGATACTTCTTTTTTAACTGCTGTCGTACAAAGAGTTTTCATACGTCAGTAAGGTGTGTTTATGTAACACAAAACAACGACGACGACGACGACGACGACAACGATGAAAATACGATGACGTCGACAACGAAGACATCAACAACAAAATGGCAACGACGACCACAACAGTGACGGCAACAACGTAAGCAACAACCGCGACGACGACGAAGACAAGGACGGCAACACAACAAAAAAACAGCTTCCTGGCCCCTATATGCCTCCACAACATGCAAAGGGACAAACTTCACTATCACATGATAGTTTTCTTTTGGGTTTGTGGACCATACGATGGTTAAACATTGCAGTAATTCGGACAAACTTACAGCCTCCAAGTTGAAGGTCACTGAATGGGCGTGGCTGCATGCTGACGTGATATTGAGGAAAATGTTTTCAGTCGATTATGGAAGCAAGTTTGGGGTAGAGAGGAGCGGTTGAATTTCCCCAAACCAACGGGAGTGAAGATTTCCAGAATAATTCCTTCTGGTGGCTTGCCTATGGGAGGTTGAGCGTGACGAGCAGTAGGTACTAGCCCTGCTGTAACGTGTTTTTTTAATGCACCCAACTAATGCCATCTCAGTAGCTGCACAGGGACGACACTTCCCTTATATTGTAACATTTAAGGAACTGTAGACAGTGTCTCAGCAGTTCTTTTTTTTTTGTTTGGTCTCTTATATCCATGCAGAGCGTGCAAAGATTAAACAAGTTCTTTGTGTGGCGAGATTAGTTCAGTGAGTCGTCCGATCGCCACAGCCAGTTAGAGTTTTGCATTTGTACAAACTGCTACGTGCTGCTGCGGGGGCCTAAGGGGCTGGCTGGTTCGATTGGTTATTTGTCTGCGAGACACACTTTTGCGGCAGCTCTGAGGGAGGTGTGATGTGTTACACTGCAGCTCTCAGGCAAAGGATTGTGGTTCAGATGGCAAGAGCGCTCAATCAGATAGGCGGTGAGTTGAATGTAGTCAGTGCAATACCGTCGGCATTCTGTTCGGTGGTGTGTTTGGTGGTCCTATCAAAACTCGGAAAGAAAGGAGCCACTGTTGGTGACTACATTCAGATCGTCTGAATTAATCTACTTAGTGCATTCCATGTGTTTTCTACCTGGTTTCCCTGTTTACCTTTCTTTTATTCTTGCAGGAAGCTTCAAAGTATTTAGGTACGTCGATCAAAATTGTTCGACAGTTTCACGCGATACGCGCAAAAGACAAGATCTCTTTTATGCACCCCCTGATTTGCTCTCTTTCGCTGTCTCTCGCTCTCTCACGATGCTAAGCTAGGCGATATGGTCGAGACTAGCTGAACCTGACCCCACCTGCAACCACCACCATCATTCTTCGCTGGTGCAATGGCCCACTGGCAGACAGCTGAGTACGCTACACCGTACTTTTAGAATGCTGGAGACGGTGCTGTCAAGTGGGCTGCACGCCGCCATACAATAGCAATAACTTTAAAGGTCAGCCTTAACTCTGTTGGACACATTTGTGCATAACAGATGCCCTTGACCCTCACGTTTTCCTGTTGCCTGTAATTGTGGTATAAACACTTTTCACGTGGAGTTACAAAGTTCGTGTTTGCTCTGACATATCTACTTTCATTGCTGGAACGTATTTTAACAAAAGTATGATGAAAGGTTTGTTGAATTATGTCAGAATTAATGCCATTCAGCAGCAAATGCTGAGATTATATAAAAATATGGCATCATGGCTTCTGGTAGGTTTACCTCCTTTTGGCAGAAATTAGCACCGAGGAACTGCTAACATTGAGACATAAAGGTTTCTTAACTAGGATGTGTTTACCTTCACCTGTTTATAGTGATCTGACTTGAACCAAATAATGTCCTTTCAGAGTCACGTGTTAAAATCTGAAAGGAAGTTACAATACAGTATTGTAAATGTTACTACATACCAAACAGAACTTCATAATTATTCTTTATTATTTAAAACCACACTGAGTGCATGAGGTTGACGATGTGTGCAAATTTTATATCCGGATTTACAGGATCTGCTGACTGGAAAGTACCACCTGCAAAAGAATCTGGAGAAAGTGAAGAGAAGTGAACATCAATCAAAATCAGCTCAAAGATGGAAACTGAAAAAGAAGCACTTTTGCAAAAGAGAGGCACAGTATGGAATTCTGTCAAGTTTGTTACTTAGTACTATAAGGCACAGACTGTGACACCAATTATTTGTCCTGATTTATGTATAATATTGCGCTGGGTTATCTAAAAAGAATGGGCCACAGACACTAGCTTCTTAACACATTCTCAGCAGGAATCAGCTTTACGTGACTTGTCAGACATGGCCTAACACTATATATGGCGATATAGCACAGCTCGTTTCATAATTTCAGTTTCTTCCCAACCTGTCACTTCTCTTCTCAATATTAGTTGCATGATGCATAATTTGGATTAGTGGGTGTCACATAATGTCATGTATTTCTTTTCTGCATTTCATTCCTTTTCCGTCTGTTCTTGCATTTACTGTCACCTGTGTACATGTAAGATATTGTAGTTGTATGAGAAATGTGAACAGTATTACTTTGCTTGAGTTTATGGCCGTCACCAAGTTACAAAAATGTAATTATTATTTATTTATTTCCATATCTTATTTCATAGACTTAAAATTCACCTTACAGCTCTGCATATAAAACTTGACAATGTAATATAATAGGATGAATCAATAGAATATAACACAATACAACACAACATGACACCATATAATATAATATAATATACAATGAGAGTGGAAATATATTAGAAGTACTAATGGAAAAGGAAATGAATTGCAAATGGCAACAATTCTGATATCAATTCTGTGGCTCCGTGCATGAAACCTATAACCCACACTTAACCCGTTCCAAGAAAATTGAGGTTAAAAGGAATCATGAATATCTCAGGTGTTAAATGGTTTATTACAGTTATCTTTTAATGACAGCTGCATTTGTATTGTGTTTATTCTTTGACAAGTAATGAAGCATGTACAACCAATACAAATACCATAATAATATAAAATGTTATAATACAGAAACATAAAATGCATAGTCTCTGTGCATGAAACCCATAAGCTGCAACACATTCATTCATTCATTCATTCATTCATTCATTCATTGTGTAGTCTGTCTTACAACAGGTCTGCAGCCTCTTCCAAAGCAAGTTCTCGACAGGGTGCAATCTAGTGCTTCCTCTTTCAATTTCCAGTATCTTCTCTTATCCTTAAGGTTGTCCAATAGCTGCTTACACATTCTTTCTCATCTTCAAGTCATCTCTATCCTTCCCTTTAACTTCCCTTCAATCATGTGTTTTAGATGGCAGTTTCTATGCAAGATGTTACAAATCCAGTTAGCCTTTCTTCTTTTTATTGTATGTAGGATATTCCTCTCCACCTTGACTGTATGTAGTACTTCTTTACTTCTCACATAGTCGGTCCAACTGATCTTCTCCATTCTTCTCCAGGAACACATTTCAAAACTTTTCAGGTATTTTGATCTACTTTCAGAAGAGTCCATGTTTCAGCACCATACAAACTCTGCTCCAAATGTATCACTCTGCTAGTTTATTCCTTAAATTGAAGTCCAGTTTGCTGGTGAAAGAGTCTTCTTCTTGTTGAGTGCTGCTTTTGCCATGGTAATCCTGGACTTAGTTTCACATGTAAATCTTGCATCATTTGTTATCATGCTACCCAAGTAAACGAAGTATTCCACATTCTCCAATTGTTTTTGATCTATCCTAATTTTTATTCGGGATGGTTGCCTTGAGATCCTCATTATCTTAGCTTTTCCACATTCATTTCCATTCCTCGGTGTCTAATAGAGTGAGACTGCCACCCAGCAGACAATGGTGAAATTGCCAGCTAGGGTGCCTGAATGCAACTTCAAGTTCACATGCATACTGTAGATTTTTCCAGCGCACGTGCCCTGTACCATCAAATACATGCGCATCCGAGTTTCAATGCTGAGAATACAGTAACACCGCATGTCGGCACTTCAGTGAAATATGCTTGAAGTGCATACTTTGTATAGGAATTTAAATCGGACTTCAGTGGTCATTACATATTTTCTATGAAAGAAAAAGTTTCAAGGAAAATGTAAGGGCATGCAATGCATGCCTTGCATTTATGGAGTATACGCCACTGAGACATACATACATAATGCATACATACATACATACATATATGCGTGTGTGTGTACATACATACATACATATATGCGTGTGTGCGTACATACATACATACATACATACATACGCACGCACGCACATAATACATACATACATACATACATACATACATACATACATACATACATACATACATACATACATACATACATACGTACATACATACATACATTTCCAAGGTCCGAGGTTCTGTCATACAACAGCCGGACATGAAACAAGTCACAATAAGACAAACTCACAAAACAAAACACGATGACATAATCTCAAATCCACAAGGACAAAAGACAGTCAATAAAATAATTGTAGTAAACAACATTAAACCACACACTCTCTCTCTCTCTCTCTCTCTCTCTCTCTCTCTCTCTTCGTAGATCCTGAATCGGTCACAAGACAGCAGGATATGAAACAAGTCATCTTGAAGTCACAATGCACAATACACAAAAAACATCACAATCACAATGTACACAACAGTCAATTACAACAGTAGAATATTTCCACATAGTCACATCAATCATAAAACAATTTTAAAAACAATTTTCCTTGGTCTACAGATTTTATAAATTATGAGAGATGTAAGTTGTAACTAAAAACTGGAATTAAAATTTATGATTTATAATCATTCTGTCTGTTATTCTGAAATTCGTCAAGTGAGTAAAAGCAGTGAGTCATGACAGACTTTCGCAGGTCAGTCTTAAATTATTTCTTATCATGTCTTAGATTAAAGGTACTGGTAAGCAAATTATTAAAAATCTTTACAGCAGCATAGGAAACACCCTTTTGGAAACAAGAGAAATTGGCAATAGGCCTACGAAGCTGAGTCTTATTCCTTGTATTTAGACCATGTACAATTGAATTAGTCTAGAGAGTTCCTAGATTATCTACAACAAATATCATGAGCGAAAATATATATTGACATGGGACAGGCAAGGTGTCCAGTCTCTTAAACAGACCTGCACATGAGCATTTAGATCTAACAACAGCCATGATTCCAAATATCCTTTTTTGTAATTTAAATACCTTGTCCACAGTAGCAGAATTCCCCCAGAAAATCATCCTGTATTCCATCACAGAGTGAAAATATCCACCATAGATCATCCTGAGTGCATCTATATTCATAATATGGTACATTATACTGACTGCATAGCACACAGCACTCAGTTTAGGAATCACTTGATATGTGTGATTCTTCCAAGTAAGAGAACTGTCAACTTTTATTCCTAGAAATTTTATACTTGTTACTTCCTTTATATATTTTTGTTTATACCCTATAGTCAATGGTTGATGTGGTACAAATCACAGGTAAAAGATAGGCACAGAAATTAATAAATTATCTAACCTGCACCATGTTCTAAAAATTCATTAATTGAACAAGTACTAAGATATGTATGTAGTCCATTTTTAAAAAGTGCCTTATCATTCCTGAGATGCTGAATATTACTAGGTAAACTGTTAAATATCTTTATTCCAGAGCAAGTAATTCCCTTCTGAAAACCTTGAAGATTTACAGTAGTCATAAAGTCGATTTTTGTTTCTAGTATGTAAGCCTGTAAGTATGTAACATTCAAGCCTGTCTGAAAATTCCTCCAATTACCTATCACAAACACTGTGTCAGAATTTAAAACTTAAAAGAAGTTGCTAATAACAAAGTGAGCAGCTGTTAGTTTTGGAAGTATTTGGTCAATATGACATTTCCAGTTCATATGATTATCAATACACATACCCAGTAATTTTGTACATGCTACTTCCTCTATAGTTACATTCTTTTATTCAATTTTCAAATGTGTATGAGCAGAGTCAATAGGAGTGAATTTAATTATATTTTTTTTGTAGCATTTGAAACTAACTGGCTAGCATCAAACCGTTGACTAATATAAGATAAAGCGAGCTTTATCTTCTGTTTATGCTTATCGTAATTTTTATCTGTTATTAAAACACCAGTGTCATCTGCAAACAGTACAACATTACTAAAATGATTGATGCTCATAGGCAGATCAATAATATAAATAATAAAAAGTAATGGCCTCAGTACCAATGCTTGGGAGACAACCCATTTTACTCTTTCCCAATCTGAATAATAATTTTGGTTATTGCTAACATTTAGATATACTCTCTATTTTCTCTTAGCTACATAAGATTTTGACCACTTAATATTTGATTCACTAAGCTCATAGTACTGTAGTTTCTATATTAAAATCTCAAGATCAACAAAATCAAAAGCTTTAACCAGGTCACAAAAGATTTCAGTAACATGAAGCTTATTGCTCCATGCTTGAAGTATGCGGTCAATTAGTGAACAAGCTGCATGTTCAGTTGATAAATCCTGTCTGAAGCCAAACTCTTCAGGAACCAAGATACTATTAATTTGTAAGTGTTGGTTTAATCTATGATACATAGTTTTGTGTAATACTTTAGAAAACACAGTCAACAAGGATATAGGTCTAAAATTGGATATTCTGGATTTTCCACCTTTTTTATATAATTGTCTTATAATGGCATACTTGAGATGGTCAGGAGATACACCCTCCATGATAGATTTATTACAAATATAAGAAAAAGGCCTACTAATTAGAGCACTACATAACTTAAGTATCTTATTTTTTATGTTTTCCATACCAAGCACATATTCACTAGAATAGCAAAACAAAAGACCAACACATGCACACATACTTCTGTTACTTGTAGAAGAAGTTCACTTCATTAACCCAACGTGTTGCGGTATGCCCACAGTACTATCATCAGGCGTGACAAAATATAGAACACCAACAATAAACATCCGAAGGTCCCATGGTGTCTGGTTCAAATAGTTCCACTTGGGGCCCAAGCACTTGTGTAAACACCAAATCTAATGTCAATAGCGATAGTAGAAGATACAATTTAGGTAAAAGTGGAAGTAAAGTTAAAAATTAGAATGCTGCACTATGGCTTGCAGGCACAATAAGTTCATCATAAGATTTACAAGATTCAGATGAAGTTGCACTGTGACTTTTAAGCGAGATGCAATTCATCACTAAAAATCACAAGTCTGGATTCTTGATGAAAGCAGTAAAGCCTTGGGTTTGTATGGTATATGCATCAATATTCCAGGTTGCCAAAGTGTGGTGTCATCCTGAAAATCATTGAACCAAATCTAAAAAAGAGTTTCAAAATTTAAAAAATTTAAAAAATTTTAAAAAATGTGAATAATTTAAAAAGGAAAACTCAAAGAAGTAAGTTATCAGGACGTTAATTATAAGCTGGATCATAATACATACCTAGAGAAATGTGATGGTGTATGTGTGGAGCTTAGGCGAGGCTATGGTTGAAGATCAGGAAGCACTGAAGAGACCAGGTTTTAGTAATGGAAGGATGTGTGTATCAAAGTAGGTATCTAGGGAAAGGGGAAGAATGAGGGGAGGAGGAGGGAGAAAGGTGTTTATTGATGAGAAGATTGTGGAAGGAGTTGGGCTGATTTACCATCTACTCATCTACTAATAATCCCTGTTGTTTGTAATATTGGATGAAATAACTCCCAAATTGGCCTACACACAACCCACTCTAATCAATAAACATGAGTTTGGACCTATACCCGAAACCTTACAGCTTATCACGGCCTGTACAAGGGTAGATTAATGACCTGTTGGGAGAGTTATTTGATCCAATATTACAAGCAACAGGGATTGTTAATAGATGAGCAGACGGTCAATGAACCCAACTCCTTATACAATCTTCTCATCAATGAACACCAATCTCCCTCCTCCCCTCCCCATTCTTTCCCATCCCCTAGATATCTACCTTGATACACACATCCTTCCATTACTAAAACCTGGTCTCTTCATTGCCTCCTGCACTTCAACCATAGCCTCGCCTGAGCTGTGCATATACACCATCACATTTCTGTAGGTACGTATTACGACCCAGCTTATAATTAACATCCTGATAACTTATTGCTTTGAGTTTTCCTTTTTAAATTATTTATGTTTTTAAATTTTTTAAATTTTTTTACATTTTTAAACTCTTTTTCAGTTTTGGTTTAATGATTTTCAGGATGATGCCACTCTTTGGCAACATGGAATACTGATGCATGTACCATACAAACCCAAGGCTTCACCATTTTCATCAAGAATCCAGACTTGTGATTTTTAGTGATGAACTGCACCTTGCTTAAAACTCATAGTGCAACTTGATCTGAATCTTGTAAATCTTATGATGAACCTATTGTGCCTGTAAGCCTCAGCACAGCATTTTAATTTTTAACTTTAGTTCGATTTTGAGCTAAATTGTATCTTTTACTGTCACTATTGACATTAGATTTGGTGTTTACACAAGCGCTTGTGCCACAAGTGAAACTATATGAACCAGACGCTGTGGGACCTTCGGATATTTATTATTGGTGTTCTATGTTTTGTCACCCCTGATGATGGTACCATGGGCGTACCAAAACATGTTGGGTATATGAAGTGAACTTTATCTACAAACAATAAAAGTACATGTGCACGTGTTGGTCTGTTGTTTTGCTATTCTACTTAAGTACCTTAGTTGATATCCCCTCATAACCCCATGAATTCTTAGATTTCAATTAACAGATTATGCTATGGATCTGAACTTCTGATACAGTGATTATGTTCATATGCGGAAATTCTCTTGGATGAGCATTTTTTAAATGAAATGGGAGAATTCTCATTATCATGGTGTATTTTTAGGTTTTCGGTTATATTTAGAAAACAGTTATTAACAACTTCACCTGCATATTTCAATGTAACCACTCTATCACATATTTTTATATGAGGAAGGCATAAGATTAGGTTTATCACTGTATCCAATTACACTGTTAATGATAATCCAAGTTGTTTTTATTATGTTTCCTGATGTCTCTAGTAGATGTTTATAATATAATTTTTAGCTTCTCTAATCACATTCCTTAAAAGAGAACAATAATGTTTATAATAAAATTTCAACTTTGGGTCAGCACAATATTTACTGAGAATATATAGGCTCCCTTTACGTTGACAGGATGTTTTGATACCTTTAGTTATCCAGCCTTTACCATTGTTGATATTTAAGTAAATAGCTGGAAAGCTAGCTTCAAAAATGTTTAGAAACATTTTCAAAAAGTCATTAAGAACGCCTTTAACATCATTATTAGAATATATACAGTCACAGGTTTCTTTAAAAAACAGTTCCTGAAAATAACTGATAGTGCCCTTTGTGACTAACCTTGATTTATTTGTATTTTTAAGTTTATCATTTATAACATCGGCCTTTATAAAAAAAATTATTTAAAATTAAACACTGAGCATCATGATCATATAGAGCATTTGACCAAGGTAATACCACATAGGTATGCAGTCTAGATTTATCAATAAATATATTGTCAAGGGCCAAATTATGATTATTTTGGAATCTTGTGGGGAAATTCACTGTATAAAACATGTTGTATGTACCCAATAATGAAGAAAGTTGTTGTTTATGATCACAATTAATTAAATAGCCCACATTTATATCACCACATATAAGAAATTGAATCATGTGGCAGTATAGTGATTGTGGTACAATATCAAACAATTTTAAAAACTGATTAAAATTCCCAGAAGGTGCTCTGTAAACACATTATAATTAGCTGTTTCCCCATTGTTCAAATTTCCAGGGTTTTGTCAACACAAAGTTTGGACACATCAGGACTTGTGTAATGAATTTCTTTCTCAATAAAAATACAAGCACCTCCCATCTGATAGGTACCTTGAGAAAAATAAGATCCTAATTCATAATTTTTAATGTTAATACGACATAAATTTTCTTCTACTGTGTGACGTTCAGTGAAACACAACGCCTGAGAGTTAAGTTTGTCCATCCTAAATGCACCAATTATATCCTCAATTTTGCTTGTGGTACCTCTAATATTCTGCTGTACAAGAAATAAGGATTTATCATCTGTAGCAACTGACCCTATTTGACAATATGCTATATCCATAAAAAATAATTAGATATAGTTTTAGGAATCCTGGGTGATCTTGTGGATATTTCAAGTTTAAAATTTTGAGTTGGTTGAGCTGGGTTATTTTTGCCATTGCACGAGAGGTCAGTGTTATCACTTTGCACCAAAACACTACCTTGAGTCAAGTGACCAAGGCTGTTACTTCCTAAATCTGAAGATAAGTCATTTGCACTTTGTACTAAAACACTCTCTTGGTTCTGAGTTAGTTGAGTTGGGTCATTTTCCCCATTACGCAAGAGGTCAATATACATACATACATATATTTTCACGTTTCGTAAGTCCCAAGATTTATACAAGGGACATGAAACTGGTCATAAGAAGACACAGAAAACACAACACAGAAACTACAAGAGAATACAACAATACAACAGAAATGCTCCATAAAGGAACATTGTAAATTAGTTGTTTACTATATGTTCCAAGAATTCAGCAACAGTATAAAATGAATTAGCCATGAGATATGAAAGCAAGTTATTCTTAGAACAAACTCTATCATTTCTAAGACTTTGAATGGTCCCAGGCAAGCTATTAAATAACCTAGTACCAGAAAAAGTGGCGCTCTTCTGGAGAACAGAAAGATTTGTAGTTGGTAAGTAGAGTTGATTTTTGCTTCTAGTATTCAGGCCATGAACTTCTAAACCTGAACAAAAGTTATTTTGATTATCTATCACAAACAACATCAAAGAGAGAATATATTCACATGACAATGGTAAAATATCCAATTTCCTAAAAATACCTCTACAGGAGTCTCTAGGTCCCACTCCAGATATAATCCTTATTACTTTCTTCCGTAATTTAAAAACTCTGGAAATATTAGTCGAATTGCCCCAAAAGATAATTCCATACTTGATCATAGAATGAAAGTAAGAGAAATACACCATGCGCAGTGTTTCTGAACTCATAAAGTAAGATAAACTCCTGATTATAAAAACGGCAGAACTAAGTTTCGGAAGGATGTATTCCAAATGACTCTTCCAGTTCAATTTATTATCAATTTCTATACCCAAAAATTTTATTTCAGGGACTTCATTCATGATCATGTTATCAAAAGACACTGCCAACAAAGGGTTAGCAGATTGTTTAAGAGCAAAATTAATAATATTTGTTTTGTTGATATTTAAAACCAACTTATCAGCTGCAAACCAATTTGCAATGTGGGACAAGGTACCCGTTACTTTGTGCTTGAGAGCACAGGGATTCTTATCCGTAACCAATATACTGGCGTCATCAGCAAAAAGAAAAACACTGCCAAGTTTATTTATAGTTCATGGCAAGTCATCAATATACATAATAAAAAGGAGTGGTCCCAAAACTGATCCCTGAGGAACTCCCTGCTTCACCCCCTCCCATTTAGAAAAACAGTCCTGATCATCATTAGTTTTGAGGTGCACTCTCTGTTTTCTATCTGATACATAGGATTTAAACCAATTTAGATTACAATCATGAACACCATAATACTCTAATTTTGATATCAATATCTCGTGATTAACGCAATCGAATGCTTTAGCAAGGTCACAGAAAATCCCAGCAGTCTGAAGTTTATCATTCCAGGCATGAAGTATGCCATTGGTAAGTGAGAAGGCAGCATGATCTGTTGACAAATCCTTCCGAAAACCAAACTGTTCCTGAACCAAAATATTATTCACTTGTAGATGCTGGTTTAGTCTATGGTACATAGTTTTTTCTAATACTTTACTAAATGCAATCAACATAGAAATAGGTCTGTAGTTTGTTATATCAACTTTATCACCTTTTTTATACAAAGTT
Organism: Coptotermes formosanus; assembly: GCA_013340265.1. Lineage (NCBI taxonomy): Eukaryota > Metazoa > Arthropoda > Insecta > Blattodea > Rhinotermitidae > Coptotermes > Coptotermes formosanus. Next base: position 110,386 of record BLKM01000111.1, read on the forward strand.
TTATGACTGCATACCTCAGACGATCAGGGAATACACCAGTCATAATAGACATGTTGCAAATATAAGAAAAAGGCTCACTTATAGCCATTCTACACAATTTTAACATGTTAGATGAGATACCATCATAGGCAGAAGAATTCTTTGATTTTAAAGAACAAATTATACTGATAATTTCTCCTTTAGTCACAGGGATTATTTTCATACTTGGAAAAACAGTCTGACAGGCATTCTTTAATAACCCAAGGGGTGAAACTTTATTGTCTATGTGTGGTTGCAAATTGTCTGCTATATTCAAAAAGTAGTCATTAAAAACATCTGCTGCATCTTCGGATTGAATACCCTTATTATCCATTTTAAACGAGGAAGGCATGTAATTGGACTTAGGAGATTTATGAGTTACATTCCTTATGATATTCCAAGATGTTTTTATCTATTTTTAGAAGTTGCAATTAACTGTTTGTAATGTAGTTTTTTTGCTTCACAAATTACTTTTCTTAAAATAAGGCAATACTTTTTGAAATATAGCTTTATTTTTAGGTCACTACTATGCTTACTGATATTATATAAAATTCTTTTACATTGACAAGATATTTTAATGCCTGTAGTAATCCAACTTTTGTCACTGCTATTACTTAAGTAAATGATGGGAAAACTTGCTTCATAGATATTTAAGAATGTTGATAAAAAATAGTTAAAAGTACTGTTAACATCAGTATTGTGATGAACTTCTTCCCATGTTTCATTTGATAGCTGTTCAGAAAAATAATTAATAGTTTCACAAGTAATTAATCTGGATTTAAATTTCTTTCTTGATTTATTATTGTTTTTATTGTCAGTAACAAAATATTTGTCAAATATTAGACACTGTGCATCATGGTCAGACAGTGCATTAGATAAAGGAAATATTATGCAAGAATATAGTCTTGATTCATCAACAAAAACATTGTCAATAGCTGAGGCATGGTTGTTTTTCAATCCAGTGTGTAAATTAACAGTATGTATCATATTAAATTGTGTAATAAAACCAATAGCTGCTGTTTTTGATTACTGTTCAGTAAATAGCCGACATTAAAATCTCCGCACACCAGAAACTCTGTAGATGGTCTGTACAAAAATAATAAAGCTTGTTCCAACAAATGCAGGAACTGATAAAAATCTCCTGCAGGAGACCTGTATAAACATACTACAAAGCTTGTTCCAACAAATGCAGGAACTGATAAAAATCTCCTGCACGAGACCCATATAAACATACTATAATTAACCCCCTACCATTGAATTCAAGTTTAACAGCACAGATTTCTACGATTTTCTCCACACAATAATTAAACAAATCAACATGACTGAAACACACATTATTACGAATAAATATACAAACACCACCCTTTTGATACCTACTTCTAGAAAAATTAGACCCTTGTGAGTAATTTTCAATATTTACAAGACTTAAGTTTTTCTGTAACATGTGATGCTCTGAAAAACAGAGAATTTGTGGACTGATTTTATCTAAACTCAAGGAAACAGTTATTTCATCTGTCTTACTGATAAGACCTCTGATAGTTTGCTGTACAAGAATTAGAGGTTTATTAAGCTTAACAGATGACCCAGTAGAATGACACACTATGTCCATAAAAAATCATCAGATCTGGTTTTGGGAAGCCTTATTGATCTTTTATGTTTACTAATGTGAATAGGGTCAGTGGATGGATGCATTGAGGGAAGCATGGTACAGTTATCTATGCTTGATTGACCACTGGTAAAATTTTCCAAATCTGAAGATCCGTAGCCTGGACTTTGCACTGGAATACTGTAAGCACTCTGCGTTACATCACTAATTGTATTATCCAAATCTGAGGATCAAAAAACTGAAGTTTGCACTGTTACACTATAAGCACTCTGCGTTATATCACTCCTTGTATTTTGCACTATATCACTTTCTGGGTTCTGATCTGAGTTATTAGAACATTTTCCTTGTCCATCCACTACAGCCAGTTCAGAATCACTGCCGAGTATACTTCTCTCAACAAGTCCTAACACATTAACATCCCCATCATGATGATCTTCTCTCCATTTGAGGACAATAGGAGAATCACAGTGACGTTTAATAAAGATGTTGTGAATTACTGTTGCCAAATACCTTGCAGTGATGTCTTTTCCCTGCCTGTTAATGTGCATTCCATGTGTTGTAAACTGCTCCCTCTGCAGATTAACATGCACCATTTGAGCATAATCGAAAGGTTTAATCACCTTAAGCATCTTCCTATTAAAGTGAATGACTTCCTTGTTGCCACATGATGAGGCTGATAAATCAAATCTTGCAGGGGCATTTAGGATTAGCACATTTGTGTGCGCACTCTTTTTGATAAATTGCTGAATGGAAAACAACCCTCTTGTGGTTTTGTCCCTGGCAATATCCAACGTACCACCATATACTATGACAACATCATTTTTATCGAGGGTTTTAACTTCAGAAATTCCAGTGGATGTAATAGTGTTTAGATCAGCATTAGGTTTAACATAACCTGTACAGCGATAAGAAGATCCCAAATAGGAAGACAGTCTTTCTGATATACCCCTTGCATGACTGTCTCCTATTAAAAGAATGGTGTGATTTTTTTGAACTAGTGGATTCCTTTTTTACACATGAAATTTTCACGGAATGCAACACAATCTTTGGGAAATGATCCGGTGTTTCTTGAAGATTACTCAATACTGCATAGCAATTCGATGCTGGTACTCCATGGCTATTAAAAGATGGCTTGTTACCTCTTTTCTTAATTACATGAGTTACTCTCACTTGGATCCAATTATTAGTGCTTGATTCACTACACTCTTTGCGAGAGATAATGTTGGCACTGCAGTCATGTTCCAATGCACTAATACACTCAGACGGGTTACTTAATTTGGCTTCTTCTTGTAGTATATCTATGATCAGCTGAGCAGATTTAAGTTCGTCTTGTATCTTTTGGAGTTCACTTCTTAAATTATTGCAATTTGTACAAAAAGTGTTACTGATATTAGCCACATTATTAAACAAACAAGCAGAGCTAGTGTATCCACCATCTTGATTGGGAAGTTCCCAATTTGCGCTGGAACACTATCTTGAGTCAACTGAGCAGTGCTGTTACCTCTTAAATCTGAAGATAAGTCGTTTGTACGTTGCACTAAAATGCTATAGTGATCCCACAGAGTTAAATTTTATTTTTGATCAGTAATGGCTTCCTTCTCATGACTGAGGCCATTCACAGCTCTTTCTATCAATTCTTCCTTCTTATCATCCTCTTCATTGTTTCCAACCTTCCATTTAGGGATCACTGGAGTCTCAGAATGTCGATTTGTAAAAATTTGCAGAATTTTTTATGCTAAGTGATTTGTTATCCAATTTTTACCAGATCCATTCATGTGCATCCCATGCCTCTTGAAGTGCTCCTTACGTATGCTCATATTTATAATCTGAACATAGTCAGTAGTTTTTGTACTTTTTGCAGTTTCCTGTTGAAAACATTTACTTTTTTATTCACACATGATGAGTTTACTAGATCGAATCTCTGAGGGGCATTCATAACTATTACATTGGTATGTGTGCTGTTGTTGATAAATTGAGAAATATGAGAAAGCCCAATCACTTAGTTATTCCTTCCAATATCCATGGTTCCTCTACATATTATCACAACGTCATTCTTAATTAGAGATTCAGTCTCTGACTTCATTGAGGATTTACTAATGCATAAGTCAGTATTAGGTTTAACATAACCTGTTGTATGGAAGGAAGGTCCCAGCAGATTTGACAGTCTTTCAGCAATGCCTCTTGCATGACTGTCCCCTAATATTACAATTTTATGCTTATTCAATGTTGGAAACTCGTTATTCTTTGCATGTCGTACCTTAGTTCAATCAGAGTCTGTATTTGAAGCCATACTAGATAATTCGTGGAAGTCACTCAGAATATATTGTCCAAACATTATCGAAATTATTAATCCTTCAATGCTGGCCTAGAAGCTTTTTCTGGACCTCTTAATTCCTCACATGCTGACAGCCTTGGTGCACCATACAGATATGAATGCATTTAAGGCTACTACAAATTTAAAACCACTCCCTGCTTGAGGCAATAGTTGGGATTTACACCCCAGCATAATTGAAGGGTTAAAGCTGTATACTAAGTCAGACCATCTCAAGAATGATCTCAGAAGTTGAAGTTGGTGTTTGTAACAAGGCATCATGTACCTTGTTAGCTCAGGTGCTATGTTTACCCACTATGTAGGCCTGTAATACCATTCATTGGCATTGAATGTAGGTTTTATATAAGCCAACTTATGCACAAAATTGTGTATATGTAATTAAACCTGAAAGTGAGAGTGTATGATCCAACGCATTCTCAAATTTTGATTTCTTTTTGGAATTATGGTAGTCTGCAAGATTGGTGTAAATTGTTGCAGGGTACTGGCACAACTGGAAGCTGCAGGACCAGTCCACCCTGATGACCAGTTGAAAATGCTTAAAGATATTGTTGAGTATGAACAGTGTGGGCCAGTAAGAGAAGGGGATATTCAACGCATACATTACTACCTTACAGAGGTAATTAAGTATAGATATTCCATAGTTTAAGCAACAGTTACATTCCAGAAAGTTCAGTGCAAGTCAAATTTTGTGCAAGTCATAATTGGTGTATATATGGTCAACTATGTACACATAAAATGACTCAGCCTCTAACAGAAATGAGTACCAAGGATATCTCCTGGGGGGGGGGGGGGGGGGTAAAGGTGGCTGGTGCATAGGCCTGACAACCTAGCCACCTTCATATTTCAATCGTATAGAAATTCTGGGAGCCTCAACCTCCTGGAACCCTAAGGGCGCATCCAGGCCTGTAATGGGATAGCTTTGCCTTCCATTTGAAATCCAAACTCCAGCTCGCTGGAAACTGATCGGCTGCAGTATATCCACTCAGCCATCTGTGTTATGAACCAGCAGCATTCTTACACTGCCTGCATCTTGTTGCGCTTTCATTCATGAAAAGAAAAATTCTGGGCATGTATTTTTTTGTGTCGTAAAAGTTCCGTAAGTTGGGGAATGTCTGTGGGGTAGTGCAACAATCTTTGCAGATCAGAATAACTTAAATTTACATTTTAGTAACAGGCACGTATAGTGAGTAAGATGTTCTAATGCATTTGGACCTAAAAAGCTAATTTCAGTTGAAAATGAAGTATTGTAAATGTGGATGATCAGTTACATCTCTAACTTTAACCTTTTCTGTGTAGGTCCTTTATAATGCATATATGTATTTAATCAGTTACTTATGCTGTACTGAAATTCTGAGCTCAACTCCCTTCAAGTCCTTCTTTTATTAAATGTCAGTTATTGCGATGAACATGTTCTTCATACCAGGTGGTGAACTGATTAACCTGCTGTATTTTAATTGATTGTACTTGTATAAAGTGTCTATCAAGTGTTATAAACTGATAATGAAATTACTTTGTTATTTTTTGCCACACATACTTTTCCCTTTTTATAAATTTCAGTACCTCAGAATTTTCAGCCATGTCTTCAGAGTTTTACAGTCACCATGTTTGTAATTTTAACATACAGGAGATGTTAAATACAAAATACAAAATCGTTTATAATATGTCTCAATACTAAATTTTACTGAGAAATTTGACTTAAACAGTAATGCTTCTAAGTGTATTTGGGCGATACAAAATTCAAATCTTGGTTGCAGCACTGACTGTCCTGTTAATACATTCCAAGGTTTTTCTCACTACCCCAGGTAAGTTCCAAGATATGTTGAATTAAGCTGTGATTACTTTGTCCCACATCTTATCCATTTTATTATTGACTGTCACCTCTTCAGTCAATGCTGTCTGCTTTGAATTATTGAGAGTGTTATTTAATAAATTGAAAAATAAAATGAGGACAAAATTTTACATGTATAGCTACAGCAGCTTATTATTACCAAGAAAGAGAGATACAAAAATTAGAAATGCAGTAATGTGAAGATTTAAGTCTGCTGGTATATGATGCTCTGTGGACTGTAAATAGCCACCGACATTTTGGAGGCGCTTTTTGGACTGCATACTGACCTTGCAGGTGGAAGTAGCAAGTTCCTCTGGAATAAGTGGTAACAGTTTACTAGTTGACGTGGCTATCGTCTGCTAATACCGCCAACATAATGGTTACTTGCACCTTTTAATTACCAGATGCTTTAATTACTAAAAATTTTGCACTTCTTTCAGGGACAGTATAATTTGACAGCATTTAAAAGTACAATGCCATTTGGTCAGCATTTCCTGTGTGACTCAGAATGTAGTTGTTTGTTTTTCAAAGTCAAGCCATATGTCACTGAAAAGCAACAACCTACTCCACAAAGTCTGCTGGCAATTTCTGGCAAAGCATAGTTGTACACAGAGAGAACCTGTTCTTCCACATCATATGCACACACCAAACCATGCTGGTATTGAAATGGTAGCACATCATGTGATTTGGCAAGTTCTCATGCTTTGTATTTTATTGCCTCACAGGTAATCAGCCCATCAGTTTTTGGACACAGAAATTCAATAGTTTCCTGTTCTGATTGTTGGAAACGTCCATGCTTGGAGTGACTGAAAAATTTACAGAGGGAGTTTGTGCATTTTTGTCATCTGCTTTTGTTTGCTCCACTTTTGTATGTTGCTTCTGCAAACTGATCTTTCTTGCTGCATTACAATTACTGCTATTCTTGACATAGTAAATCACTATTAGTTTAAATTTGCCATCATAACTTTACCTGATACCATGGGGAGTGCAACCCGCGCCTGCAGCCCTGTTCTCTGTGTGGCCTGCTGTTTTACCAGAATAATGATTTATAGCCCTCATGGACTGGAACTAATACTGCTACAGCAAACTTTGTTCTGTCATCTACACATGACAACTGGACAATGCAAGCCTTGCTTCAGCTCAGTTTCGTTCAATGTTTCTTACAGGAACTTATGAAAAATCCATATGTAAGGAAATAAACTTGTCCTTCTTTCGTGTAACTACAGTGTAGCTTTACTGTTACTTAAAATACATGCATGTTTTCACCTTCACAAGTATTACAAATAATAGCTTTATTGAAAAAAATACCAAGTTTCATGGTTCTAATTAGAACCAAGTAAAACTGTAGTCGTATTAATTAATAGAATATGGTACAGTACTCAGTTACATTTGTTTCTATGGGAGATGACTTGGTTTGTACCATCTTTTGTTGTGACTCAAATTCAGTTTAAGTTCATAATTTATGTCATTTCAGATCATGCACCTTGCTGACAAAATTAACTAGACCAGAATGATGTATAGATAAACCAAACTAATATATACTGTATTTAAACCACTTGCACAAGCAATCGCAAACAACCATCTGTTATTTTGTAATGCTCCTCCTACATGTTTCGGGCCCCATAGGCCAGCTGGAGGAAAGTTATTTAAAAAGTAATGCATTTATAATAAATTCTATCCAAGATGTACATACATGAAGTTAAAATACAATGCTATCAATTAAAATTTTCCTAAAAATGTATAAAATGTAGAGGAATTACAAGTATTTTATGTTTCTTACAAACTCATGTTCAGTTGCAGGCAAACAACCTATATTATTACCATCATCTTCATTGTAGGGAAGTAATAGTCCTCTTTTTGTGTTGATGTCAGTACTAAAATGGATCACTGAGTACTACGGTACTGTATCATTTGATTTTGGTGTCATAGTTAGGGCTGCTGACATAGATAATTGATGATTAAATAATTAATCTCTCAGTTTTGGTTCTAGTCACCTATCCTTCCCATGCCTGAACTTGGTTTGTGGTATACACCTAGGTTAGAAAGAAGTAATATAGTTGTGAAGAGAGGGAACCTATCCTGTCATGCTACCCTGAGATCTTCGTCTGACACTCCTAGGTCACTACAGTACACCTTAACCCCCCCAAGGAAAGATAACAGGCTGCTGGCCATCTTCTGTGCAGCCTTAAAAGGGAGCAGCCATGTTAACAGTGACATAATGTGCCAACAGTTGATTGATCAGACAACTTTTAGCCTGACCTGCAGCAACTACAACCAACAATGGTTACTTATTCATGCTCAACTAACATCACAGCCAACAGTATAAAAAATTTGATAATGTATTGTAGATTTTTTTATATCTGCATGTGTAATGTTATGGTTATATGGGATACACTGATATTTGGTAACACAGGAATGAGTGGGACTGAACACTGCAGAAGGGCACCACCATTGCTCACTGTGCAGCATCTGTGTCATCCACTCTTACAGTAAACAGTAGGCCTACTGCAGGAGTGTTGTATATAATACAGATTGTTTACATGACCTGTATGAGCAGGTTCCACTTTAAACTGGACTTTCTGTGTATGTAAAGGATTGACTGCAATGCCTTTATGCATATATAATTATCTAAAGATCAAATATTTAGTGTACTTTAATACCACTTCATTCTTTGAAGCTTTGTGTAGATATAAACACTTCTGGTGTAACACATCCTGGGTCTTTCAGTACCTGCATTCATTTTGTAGTGTGGCTCAGTATATAAAATGTTGCATTTGACAGTCTTTTTATGTAACCCTATTTTCTTTTCAGGGCATCAGTGGTAATATGATAGAACCATATCCACAGTATCTACTATCTGATGCTAAGAAGAAAGTTGCAGAGAAGTATTTGCTGAAAAGAAAGTAAGTTCATTATTGTGCTCCTTGCTAAAATTTGGTCTCTCGACCTAAGGGATCAATATATTTTGAAAGTGAGATGAAAAATGCATACAAGATTTTGGTTGGGACACCTGAAGTGAAGGAATCTCTTAGAAGACATAAGTATACACTTGAGGATAATATTAAAATTGATCTTAAAGAAATAATATTAGAGATTTACTTGGCTGAGGAAAGGCACCATATCTTTGGGTTCCTTAAAAGTAGACAATATCTTGACAAGCCAAATAACAGTTCTGAAGAGGAGCCTGCTCAGTGGAGTTACTGCATGGTGCCATTGAACACTTGGAAGGGAAGGCCACATTCACGTAAAGTTGTCTACATAAATAATTAAAACACCCCACTAAATAGTAGGCTGGGTGGGCTGCAGTGACAGGCTCTTCCTGCCATGAAACAAACCACAGTTCCTCAGTTGTCAAACCTGTAGTGTAGTCATTATTCTGACAGAACTACCCAGGCTGTGCAATATTGTCTGTGTAGCTGGCAAAATCTGCTCTGTCACTAAATTGTTTTAATTCAGAAGGGCTTTAAGAGATTGAGGTAATGGTTTCAGTGTGCAGTCAAGTTATGGACTGTCTTTTTGGTCTCTAATTCAAATACACATATTTGGAATTCACTATGAACATGAAGATACCAGAAATATACTTCATAGATACATGGGCATTCAGGGTTCCAACTGTTAGTGTTTCATGAGTTTGGAAATGTTCAGCCTTTCTTCTGGTACAACAGTAGCACTTAATATCAAGCTTGATGTGTAGTGAAGTGTTCAGGTAGCACAGAAAAAGGAATGCAGTTCCTGGGAATGAAGGGCTGCAAGACCAAAGCCTAGTGATCAAGGTCTGAAGCAGGCTGTAATACTGAGAAGCAGCAGAAGAATATCAAGTGTGGAATGAAAATTTTGCAGCTTCTAAGTTGTGGGTTACTGCAGGGTGGATATGCTATCAAAATTATGACTATGGTAAGCACATTTAATGTCCGTGTTTTATGTCCGGTCTTACATTGGTTGTATCTGTATGTACAAGTCCTGTGTTTCTCAGTATGCGTTGCAAAGGGGGTGAAGGGTCCAAAATTGAGGGTCCACCAGTAGCCAGTGCCAGTCATAGCGATCCTGTCAAAAGAACTCCACTAGTGCACAGCGGAGCGGAGTGGTCAATTCAAACAAACAACCAACCTCCCATGAGAGAGCATGGTATACCAGAGTCGAACAAGCGCTGTGTGTGTGATGATCATGGCTAGTTGGACTGGAGTTGTGCAGTATAGGAGGACTGTCTGTAGAATTACCAAACTTCTAAAATTAGTGCTCCAATGCAACTGCGCAGCCATGTCCAGCAAGTTGCGTGTCCTAGCAGTGACCTTCATGAGTCACATGGCACCAGTAGCATGATTGTATCTTGTTAAGTCTTCGTGGTGTGTCTACTAGAGTAAACAAGTGTTTGGTGCATACAGCGATTTTTCTGTTGTTTAAAAATGTCTGATTTTCACGAGCATGGTGAAGACTGGGCTTTTGTTTCTACATCATAGTCATAAACCCATGTCTCATCACCTGTAATGATGTTTTTTAAAAAGTTTTCATCAGTGTTTGCACGGTCAAAAAGTGCTTGACTGACTTGAAGACGCTTATGTTTTTGCTCATCAGTCAGCAGACCTGGCCCAAATTTGGCTGCAACACACTGCATACCAAAATTTTCAGTCAAAATCTCGTGACACGAAGTTTTCAAAATGCCAACTCCGTTGGCTACTTCCTGCATTGTCAAACGTCAATCTGAACGGATGGCTTCTCACACTTGCTTATTTTTTGAAGTGGAAGGTCATTTAGAATGTGGGTTATCTTCAATCCATACTCATCTGTCTTTAAAACCATTTGTACCACTTGTAAGTTTGAGTGCAGCTCGTGGATTCATTAGCAAATGCTTGCTTTAACATTTCAAATGTCTTCCAAAAAGTTTTCCCAAATTCAAAAGAAAATTTGACACACATATATGCTGCTCGTCAAAATCAGACATTTTTAGACAGCAGAAAAATTGGCATAAGGACCAAACACTCGTTTACTTTAGCAGAGACAGCATGAAGACTAAACAAGATAAATTCATGCGTCTGCTCTCAGGTGACTCAAGAAGGTCACCGCTAGGATGGGCCACATGCCGGACAAGGCTGCACGGTCACGTTGGCGCGTTATTTTAAAAGTTTGGTAATTTTGCGGACAGGCTTCATGTGCTGCTCTGTCAGGTGCTGAGCAATTCATGCTCCCTAGAGTAGTGAGTAGTGAATGCTGCCGTTGTCAAAGTCAGAGTCAAGTTGCGGCTAGTGGCCAGCCAGCCAGTCTATCTTGATGTCAAGCCCCTCATGGGGCTCATGAATAGATATTGCAGCTATAGAATGGGGCGAAGTTTACAGTAATACTTTCATGGTGCGCTTCCCCTTACAGGAGGGTGGGTGGGGTCATTGTCCAGGATCACAGTCGTTGTCTGTGTGTGTAGTAGTATGTACAATTTATACCTGCCTATATACATATGTGCATATATTGTTAAGAATTCTAAGGTAGTGTACAGATGTACAATATATATACAGCCACCGCCAGCCCAGGCTCTGTACAGCAGATCGTGCCTTAACTTATGTAGCATTTGCTATAGCAGCAGTTAGACCTTTGGAAGGTCATACGCGCTTGACAGCCGCCAAGTTTGATCCTCTTATATGTCCTGTGTTGTGGTTCACCTTGTCAAATTTTGCTACATGTTCATTGTCATGATTTTGTATGACTACTGCTTCCTGCCTGCATACTTTTGTAATAAAATCATACACGTACGGAATTTTGGAAACCACAAGCAACTCACAGATTGTTGTGCGCCGTGGAAATTGCCAATAGTGCAGACAACCTTGTTTTGCAGGTGCTGCAATTTCAAAAGATGGGTGTCTGTCGCAAACTTTCAAACAGACAGGCATGAGTCATTACAGACCTAATGAGTGCCTTATTGTGGTGTAACTGTATGTTAGCGCTTAATTGCTCACTTTGAATAGGGAGTAGACTCATATGTTCTGAACATCTTGGCTTTGATCATTTGTCTATGATATCTTCGTATAATTTTCCTATCAAAGATTACACCAAGATATTTTACTTGGTTAACGAAGGGGATATTCCATCATTTTAATGTAAGGTGAGACTCCGCCAGTCCACTTCCATGAGAGAAATAGATGACCTGAGTCTTAGCCTCATTGATTTTAATATTCCAGCGCTCACATTGCGACTACAGTGACGTAAGGCTGCGCTGCAATTTCCTGGTAACATAAACCCTTATTGCGGTCAGTGGTGTATATACAAGTGTCATCTGCACAGAGGGATAGGTATGTACCTGGTGTTTGGGGAACATCATTTGTGTACAAATTATGTAATAAGGAGGACAGGACAGAACCTTGTTGCACACCTGCGTTTATTTCTCTAGATGTGGATAAGTGGTCTTTAACCGAGACTTTGTATTTTCTGTTTAAAAGAAATGAGCTAATGTGCTTAACTGTGTTGACCGAAAACTTTAATTTTAGTAGCTCGTACAAGAAACCATGGTGCTGTGTAGTATCAAAGGCTTTTTCGATATCCAAGCATACCGCAGCTGTACACATGTTATTTTTTTAAATGTAAGGTCACGCCGTTCGTTAGCCTCATACATTGAAGTGTCATGCTGTGACATGCTTGAAAGCCAGCCTGACTTGCCTTTAGCGCGTTTCTTTCATCTATGTACCCTTGGACTATTTTCTGAATAACTTTCTCAAACTGTTTGCCTGTAGTGGACAGGAGGCTAATCAGATGTAAATATTGAAGAAGTTTAGGGTCCATGCACGGTTTAGGCAACATCATTTTTGCTTCCTTGTAAGACGATGGGAAAGGAAGCAGTGTAATACAATGCTTAAATAAGTGTGTCATCTTACTAGTGGTCTTTGTGGAAGGTGCTCGAGTCATTTGTTTGTAATTCTGTAAGTCCTTCGGCCATTTCTCAGTTTTAGTAACTTTCTTTAGTATGTCACATGGACTAATTTTTACCATGGGATTGTCATCTACGGTTTGGAGCAGAGCTTGGAATGTAGCCTCCACCTGCTGTTCATGGTCTTCGTCACTTAAGTCGTGTGGTGTGAACTGTTTTAAACAATTTGTGATTGCGTTTATTGTCTGTTGGGTGTTATTTGAGTCCTAAATGACCATGAATTGCGGTTGGAGCCCTTGGGCCATCCCTTTTCCATAGGGATTTTGCAGTAAGCCAAATTGCTTGAATCTTGACATCACAGTTACCTGTTCTTGTTTCCCACTGTTCAAGTGCCTTTTTCTGAGTCATTCTTCGCATGCTTCTGGTTATCCAGTCCACTGCCATTTTACATGCTGTATCCCGGGTTTCTTGCCATAATCCTCTTAGCCTCTATTTCACTTTTAGCAAGGGATATAAGCGAGGTGCATAGTTGTTTGGGTCCGAAAGTGTGGTTATGTATTTTGCCAGCTTGTATGCCAAGGCTGTAGAGGCCGTAGAGGGCGTAAATTCGTGGGCCGCTTTGATGGCTTCTTCCCCCCAGTTAATTTTGATTGTAGGTGAAATTAATTCAGAGTCAAGGTTTTGAAACCATTTCCAATCTGTGAATATTTTACAGGGGCTGAAAGGTCTCTAATTCAAAACTGACCAAGAACATAAACGACTACACTGTGCAAAACACAAAAAATTACAGAAATGAAGATACCTAATATTAGCTAATTTTGTGGTGCTGAACACAAAAATGACATTAAGAACTGAGAATTGGCTCTGGTTTCCAACTTGTGGAAGGGTTCTCATAAGAACGATTTACCACTCACTGGGCAAGTAGAGCATCCACCTCACAGACTGCTTTCCTATTCAGAAAGGGATTAAAAAGAAGAAAAAGTGGACAGTGGAATACCCATATATGCCACCAGCCATTCATCCATTGCCTCACTGTGACTGCATATACCAGAACCCCCGTGATAGCTTTTTCCAGGGTGAAGAAGAGGCAATACGTCTGAGGAAACACCGCAACCATCAACTTCAAGAGATCTGGAATTTTTCCTGAATATGACCTCTGCTGAACTACACAAACACCACAACCATCAACTTCAAGAGATCTGGAATTTTTCCTGAATGTGACCTCTGCTGAACTACACAAGATCACGAAGGAAGGACTTTCTGGCCTTATCAGATCTGGAACTATTGAAGAATAAAGCAGTACTCTTCTCTCTTGGATGACACCGTGAAAGTGACAGCATTTCACTCCCACCAAAAAGACTGTAGCAGTTCTTCATGAGACAAGGTGAACTCAGTGCTTGTAAGAACATCGAGGGTCTGATGGCAGCAATTAACATCAGGTACAGTCTGGAAAAATGGCAACTATTCATAGACTGTTCCATGCATAGCCTAAAAGCAATGTTGTTGCACAAGGCCAATGTACTGACTTCCATTCTTGTTGCCTATGCCATCCACAAAGAAGAAACATATGAAAACATGGAGGACATTCTTAGTTGCGTGAAGTACAAGACATATCAATGGCGAATTTGCTGTGACTTCAAGGTAATTGCCCTTTTGATGGGACTGCAAAAGGGCTACACAAAATTCTGTTACTGTCTTTGCGAATGGGCTAGTCATGATAAAAGTGTTCACTGCAGAAAGCAGAACTGGCTTCTACTGAAGTAACATACACCTGGAACAAAAAACGTAGCTCATCAGCCTCTTGTAGATCCATGTAAAGTTTTGCTTCCTCCTCTACGTAATAATTTGACCTCATGAAAAATTTTGTGAAGGTATTAGACAGAAATGACCCAGCATTCTCATTCATGTGTGAGAAATTCCCAATGCTTAGTACAGAGAGGATTATGGGGGTGCATTCTTCGGCCTCCAAATACATCACCTCTGCAGAGACCCTCAGTTTGATCATGTTCTCAGTGATGGCCTGAGGGCAGCCTGGAATGCATTTTGACATGTTGCGACTGGTTTTCAGCAGGGCATCTCAGTGGCAGAGAACAGATACAAGGGGCAAGTGGAGTGCTGCAATGTTAGCCAGTTACTGCTGGACAGTGAAGAGGGATGCTCGGAAATTCGGTCCCAGCAGCAAGCAAAAAGCACCTTGTTTAATTTATATCCTGGTTCCATATAGCAATGAAATAAAAATTTTTGAAACTAGAGCCAATCCCTAATTTAAGTCCTAGTTTGATATTCTGCCTTGCAAATTGTACTCAGTAAAGATACAGTAAAAACCTCATTAATCCGGACCCCTGAAACCAGACTTCGCTTAATCCGGACAGGGTTCCTGGAAAAAGAAATTTTAATTTTGCAACCAACAGTAGTAGAATAAATCACCGGCTCTAGTCTGAAGTGACCGTGGCAGCTGAAGTGGCACGTCACATTCGCTATTCCAGTTTCTACCCTTACAACTAAGCCTATGTCTCCATGAACATCCTGTTCTAAGACAATCGCAGACAATTTGTAGTTTGTGACATACAGTATTTTATTAACAATTCCTGTGCATTACAACAGTGTAAATATGTACCTATTTTACTATTTAATAATTATTCTGATGTATAACATGTTTTTGAGTAATGTGTCTTTTTATTCCTGAAATTTACTTTGCTTTTGTTATTTGTGTTAATCCAGACTTTTAGTAATCCAGACTACTGTTCCCCACAAATTGTCTGGATTAACAAGGTTTTGCTGTATTTTTCTTTCTGTAAAAGCATATGGCCTCAAATTTGTTGCACAGTGTTATTGGTAATTGATCTGTGTTCACGGTGTCAGATACAGTGACTTGCTGGCATTTGGACACTCTGGTGGACCACAATGTCTATCAAGTCGCCATTCCCAGCTGGGGAATAGAGTGGGACACTGTGTCACTGAAATTTCAAATTAATTCATATCAAAAACGTCTGGCAATTTCTCGCCTGAAGGTTTTGAAAATGCGCCCTCCAAAATTGGTTGTTAGCATTCATATCATCTGCCAAAGTGGACTTACTTGTAATGGCTAATAGCTCAGTGATGCCTGCGTCACTCCAAGCATATTTGTAGTTTGTAGAGCTGCAAGGAAGACTTCTATTTTCCAATCTGTGTGCAGACTCCTGTGGCATCTTCTGAAATAACGGAACTAAGTCTACGTGCTTATGGGGGACACCTTTTAAGTGCAACAGCAGTTCTGCCTTTTGGCCCGTTAAGCGAAAAGTCCGATGAAAGGTATAATTTGGAATAAAGAACCTCTCACAAGGTTTCAAATGTGTCTCTGAAAATAGAGGCACATCTATTTTTAATTCTTGAAGTTGTTTATTGAGCTCATAGCGCTGCTTTCCAATGCCATTCGCATTAAATGCTATGAGTTTTGATGGGCCTGTAAACTCTAGTGCCCACTTTGCTTCATTAAGTTTATTATAATGTTTGTGTTAGCCATTATTTTATCTTCTTCTGCCACAGCCGCACTGAGCTCTCTCATGATTTTCTGTACTACAGTTGCCAACTTAAATGTGTGGTTTAGCGACAATCTGTTTACATTCTTTGCCTGAGCTGAGTGACCTGGTTGCTTGTTCTCTTGCTGCTGACGCCTGGGAGGCAAGATCCCTGCCTTGTCCACCCATGTTTGTTGCTGTTCAAGTGTTCCTTTTTCCGATTGCTGCTCAGTTTTGCTGCACAGAGCAGTCACGAAGGATTGTCCAGCGATGACGAAATTGGAGGAAACTTTTTTACCATTGTCGTCTTGTTGCAGGATGTTCCTTCTCTGCATCTTATCCTTAACGTTGGTGCAGCCTCTATAGTTAGACGGATAAGGATTATGTCCATCCATCAGCATGCAGTTGCAGCAATTGAGTGTTGATTTCTCATTCCCCATTTGGGGGCATTCCTTCCGCACCACAAGGAACGAGGGGGTTGTTTGAAATTGGATTAGACATGGCCGAAATATTGGCTGTTATAGCACTATTTATGACCTGTCTGTGTTCTATAAGCCTCCACCTTTATGACTATGTGGCCAAGACTGTTAAATTTGAATATTTGTTGTACCTTTTATTTCTGGTAGGTGTGACCAGAAATAGCGTGAGGTTCACAAGGTGACTGCCTCCATCAGGCATTTATTGATCTGTTGTCATTTGCCTGACGTTTATGTCACCATAACCTAGAGCCACCATCTCGTTAGAAATGTCGTCTGCTGTTACGTCGTTTGGGATGCGCCCCAGGCACGCAAGTAACATAAGTTAACACAGGTGGTCGTGTTTAAATAAATTATATTTAAATTAATACAAAAGAATGAAAATAAATTGAGGTACAATAATTAGATCAGCTAGAAACATCTTGACAAATAACATATCCACCCCGGCCATTCCCTTTGGCCGTGTTAATACAGATGAATACAAGGCCAATACAAATCCTTACTAGAGATTCTGCTTGCGCCATTGTATTAAATACAAAATCCAAGTATCAAAAGCAAAACCCCCTCCTGTATGACGTTCCCCCCCTCAAAGAAAGCAAATAATTAACTTGACGTCAAGCAGGGACCCTGGTTGGTCACCACACTAGCAGGCCGAAACAGCCATTTCGAAGTAGACAGCCAGACCGAATTTCGAAAATGTTCACCAGTCGACGACCACACAGAGTGTCGGCTCAACTGGCACTCCAAACACAGCTCAGCCAAAACATTACGCAAGGAGAGGAAAGGGGAACAGGGAAAGTTGCGCATGTAGTAAATGCAGTTGAGGGGTGAAATCACTTAGCAGTGCGGACAACAATAGGGTCTGGCACAGGGAGATGAAGAATGACAGCTTTTATATGTTTCTCTCACTTCAGATGAAAAATGAAAATGGAGTTGGTTTGTGTCAAAGTGACGCCTTATTGCATGGTACTTTGCCATTTATTTTGTGATCACTCCAACTCCATTGCTGGTTGTTCTGAGTTCAGATTTGCCTTCACTACTTTCCGAAAGTCCTGGTCAAGTTTGGTTAGGTTAAGTGTGGAAATGTGTCTGTCAGAGATGTAGAGGGCTGTTTCTCTTTGTGCTGCAGGTCGGATTCTTTTTTTCCCCCCCTTTTTCCATGTCCACAGATTTCAAAGGGGCATAGTAATTCTTGGTGGAAACAAGTTGTTTCGTTAGTATGGTGCCCGTCAACCCGTGATGCACAAGTCAGACCTGTCAAGTGATATTTCTTTTTCTGCTGTAACTATTGGGTCCTCCGGCCCATACGCTAGTAAATGTAAATTTAGTCACTACCACTGAGTTTTCTGCTGTCGGATTCCACCATTTTCCATCTACATAATCATAGCACCGGGTCTCCGCATCGTCACCCTTGTTAGTCTATGAATCACATGAACTTTCCAGCGAATTCTTCAAACATTCTAACGGATCTCCCCGTAACATGGATTAATCTTCAATCAATTGACCGAATCGCATTAACATCTCAAAGAACAAAGCAATGCCCTTTGCTAAGGCCGCCTGGCGATTTCCGAGGCCTCGACCGGTTCAGTTCCTAGGAGAGCCAATCGAATGGGTCGATACAGCCCTTTACTTGGGAGTGACTCTCAATTCACGTCTGACCTGGCGGCCTCATATTATCCATGTCAGAAACAAAGCATCCCAGCGACTGGGTGTGCTTGGCTGTCTCCTAAACAGGAGAAGTGGCCTCTCCATCAGAAAGGTAGTTCTGCTGTACTGGCAGCTCATCAGCCCAATGGTAGACTATGCGTGTCGTATCTCGAGGTACGTCGCTCGCGGCTACGTTAGGCAGCTACAGGTTCTGCACTCCAAGTGTCCTGGCATTGCTACTGGTGCACGTTGGTACATCAGTAACAGGCAAATTCACCAGGATCTGGGAGTGCCATTCTTTGAGGAACTCATCAGAATTTTAACCGAGAGTTATGACTCGAAGTTAGCTGGTGTGGGAAACCCTTAGTTCGGCAAGTCGGCAGATATTTACGCTGAACGAGGGCTGACCCAAGTTGCCTGTTGTGCAAGCTAAGGGGACTAAGGTCAATCGACCAGGCAAGGCCGCATGCAAAATTGCGGCCAAGTCATCGTCGAAGTGTGCTCACTACTGATTAGCTGGGGACCTTTCGGCCACCGTGACTGAGGTTTTACGGTGATTTTCCTCAGGTGTAAGGTAAATGCCAGGGTGTAAGTATAAAGTCGGGGCACGGCCCTCATCCCTCCCTCCGGGCACGGCGGCTTCATCAAAGTGCCTACTTGTGCTTGTAGTTGATCGTATACTGCGCGCGAATATGCCACCCTGGGATCAACTCCCAGGTAGCTATCCAACCGAAGTCCCCCCCCCCCCGCTGAATTATGAAAACTATGTGCTCCTAGAGCCGTAGCCTTTAGCGTAACAAGTCCCGGTTGTAAACCAGGACTATAAACCCCTTGCGTACGCAAAATCCCGTTATAGAGTAAGGTGTCTGTTATTGAACCCAGCAATTCGTTAAAACGCATGAATGGCTAATCAGACGAAGGGACGTCGACTTGTGCGAAGCCCTTAGTTCTTTGGTTGGTTGGTTGGTTGGTTCCAGTGATAGCAGCGGTCTACTGCGCGGATGGTGCCGCTTTCCAGTTGTGGGGTATTCCCACACTAATTACCGTTCAGCATAAGATGGTTAATTGTGAAAATGAGATCTTATTTCAATTCAACAACTTATATCGCAGCAATTTTTCGTAGTATATTTTGCTACATCTATTACCTGACAATGGCCCATTTCGGCTCAAATATGTCGTAAGCAATTTTCCCATATATATTATATATATGTATAAAATAAACATCCTTAGTTGTGATTGAGGGTTTCTTTTTTCTCTGTTATTATAAACATGGGAATGTCCTTCTTCTTAGATCTAGCCATATTCAATTCCCACAGTCCATAAATACCATCGGCATCGTATAAGTCCACCCAAAATTCAAGAAACAACTGTTATTTATTTCACTCTTGTTTTCTGTGAAGAAAATGCAGCAGATCTACCTGGACCATGGGTTTACACATTGCATTTTCACTTATGTGCAGAACAATTGTCACCACCCCATGACTGTAGTGTAGGGCCTTTGCTTGTTCTTTGTCACACCTGCGTAGTGATACCCAAGAGGCCATATCCGTGCACATACATAATTCTGTAGCTGCCTATGTATTGTACTATATGGAAGGTACTTCAGCTGCACTTTTCAATATTTTCAGAACGAATTGTTTCTTTCGTTGTAACTGTGTTTCGAAAATGCGATATATGCATTGATGAAGGCCTTAGGATCAACAAAAGAGGAAAGTGATGTCTGTGTTAGAGAAAGTGGAAGTGTTGCATAAATTTAAAGAGCAGGGGTTTAAGAATTGCTGCAGTTGGATGCCATTGTGCTCTAAATTATTGAATAATTTTTATTATCAAGAAAAATTAAAACTAGGTTTGGGGAGGTTTGTGAGGCCTGTGTTTCATTGAGTGTAAAACTGTTGTAAGTCATCATACCCCTTCATCAAAAGGATGGAAAGAACCTTGTGGTGATAATTATCCTTGTGTTGGCAGAACTTATAACTAATTTGGTGATATATTTTGTGTATTGGCACGACGTGCTATTCGCTATCTAGTTATTCACTTGTTTTATGTTGGAACGGGAAGAGTATGCCTTTGTCCTATTGTTGTGTGACAAAGTCATGGAGAAGTTTTAACTGATTAAATCCTTAATGTTTTGAGCAAGGTTCAAAATCATTACAATTTAATCAGTTAAACGATACTATCATTCATGAATGTTGAGACTCATACCGGTGGAAGAGAAAATGGAAAAATTCTTAAGACCTGAAAGATTTGATGCCCATCCTACAAACAGTGACGCTGAAAGAAGGTGGTTGCATTCGAAGCAGACACTTTTAAATTTTTAGGTAATATTCTAGAGGCGACTGAAGAAAGTAAGTAAGTGGCAACTTTTGGTTAATTATGTGGCTTCAAATGTCTACCACTATATCAGTGAAACCAAGAAATATTCAGATGCTAATAGTATTTTAGACTCTTTATATATTAAGCAAAGAACGAAATATTCGCTGCGCACTGTTTAGCGTCTAGAAACCAACAAGCGGGAGAGTAAGTCCATGAATATCTGCAAGTTTTAAAGCAAGTATTAAAGATGGTAACTTTAAAGCTGCTTCAGCAGAAGTGTATGAGGATGAGTACGTAAGAAACGCATTTATTCGCGGTTTGAGGTGTCCGTGTATTCGACAAAGGTTACTTGAAAATGCAACAGTCACTTTGGAAGCCGCGTTTGATCAAGCAGAGCTTTGGAATTGGCCGAGCTACATTCAGTTTCTTACCTGTCTGCATCGAACCCTACAACTATTGCTGCCATGGGGAACCATGAGGAAGAAACAGCTTCATCTAAAACTGAGAAATACTTCTTTTGTGGAAATCATCACCATCCAAGGACTTTAGGTCCAGCTAAAGAGGGCATCTGTAGGCTGTGCAGTAAGAAAGGACACTATCAAAGAGGTCCAATAAATCTCCTCAAAATTGTACTGCAGCAAATCATGATGGCTTCAGCTTCTGCGATAGCACCACGCTGCCTTCAAAGATCTGTCGTAAAAGGTAAAGTAAATGGAGTTGATTTAAATGCCTTAATTAATAAGGCAGTTCTTTGAATTTCATAGATCAGTCTTTGGTAAAGAAGTGTGGTGTACACATGGGGTCCTATTTTGGCAGAATTTCGATGGCTGACTCTTCTATGCTTTCAGAAATTAAAGGCCCTTGTAAAGTGGATGTAGAAATTGAAGGCTGTACCTATAATTATGTTTAAATGTTAATCATGCTCTGATGTTTTGATAGGTCATGATATATTAAAGAGTCATTCATCTGTAGAAATAGCATTCCATGGTGATAAGCCTCCCCTCAGAATCTGCAGCTTGGCCATTGCTAAAGTGCCTCCAGTCTCGCTGTTTTCAAACTTAGCTCCGGATTGTTCATCGGTGGTTACAAAGTTTAGGTATCACTCTGCAGAAGATTATGAGTTCATAACCTCTGAGGTCGAAAGACTACTAGAAGAAGGTATAATAGAACCTAGTAAATCACCATGGCATGCCCAGGCATTTGTTGTAAAAGGGGATAATCACAAAACCAGAATGGTCGCTGACTACTCCCAAACAATAAATAGACTTACTATGCTAGATGCATACCCTCTTTCAAGGATTGAGGAGGCAATTGCTCATGTGTCAAAGTACAATATATTTAGTACTATAGATCTCAAGAGTGCTTATCATCAAGTACCTATTCTAGACTCAGAAAAGCATTATACAGCTTTTGAGGCTTGTGGAAAACTCTTATCATTTTCTGCGCATTCCTTTGGGTGTAACAAATGGAGTGGCTTGTTTCCAAAGAGATATTGATAAAATTGTCCAGGATGAAGGATTGGAAGGTGTTTTCCCATACCTTGATGATATTACAATATGTGGGAAAAATCAACTTGTACATGACCATAACATGGAAAAAATTGCTAGCTGCTGCTGAGAAATATAATTTGACCTTGAATGAAGAAAAATGTACATTCTCAAATAAATCTGTACACTTACTAGGGTACACAATTGAAAATAAGACTATCAAACCAGATCTGGATCGTCCTAAACCAGTGATGGAACTACCCATTCACAAGGATACTGCATCATTACAAAGGGCTCTAGGCATGTTTGCCCACTTTTGCCGGTGGATACTTATATTCTCTGAAAAGGTATGTCCTCTTTTATTAAAAAAACACTTCTGTCTCTCAGAAGAAGCTGTGTCAGCATTCAGTTCTTTAAAGAATGATGTGGCTAAGGCTACATTAGCAGCTATAGAAGATAATATACCATTTAGAGTAGAAATTGAGGCATCCGATTTTGCGATAAGTGCTACCCTAAGTCAAGGTGGGTGCCCCATTGCATTTTTCTCTAGGACATTCAACAAGTCTGAACAGAAGCATTCATCCATAGAAAAGGAAGCTTATTTATTGTAGAGTCTTTATGCCACTGGCGGCACTACCTAATTGGTCAACATTTTGAAATCTTTACTGATCAACGATCAGTGCCATTCATGTTTGATCAACATCATGCGAGTAAAATGAAAAGATTATGCATTGGAGATTAGAACTGGCCTGCTTCAAATTTGACATTATATACCATCCAGGACATAGGACTGCAGCTGATGATTCCCTATCGAGAATAACTGCTGCGATAAGCTCTGGAGTTAATCTTATCAGCTTACATTGTGCTCTTTGTCACTCAGGAATTACTCGAATGAACCATTAGATACGCACTAAAAACTTGTGTTTTTCCATTGATGACATAAGGAAAGTTGCAAACTCATGTCCTGTTTGCGATGAACTAAAACCATGATTTGTCAAAAATGAAGGAAAATTAATTAAAGCAACTTCACCATTTGAAAGACTTAATCTTGATTTTAAGGGCCCTCTACCAACAAAGGCAAAAAATCAGTATCTTCTCAAGATAATTGATGAATTCTCTAGATTTCCTTTTGCTATACCTTGTCAGGATCTATCAGCAGGTACAGTAATAAAACATTTGAGACATATCATTTCAATTTTTGGAATGCCCTCATATGTGCACTCTGATAAGGGGGCCGTCTTTTATGTCTCGTAAATTGAAATAATTTTTAACCTCACAAGGTATTGCAACCAGTAGAACGACGCCCAACAACCCCCAAGGGAACTGACAAATTGAGAAGTACGGTGGAATTATATGGAAGATAATACAGCTAGCACTTAGATCTAACAATATGAAGATGGAACAGTAGGAAGAAGTGCTACAGTCTGCTTTACACCCAATCCGTTCCCTCCTGTGCAGTGCTACTAATGCTACACCTCATGAACGAATGTTCTGTCACCCTAGAAGGTCATACAATGGGAATTCTATACCCACGTGTCTGATGTATCCTGGACCTGTGCTAATGGAGAAGCATGTACATGCCAGCAAATATGACCCACTGGTAGAGGAAGTGGACCTTATTGAGGCAAATGTGGATTATGCATATGTACAACTTGCAGATGGCAGAGAAACTACTGTCTCAACCAGTCATCTAGTCCCAAGAGGAGATCTGCAGGTATATCCTGTGCAAGGGGTCAAAAGTCATGAAACCAGTCAGTTTGGACAGCATGCCCCTCTACAAACTACAGAGCAGCTAACAGGAGACCAAAAAGAACAAGAAGTCCTTTCTGAACATTCTAAACATAGATCTTTGCATGATGGCCCTCAACGCCCTATTCGCCAAAACTTACCCCCACTCATTTATCTGATTATGTAACTAATTATTAAAATTACAAGGAGGTGTGAATGTGGTGATAATTATTTTGTATTGGCAGAACTTATAACTGATTTGGTGATATATTTTGTGTGTTGGCATGACCTACTCTTCGCTATCTAGTTATTCAGTTGTTTTGTTTTGGAAATGTAAGTTTACATTTATTCTGCTGTTGTTTGCTAAAGTCATGTAGAAGTTTTAGCTGACTAAAGCCTTAATGTTTTGAACAAGGTCTAAAATCATTACAAACCTTTTGTGTATGCTGAAAGATGAGTCACAGAAAGGGTTTGGTCAGTGGTACTGTGGTGAGGGAGGACACACAATTATAGAACCACTATGTGGAGAGTGGGAATGAGAGTAAGGACCATGACAATGTCAAGAAAATGGGAGAACCAGCATCTGCTGATCATATGGCTGGTTCTTATTGTCATTCATATTTTTCTTTCAGATATCAACCTTTGTTGGATGGCATAGAAACTGAGGTCAGAATTGATTATGAGCACAGTCTTCGCAAAGCAATACTGCATTACATGCTACTGGGTCTTGATGAAAGAAAATGTCTAAAAATTGAGAGTTATCCTGCAGAGTATCCAGCAATCATCATACGAGCTCCAGTTCCATGGCACTGCACTTTTATGGCATCTAGTCAAATGCTAGATCATAAACTTTTCATTGTAAATCCAATCTTGTTATGCTTGAGGGATTTATGGGAATTTCAGTGAGTATTTAAGTTCCCCAAATGTGACAGCACTGTAGAAAAAAGGAAACACAGGTTAAGGTATTCAAGGGATTGTTTAAGCCCATTGTAAATACTGTTCATTGTCATGGTAGAAATTATTGTCAGAAGAAATTATTGTATTGCCTTCGGAGTTTAATTAAGTATAAATTATTGAAATATTGAAACATTATCCAATGGATTCATTGACATTAAATGTTCTGTGTAGGGTTCCCTAATAATTTTCATTTATAGTTTGTGTTATGTAATGAAAAAAGCATTAATACTGTGTAGCTGATTGTATCATATGTGTCTGTGTGACATGATTTTATGTCACAGAAGTGCGAAGTCTCGTGCCCTAATTCTGTATATCAGTTACTGTTTATAAAACGTAGCAAAACTGAAATATGCATTGCTCATTTTGTCTGTCCCTTGAGGACATTTATAATTATACATTTTCTTTTGTCTAATTTTAGATGCTTTTGGTTAAAATAATTTATTCCAGATATGCAGGTATTAGTCACTTTTAATTATCTTTTTTGCATGGAATTTCAGTTTACAAGGGCATTTCTCCCATTGTATTATGTCGACTTTAACACCCCCTTCACTCACTCACTCACTCACACACACGTGTATGCAGAATAGTTTTTAAAATGAGCTGCAGCTTAAAAATGGGTTAAAAATTAAGAAGGTAACTAGACAGAACAGGAAGTGCACTGATTGGTAAGGATTATTAGTCTGAGAAATGTGCCTTAATGTGGGGACTTTAAAGCCTATTGTTAGTGCTGCTATATGTGCCTCTGGAAGTAATGGGTTTATTGTTGGTCATTTCCAGCTACTCTGGTATGGTAATTGTGTCAGTACATCAACTGAGGAAGGAGTTCCCTCCCCCTCTTGAGGCCAAAACGCTTGAGACTGCAGTAGACAATTACTGCAAAGAATCCAGGAATATCCTCTTGTCTCGGTGAGTAATGGAAGTGATTTGGAATACTGAGTTTTAAAATCTGTGGGGATTATGACCAGTGGAAGAGACCACTTTGGGGACTTTGGCATAACTGCATTGAATTTCAGTGTGAAATGCAGATAATCCAAAATCAATTGAAGCAGTTGTATTACTAATATATTTTGTAACTGAAGTTTTGAATTGGAAACAAAAATGGGTTTTTATGTAGAAAGTTAAATGAATTTCAGGTCTGCTGGGAAGTTACACCATGTCAACTGGACATACAGTGAAATTCCTTTAATCCATCATGTGATAATCTATCACTACTCCTAGTCTGGCATTCGAGGAGTGTAGTCCCAAGACTGGAGGCATCTTTCTCATAAACAGAAGTTTCATCAGTGAAACAGGCAGATCACAATGATGTGTTCAAAAATGCCTCTAAGCATCTCTGTACATCAACTGTTGTGGTATATCCTGATCTCTTGTTTACTACTCCATCAACTTCTTGAGCTATGAAGACTGCAGAAAACACAGAAGAGGACTCTGGTGACCATGAACCAGCAGATGAAAGAGATAAAAAGCACCAGACTCCCCTGCTTAGTTGTGGAGTTACCTGTAACAAATTATGGCAGTATAGGTACTGTCTGATGATCCAAAATATCAGATAATTCGGCACCTGCTAGATTCCATGGGTGCTGGATTAAAGGAATTTTACTGTGATTACCAATATTTTCAAAGATCATAGTGCCATTATCTTAAAAGTGATGCAGGTGGTAACTGTTCACAAGTCAACATGGTATAACATCCCAGAAGAATTGAATCTTCAGGAACACCTCAAATCTTGGCTTTAAAATTTCTGGAGTAGTTGCAGTGTGATATTTAGAAATCATACAAATTTCAAGCATTATGCAGCATGTTTGCCATTAAGTAGCCCATGTGAAGATGATCACTGACACTGCATAAGGAAGCAGGAAGACAGCACTGGGACTGAAAACTGTTTACAGCCCCCTGCACAAAATTGTAGTCATTGCTTCCCCATGTTTATCTCAAATATCATGACAGAAGCACTTAGATTCTCCTCTAGAGAAAATTTGGTTCATGTGTAAGTTTAAGACTGATGTGTGTTGTGACAGTGCATTGAAGCTTTACACACAGAACGCGTGTTATACTTGTAAAATAGGCTTACATTATACAAAAAGGAAACATTCATTTACTTCAGATTGTGTTGATTATGAGTTTATAATTTCTTGTAACAATATTTGTGATGTCTCTAATCTTCTGTAGGGAAAATTACAGGCATAACTTTCCTAATAACCTGGCGGGTGGGGGGGGGGGGGGCAAATCGGTTATGGGGCTAGTGCTTTAATTTACGAAGCAGTCAAACACAGGTTCTCCATTTTTTCTCTTTTATGCCACCCAAATAATTGTTCAGAAGAATATTTCCATTTTTTATTTCCCCCTCATCCACTCATTACCGAGAAAAAGAACTATTCTTAAATTGAAATAATACTGGAGGTTGCATTTGACCCCTTTTCACCCCTTAGTTACACCTATGGGC
The DNA here is from genome assembly GCA_013340265.1 of Coptotermes formosanus. Classification (NCBI taxonomy): domain Eukaryota; kingdom Metazoa; phylum Arthropoda; class Insecta; order Blattodea; family Rhinotermitidae; genus Coptotermes; species Coptotermes formosanus. The sequence goes on from BLKM01000111.1 coordinate 137,565, forward strand.
AAAATGATGTAAGACTGTAAGCCTTGAAGCTTTGCTGCACGTTGGTACTACACATGACCTTACTGATAACAGTTACATATTTCAAGTTTCGTGTTTTATATGTGTGATATTTGGATTCAGTTTGGACTATATTTATTTCAGACAGCTCTGAACATGAAACTTGACATCACTTTTGTTTGAGATGGAAATCTGTGGTTTCAGTGTACTAGTGTACTATTTATCCATTCACTGAAACCATGATTAAAACATTAAAATGAAACTGTACGAGTAAAACTCCAAAAACTGATGACTCTCTTTGGAGCTTATTGTAAATGCTCTACAAATTTTCCCACATAATTTTAAGTGTTCTGTTATAATATTTTTATATTCTGGCACATAATATTTTCAGCATAGTTATTGCTGTCCCCTTCTCCCAAAGTACAAAACTGTCTATCCATTGACATGCAGGATATAAAAAGTGCTACATAACTGTGAGGTTCACAGATCACACCAGGATTTTGGGACCTTCATACAGAACTTGCTTCATGTCACCCCTCTGGACCCTATAACTTAGATGTGGCTTCTATATGGTTAGGAAATTTGTAGGCCCTTGGTTAGCACGATTGGTTATCGCATGTTGAATGTTATATTGGATTCATTTTGTCTCATGCCTGCACATTATAGAAGTTTAGCACCTGGCAAACACTTCAGTTAGACTTGTTTAGTTTATGGACTGCACCTTATGGAAGATTAGCACCTGTTGAGCACAATTTTTAACTTGTTCTGGTCTCAAACCTGCACCTTATAGAAGGTAAGCACCTCTTTAATGCTAATGTAGATTTGTCTGGTCTCACACCTGCACCTCATGGAAGGTTAGAATCTGTTGAACAGGTTGTTTGGATTTGACTGTGTCAGACCTGCAAATTACAGAAGTTTAGCGCCTTTTGAACATTCCATTTGGGTATGTTCAGTCACAAACCTGCACACTGTGGAAAGTTAGAAGCTTTTTAGCACAATACTTTAGAATTGTTTGGTCTCAAACCTCCACGTTATGGAAGACCAGTACCTTAGCCCTTTACTGTCATATTTCCCTGACCTATATGTTTCTGATACATTATAACTTCTATATAACTGAACATGTGTAACTTTATCAGTAACAAAAGGAGTTCTTGGCATGAGGTATTAACCTGACTAGATGTGTCATTTAGTGTACAAATCACAGTTATCAATTTGAACATTTTATTACATTCCTCATACACTATGAAAGTTTTCATGACACTGTCGTTAGTGACATATGACATTTACTTAAAGCATCTGCCAATATTATGCATGCTTTTCTAGCACTGAAATGTTGAATAATTTTTAAAAATATGTAATATTCCTTAAGTGTGTAGGTGTTAGTAGGTGTTGTGTATTAACCTGCTGTGTTTTAACTTCTTATATCATATGTTTATTAAAAAGCACAGAAGCCACACCGAATGTTAAGTTACAAATTCAGCTGTGTCATGATTGATAAATATGTTACAGAGGACCATAAACACAATCTGGCAAGGCCTTGAAAAGAATATAATTTAATGTACAGATTTGTCCTGCTAATGTCACTTGACGCTGTTTCGCCTTACTGCTCTTGCCGAATGTTTTGTTGTAATACTCTGCGAAAAAATGTTACATGGTCAAACTAGTATGAAAGCACTTGCATTTGTTTACTGCCTCTGCCGTCAGCCATGGTTTTTAAAGAACTTTGATCCATGAGTAGGTCATCCGAGATTTCATGATTGCGCTGTGTGTGATGATGATTTGTAACAGGTGAGTTTACCTGTGCGTCGAAGCGTCATTTTCATTACAGTGTAGGAGCTTGCTTACGCCATGCTTTAGCCTTAAGACCGACAACTCTTGTCACACCAACGTTCGAATGACCCACGCAGTAAAGAACCACCCTGCGTGATCAGGTAGCTTAAGTCCAGTTACCTCAAAGCATCAACATTCATCCCATTGCCGTAGGAAAATCAGACGTTCTAAGCCAAGCCAAGTGAAGACAAAGAGCTAACTAAATTCGGAGACTTACGCAATGCGCAAGTCGACGTCGCCTTCTGTGTTTATCCATGCCTCCTCTTGAGTGCATCACAGGCCACGGTAACTGACGTCTTATAACTAGGGATTCCGCTTACGTTAAATATTTCCAGTCTCGGTTGAAGATCTGGAATTGGGCATACAAAGACTAGTCCTCAAGAAGCACATAACCTTTTTTGGGTCATACTGTGGCTGGAAGGCTGCCGGCGGTGTTAACCCAAAGTGGCATACTTATGTGCTGAAGTCATGCGACTGTGGGCAGAGTTCGGCGAAGCCACCGTGCCTGAGAGGGAGTACAGGCTGTTGGGAATTCATGATTGAACAGTCCACTCTACTAACCTTGGTGTCCGAGAGAGTTTTACTTATGTAATCTTTGGTATTGATTATATGTGGTTTTATTTCATCTTTGTAGTTTAGGTTCTTTGAATAAAGACAGGTTGGTAGACCTGTCAGAGTTGGTGAACCTGTCAAGAAAGTGAGCAAGGTGTTTTATTTACTTTCCCGCGCGACATAAATTTGGTGCCGAAACCCGGGACCTTGGGGTGATTACTATTGTGCATCAAGAATCAAAGAACCTCAAGATAGCCGTTACACGTTAAATTCACGCTGCACTACTGGGAAGCAACAACGCCAGCACTTGGAAATACGCCACAGCCAAACGCTTCGGAGGCCATTTCGGACAGCTAAGTAACATGGGATATTTTTCCCGAAAGCTTGAATTAGTTTGCAGGATTTGATCATAGTTACATTAGAAGTTGTTTTAGCACTAGAACAGATGCATAACGGCGTGTGTTGGTAGATGCATGTATGTGGACTGTAGGAGTTGTTTTGATTCCTAGAAACCCTTATCTGCAGCAGCCTCATATTCAGGTCTGCATAGTTTCGTTATCTAGTGGTGTCGACCAGAAGTAAATAGTGGAGCATTACGGACTCAGTCGATAAAACAGTTTTTGTTCCTGCACTACTCTTTAAACTCTTCCAGCCGATAGTCTACAGCAGACGATTTGCAGCAATACAGGAACTATAATGAACGCTAAAGAGGAAGACTGCATGAAGCTCACCACGCAACACGCTGACGCTAGTAAGAGACTACACAATTTGAAGCGAAGGCGTGCAAGGGAACGGGGAAACATCACACGCTTCGTTACGGAAGTAGGGACATTCACCGACACTACGACACTTGAAGATTACGAGTACTACAAGGACAGGCTCCACGAGACATTGGGTCGACTAACGAGCTTGGACGACGAGATCCATGAACTTCTTGACGACAGTGAATATGACGCCGACCTACAGACCTGTGAAGAATATATAGAATCCGCTAAGCGCGCCATTTTACGGACTTCACATAAAATTTAGAAGCATTTGGTAGCTCCGACAGCGAATGTTACAATCACTGACACCTGCGAGGCAGCAACAGCAGCGGTAGCTCCGGTTGCTCCCTCAGCCATGATAAGGCTTCCCCCGATTAAACTCGAGCCGTTTTCTGGAGATATAGAGACATGGGCACGCTTTTGGGAGCAGTTTAAGCAGTCAATTGACGACGATCCATCGCTAACAACAATTTATAAGCACATATTCCTGCGGGGATACCTAGAAGATGAACCTAAGCACCTGGTCGAGGGTATTGCCGTGGTCGCCGAAACGTATGTAGAGACGAAGAAGATCCTTGAAGCCCGCTACGGTGACAAGAATAGGATTATCCAGGCCCACTTGGATTACCTGGAGGATGTAAAACCCATCAAGTACGCTACTCCAGAGGCACTTAATTCGACGTACATAGACTGCAACCGGCGCATCCAGGCGCTTCGTGCGCTCGGGGAAAATGTAAACGGATATGGCAGAGTTCTTGCGCCGAAAGTACTCCGCGCTTTCCCAGATGACATCTGTCGCCGTTGGATCGTTCACGCCAAGCGGGAGGGCATCTCGGAAGGGGACATTCTCCAATTAATGGCATTTTTGGGCGAGGAAGTGGACGAAGCCCTCACCACACAGAAGATCCGTGGTGAGTCTTCTAGCTTATCTGGCTACCCTTCCACAGCGGCATCGCTTCACGTTCACGCCAAGACTGTAGGACCAGCACGGAAGACTGCTAAAGAATCGGAACCGTTCTGTGTATTCTGCGATTCTCGCGGCCACTGGGCTCAGGATTGTAAAAAGATTACGGACATCACCGAGCGAGTAGAGAAGTTAAAGAGAGCAAACCGGTGTTTCCTCTGCCTCAATAGGGGGCATACCGCTTCAAACTGCGGAAAGAAGGGAAAGGCAAAATGCGATAAGTGCAAGAAGTCGCATCATATATCTATTTGTGACGAAGGGAACAGAACTAAGACTCCAGCGACTCAGACGAACTTCACTTCTGTAGGAAGAATAGAAATCGCTTCACCTGGTTTTACTTACTTACAAACCGCACAAGTTTGGGTCACAGGGCCTACGGGGTTGAGTAGACTGACTCGCTGTGTGCTCGACGGAGGAAGCCAGTCAAGTTTTATCGCGGCATCCTTGATAGACGACTTAAAACTGCAGGTCATTAACGAAAAGGAATTAACTGTTTGTGCGTTTGAATCACAATCCGCCCAATCAAGCCGGCGTAAACTTGTCCGATTCAATATGAAGGGGGTTTGGACACATTCCACGGTTTCCATCACTGCTTACGAGAGCGCTCACGCGCTTTCGGCCCAGCCAGCTGTCCCTCAGGACGTTAAGACCTTGGCGTATACTCGCAAACTTCAGCTAGCTGACCCTAAGACTCATCCTCATGAAGATATTCCTGTAGAGATTCTGATCGGTGGCGATCACTATTGGAAGGTGGTGAAGGACAGTTCACCCATACGTATTTCAACGTCGGCAGTACTAGTTCCTTCTACGTTCGGTTGAATACTGAGCGGAAATAGGTCCGGAACACGTGTGAATATGGCTGTGGTGAACTTTATTAATTTGGATCAGACCCTTCCGCCCTTGGACGACGAACTCAGACGCTTTTGGGATTTAGAGACTATTGGGATATCCGCCAACCGCGATAGATCCTTAAGTGCTAAGGATTCGAAGATTCTGGAGGAATTCCGAGCGTCTTTCCGTGTGGAAGATCAACGCAGAGTAGTTTCTCTCCCAAGGAAGCAGGATACAGCCCTACCGAGTAACAGGCTTAACGCAGAAAAACGACTTCAAAATTTGACGAAAAGACTCGAAAACAATGAAGCATTGAAGCGGGTGTACCACGATCAAATGTTGAATTACATCACGAAGGAGCAAGTGGAGGCTGCTCCTGCCGAAGACCCGACGAGCACAGTGTTCTATCTCCCTCATCAGGCAGTGAGGAAAGAAAAGCACGGGAAGACTAAGTGGAGGATAGTTTTCGACGCTTCTTCTCATGAAACTAACGCGCCTTCTCTCAACGAGGTACTAGAGATGGGACCCAATGTTTTGCCTGAGATCCTCGCGATTCTTTTAAGATTCAGACTGCATCACACAGCCATAATCAGCGATATTACACAGGCGTTCCTTCAGCTTGCCCTAGACGAAAAGGACAGAGATTTGACCAGATTCTTTTGGTACAGAATTACGCAGGATAGTGAAGGACACTACCATACGACGGATGAAGTCATGACTTATCGCTTCACCCGGCTACCATTTGGCCTCACCTGTAGCCCATTCTTACTGTCTGCAACACTGAGGGAACACGCTGATAGGCACAAGGCCACATTCCCCACTGCGGCGCCACTTATAGACAGTAACACGTTCATGGACGATTTCGCAGCCGGGGCAGAGAATGACAACGGCGCAATCACCATATACTATGAGCTGACTGCACTGATGAAATTGATTAAGTTTCCCTTGGCAAAATGGGCTAGCAATTCGGAGCAGCTGAAATCCATCTGGAGAGCTGAAGGCCAGGAAATCGAGGTACAGACACAAGTTCTAGGTGTAAACTGGAACACAGAAACTGATTGCTTTTCCATTGACCATGAGGCGATTATTAGGAGGCTACCAGAAGGGCCTACTACCAAGAGACAGCTCTTGCAAACCACGGCCAGGTTTTACGGTCCACTCGGATTGTACTCTCCTGTGTCTGTTGTGGGGAAACTGTTATTTCAGGACACATGGTGCAGGGGGATTGACTGGAACGAACTCTTGCCTTCGGACCTTGGAGCGCGTTGGCACGCTTGGGTATGCACCTTAACCTCATTGTCACAGGTGCACATCCCTCGATGGCTAGCCACCTCAAGTGGAAGTTTCCAAGTCCACGTTTTCTGCGTTGCCTCGGAAAGGGCATATGGGGCAGCCTTGTACGTTCGTTCAACCGAAGGCGACAAAACTCTGATCCGTCTAGCCTGTAGCAAGAACAGGCTAGCACCTGTAAAAGGATAACCCTGCCGCGATTGGAGCTGTTGGCGGCGCTGGTGGGAACACGGCTGTTGCATTACTTATGCACAGCGACAGGCTACAATATCAATCAGGCGATACTATGGTCGGACGCCACTGTGGCTTTGGGTTGGATACGCAGTGCTCCAAACAGATGGAAGACCTTTGTCTGCAATAGACTTACAGAAATACAAACATACACGAACCCCACGCAATGGAGGCATTGCCCAGGACGGGACAACCCAGCTGATCATCTCTCACGGGGACTTCTTGGAGATCAAATACAATCCTTGAAGATCTGGTGGCATGGGCCGTCATGGCTTGCACGACCCGCGGAGGACTGGCAAACCGGAACTCTCCCAACGAGCCAATCTCTTCCTGATGAGAAAAGGAAGTCAAGCCAAGTTCTGACAGCAACCACGCCTGCCAGCCTTATCGACGCTTCTAAGTTCAGTTCGTACTGGAAACTAGTTCGTACGACGGCTTGGATTCTTCGTTTCCGGAACAATGTCCGTCGGAGGGAGAAATCCGTCGGTAAGTTAACGGCTACTGAGCTCACGGTTGCACGCATGTATTGGGTAAGGGCAGTTCAGGAGGAAGCCTTCACCGCCGAACTGCGATCACTACGGAAGGGCTTGCCTCTGCCAAGAGGGTCCAAAATAGCACGTTTCAACCCATTCTTGGAAGATGGACTCGTCCGCTTGGGCGGTCGACTACAGTTTGCTAACCTCACTAGAGAGCAACGACACCCTCTGCTACTCGACGGTGCCCATCACTTCACAGAATTGCTCATCTTAGAAACCCACATCCGATTACATCACTTCGGAGTGCGTGTCACATTGTCTCAACTTGGAAATGAATTTTGGGTCCTTAGGGCTCGTCAGGCTGTCAGAAGGGTCCTACACACGTGCCTTGTGCGCAAAATGATGAAGAATCAACGAGGACAGCAAATAGAGGCGCCACTGCCATCTGACCGCGTCAAGCCTTCAAAACTATTCGCCGTTTCTGGTATAGATTTCGCGGGACCACTGTACATTAAGGTGGGGAGTGATATGCAGAAGGCATACATCCTTCTCTTCACATGCGCCACCACTCGAGCGGCGCACTTAGAACTCTGTAGTGACATGAGTACGGATAAATTTCTCATGGCTCTTCAGCGATTCATCGGCAGACGTGGTTTACCCAACACAATCTATACAGATAACGCGAGAGCTTTCCACGCCGCAAACTTTGAGCTTTCCTACCTTTGGAAGCAGTTATCCGCCTCCAAGACCCATCAGTTTCTCGCCCATAATGGCATAGTATGGAAATTTTTCGCTCCACGAGCGGCTTGGTGGGGAGGATGGTGGGAAAGGATGGTGGGCACGATGAGGCGTTGTCTGCGAAAGTTATTAGGGCAGTTAAGGCTCACCGAGGAACTGCTGAACACCACTTTGATCAGTATTGAATTCGCAGTCAACTCGAGGCCCATCACACAAGGTGAGGATTCCGCGGCACTGACCCCTGCGCACTTCCTAATCGGAGAAGGACTTACCACAATACCCACAGGATCAGAGCCAGCAGGGAGGCTGAACCTGGCCAAGGAGTTTCCATTAAAACAAAAGCTGTCTGACGACTTCTGGAAACGTTGGATAAAAGAGTATTTGTTGGAACTGAGAAATTTCCACGAAGTTCAACGTCCAGTAGGGAAGACCACCCAACTCCGCCTCGGCGACGTCGTCCTAATGCAAGAGGACCTTCGCCCCAGACACTTGTGGGGACGGGCACGCATCGAGGAGTTGCGGAAGGGACGGGACGGCAAAGTGAGAGCGGTGGTGCTCCGGGCGGGTGATGGCCGCCAAATTACACGCCCCATACAGCTGGTCATTCCCTTGGAGGTTGACCAGGGTGGGGAGGATGTTGGGAATTCATGATTGAACAGTCCACTGTACTAACCTTGGTGTCCGAGAGATTTTTACTTATGTAATCTTTGGTATTGATTATATGTGGTTTTATTTCATCTGTGTAGTTTAGGTTCTTTGAACAAAGACAGGTTGGTAGGCCTGTCAGAGTTTATGAACCTGTCAAGAAAGTGAGCAAGGTGTTTTATTTACTTTCCCGCACGACACAGGCTGTGCTTCGTCTTTGCATTATACCCTGGCATTCGCCTTATAACTGAGAAAAAATCACGAAAGACTTTCAGTCAAGGTAGTAATCGGACGTGGTCAGAACCTGCCGCTTATAAACACAGTGTTGCGGACGATACTTAAGAATACTCGCGCCAGTCACGTTACTGTTCATCGTTAATCGCCCAGCTTCTGTTAGTGACGCCATCGCATAAAAGTTAAGGTTCCGGACCAGCCAGTTGTGCTTCGAGATTTTGCGTGAATAGTGCTTGACTCACGCGTCCGACAGGAATCTAACATCATGTGCAACACAACACCGTACTTTATATGAGGACAACGCGAGGCCATTAACCAGCCAATCATGCCGTTTAGCAGTTGACCGGCTTGCAGTCTTCAAAACTTGGTTCGACGCCGTGTTATGGGATGGTGCCCAAGGAAAACAACCACTGTCGCCCGTGTTGTGACTACCGAGCCTTCAACTCATGAACTGTTCTGGACTGATACCCCATGCGACGCATGTATGACTACGCTCGCCATCTTACTGCATACACATATTCCAAGACAGACCTGGCGAGGGCCTAGCACTAACTTTCCTTCCACCCAGACGACATCGATAGAACTTACATAATCATGCCTTTTGGCCTCTTCAATTTCCCATTCACTTCATCTGGCTTGCAGAACGCTATCCAGACAAACCAACAATTTATGGACGACATCCTACGCCACTTAGACTTCTGATTGCCTTACTTGGATGGTGTCATCGACTTACCGAAATCACCCGAGGAAGACGACCAGGATCTGAGAACATTCAGAACCACGTTGTCAGATACTAATCAACCCCACTAAATGCGTCTTTCTGTCCCCGAAGTAAGCTTTCTCGGTTGCCAGTTCGGCGAAGATTCCCAACCACTGGAAGGGTAATTCGCACATCTATAGGCTTGTCCTCCACACAAATGTCAGACAACTCCGGTAATATTTGGTAATGTTGAATTTCTATCAACGATTCCTGCGTTACGCAGCGGCCATCCAGGCACCGCTACACGACAGCCGCTACGGCACCAAGGTCAAAACCTCTTACCAATCACCTGGAAACCAAAGCTTCACACTGCTTTCAATGAGTGCAAGGATAGTTAGCAACGTGCTGCCGTATCAGCACACCAAGTATCGTCAGCACCACTCCCACTCGTCACAAATGCCCCAATGTACAATTGCGAAACTTTTTGCAGCACCTCTCCTCCAGAAAGCGCAGGTAAGCACAACAGAACTACAGTGCCCACGACAGGGAAATTTTGGCGATCTATAATTCCGTGAAGCAATTTCGTTACATGTTCGAAGCCTGCGACTTCATTATTTTCACCGGCCACAAGCATGACATTTTGGCATTCCAGCTGAAGGACAAGTATTCTCCACGGCACTTTAAGCAACTGCACTACTACTACCATTTGTCGACGGATGTACACCACATATTATCTTCGCCTACGCTGTACGCCATGTCGAGGCCATTACTGCACCTGTAAAGCATGGCGCACTGACCGCAACCATGGATGGCACGACGAGATACCAAAATTATTGTATGGCGAATTATACCATACGCATTAAAAAATTTCTCACTCCTGGTATCACCGTTTAGTTCTACTGCGAAATATGTGCCCGAAAACCTAGGTCATTTATCCCAAGACACCAACGACAACAGATATTAGATTCCTTGCGGAACCTTAGACATCCAGGCACCAGAACCACGTCTAAACATTTTTGCCAGCGTTTTCTATAACCATACATACATACAGAGTGACACTTGTGCATGACCTTGCCAGACTCGCCAGTGCTCTAAGGTCCGCCGACAGACCGTCATATCAATAGGCGACTTCGCGCTGCCAGCAGAAGTTTCGTGCACATCCAAGTTGACTTCGCTGGGCACTTACCAACATCAGTAGGATTCAGCAACGGCCTTAGAGTGGTAGATTTGTTCATGCCCTGGCTTGAAACTAACCCAACGCCAAATATCTCCGTCGACATCCTAGCGCACGCCAAGCTGCATGGCTGAATATCCAGCCTTTCTCAAACTCCCTTCGAACCAAGGGCGATATGTTGAGTCTCTACTTTTCCAAACTGGGGCGAATCTGTGTCAAATCAGTCGAGGACAGCGACCTAGTGGAAAGCCTCCATGACCACTGAAGGCCCAGATACCATGCGGATGAGCACTGGACAAACTCGACACCAATAGTTCTTGGCAATAGCGTGTCGTTCAAGGAAAATCTGCAAGCATACTTAACCGAGCTAGCATAAGACTGCTGACCCCAACTTCAGGCGCCGAGCAGCCATCGCATGCCATGTAGTAGCTACCGCGGCACATGTACCAGCTCAGCCCAGTTCCGGCAATGTGTCACTCCTCTGCGTTTGTTCTTGCACAAGGACCAGATAGACTGTACACATGTTTTCTACGAAGAGACGTATCGCCTTAAAACGAGCCCTACGTGAATCTGGCCACACATTGTTAACACACATACGGCCTAGGTGCTTCATCTCTCCATGCGTGGATAGACTAACGCCGTGACGGTAAACAGGTTCAAAGCAGCATAAATGCTAAACGATACTGCACAAAAACTCAAATCTTACTTCGGTCAGCACAGCAACCTCCGGCTGCAGCTTCACCGGACACGCCAATAGCCGCGCACATCACACGCTCTGGCGACCGCAACCGCGATCCGGGGCTCAAGACACATGAACAACTATCGCTACCGGGGATGGTGTTGGGCCATTTCTACTCTACGATAGTTTCAAGCGCGACAACATCTGTAACAACGACGATTACAGGTCCCACGCAGGATGGTCAGCCAGCTTCAAGGAAAGCAACACGGAATCATCAGCTTTTACCCCCCCGCCGCGGCATCATCGGACGTAACAACGAAACAACCAAAGAGGTAGCTGAGGGCGGAGACTTCCGTCGAACGCAACTTGACACCCCTTGTTCTGTTTAGGCCGTCCTGTGTTTTATTGCATCCCTAAGCTGAATAACCAAAACAGTATTATAGCTGGGGATTTCCCTTTCGCTAACGAGTCCCCGTCTTGTTTGAAGATCGAATTTGGCATGCTAAAGGCTAGTCCTCAAGTAGCGCGTAACTTTTATTTAAAGTGGATGGCATAATTCGGCTGAGTGGCTGTCTTTGTTTTGAACCTAGAAGCCTTGCGGCACTAAGCACACGCTTAGCTGAAGCCACCGTTCCCGATGAGTGAATGCAGACATAAATTATCTTTGTATTATACACGGGCGTTTGTCTTATAGGTGTGGACAAATCATGGAAAATCTAATCAGCGGATACGAAAGGTACATACCTGAAAAGCGCTGGGCACAATTCTTGACGAAAGTTGATCAGAATTTTACTATAATCCTGGCCTTTCTGTGCTGACCTGTCACTGGTAGCTTCCTCTTCAGGCTATCTGGGTCAACTCTCGTCAGCGCAAATACCTGGCAATTGGTCGCAATAGGTGTTTTCCCACACCAGCTAACTTTATGTTGAAACTCTCGTCTATGGCTTTGATGCGGTCGGCGAAGAATGGAACTTAAATCTGTGTTATATTGCCGGCTTCCAGTGTAGCAAGAACCGGTATCAGTGCGAAAGGACTTGGAGTGAATCACTTCCAAGCCTGTGACATTTGAAAGAAGAGCGGTATTCTAGATGGGGTTGGCGTTGTACATCAGTACCTCATCTTGCCCCCAGGTTACTCAATGTGCAAAGCTATACAGCCCCTCCCCCAGGGCTAAACAACTTCTTAACGAGTGAACTACGTTTTTACATTTTGAGAAACTTAACGAGCGTATTTAAAAGAGTTATATCACAACGCGAGGTAAGAGGTAGGTCATTCCCAGCTTCAGAATTTAGATCACGAGGTCGTTCATCCATACTGGTGTAAAGTGCTTCCTGCGGAGAGACGCTTTTAATGCATTGACGATGAAGAACATCGCCCACTTTTTAAGAGGCTACAGAGCCGCATGCCTTATACACTAAAGCCTGGCGCTAGCCGAACTCCAGACGCCGGAAGGAGTCCTGAAACTCGGAGGGTTAGAGTAACAAATTCGCCTTTCATAGCACAAGAGTACCCTCAAAGCACGTCGTAAAAATTGTCAAATTAGTGACGGCTTTAAAGGATCATTTACCGACTGAAACAGCCTTCAGGCTCTCACCTAGGGTTTCGGCTTTCTCGGAGCTCAAAAGAGCCTTTCCCTACGTATGACCAAGGGCTTAATTGAGTGGGAAATTTTCTCACCCTTCTTGTCAACTCCTATAAAGATTGGTCCTCCGGATTAAGGGTTTCGAGTATTATTCGAGTTTATTCCTCCTTTCGTTCGGCTAGTGGGTCACCGAACTCTAGAGGCTGTTCACCTCAACTTTCAGAGTGGGTGCCCTAGTCATTTTACCAACTCCGCCCACTTTCGGCGGAAGAGCTGGTCCAAGTTCCACGTTTGACTATAGTATTGACTTCCGTCAAACGCGTAAATTCCAAAGAACATGGCAACTCGCACGTGCGTTGAGAAACTCTCCAGGGATATACTTAAAGTGCTATCAGTGTCTACTCACAAGAATCGCATGCGTGACAACCTTGCCTCAATACCATCATCTGTTCAGCATAAAATACTCCATAGCGATCGGCTGACAAGGCAGTGGAAAATCAATAGGAACCCTGCTTTTAGATATGGGCTACATAGGTCGATGCACCATCAACTTAACGAGTTGTGGTACTAGGGTTGTTGAGACATGCTGGAAATCATTCGCAGGACCAGTCACTGTGGTGACTGGGCGGGTGATGAGATAGCACTTACTCGCATTCCTTAGGCTCACAGGGCGATATGCTTTTTCGAAATCTGAGAATGCTTCGGCTCTCGCTGACAGTGCAGGCTTGTTCAGCTGCCAAATGACCCCTAGGCTCCGGCAGTCATTGAGATTTTTGACGAGGATTTGCTCGCACGCCGTACCTCTCACAATCATCGAAGCGTGCCCGCATGATCTCAATCCTGAAACCTTGGAAGGGCCCTTTACTGCCCTCGTGTTATCGTCCAGTTAACCTGCAGGACACTACTGGCAAGTTGTTTGAAAAATCCTACTGACTTTGATCCTAATTGAAGTAGGCGGACGCGCGCTCCTATCCGATGAGAAGTTTTTGTCGAAGCCCAAAAAGGCACGTTTGTACAGTTCGCCCGACTCTTTTAAATAGTGATCAGGAACCTTGAGAAGAGGCTACCGGTTTGTTTTCGTGGATGTGCCTTAGAGCTACGATCCCGCACAGGGTGATGGTATCTTCTAAAAGACAGAAGTCTTTAACTTCCCCTGATACCTTGGAGAAACCACATCTCCTTACCTGCATGACCGGATGTTGGAAGCGTCATTCTAAGCAGGCACAACCTCTAGCTGCGGCACAGGATGGACTTCTCCGCGGTCCTTCTCGGTGTATATATCAGTGACACGCCTACACCATCGCATTACGTTTAGTTGGCCCTCTATGTAAACGACTCTGCCATCATAGCCACGTCCCGCAAGCCAGCATTTTTCGTTACCTGCATGGAGTAATACCGCAGTGACCTAGAGCAGTGAAAGAAAATGAGATCGCCATCAACATCTCGAACAGCGTAGTGATGCTTTTCGCAAATGCTGGTAGGTGCATCACCAAGGCCCAACCATTCTAGGTCTTCTGATGGCCAATCCGTTGGTCTGTCTGACCTATTATCTAGGGTGGTCATCCAGACACGGCTAACCTGGTCGCCTTATAACAATCAGTTTAGAAAGAATGCTGCTCAGAGCCTTGGAGTATGTTGCCCCTTCTTATAGAGGCGGAGTGGGCTTTCCTTCAAAATGGAGTTCTGCTCTATACGCAGATAATCTTTCCAAAGATTCACTGTGCCTTTGCCTTATAGAAGTTCGCTGCTAAGTCATGTCACGAGGCTACACGTGCTTCAGTCCAAGTGTCTTCGCATTGCTGTCTGTGCACCGTAGTACACTGGTAAGAGGAAAGATCAAGGTGATCTGGGATTCTTATTCTTTGCCGACCATGACAAATCCCTAACTGAGAGATTGAACTCAATCTTACTGGTGTGCGGATTGCCTTATTTCGTCAACTCATATAAATGCGCTTACCGAGAGTTGAACCGTGTTGCCTAAAGCACAAGAAAAGTGTGGCTAACTTCAGCAGGCCAGTCGAGATAGCCCAAAAACTGCTGACCGAGTCAAAACAACGAATCGTACCCATCTGTACCCCTTTCGGCTACTCTAACCAAGGGTTTTCCATGATTTTTCTCAGGCTTATTTAGTATACCAGGGCATATTGCAAAGACGTAGTGTGGCCTGTACTCCCCATAGGCACGGCGGCCTCATCTAAGTGTCTTCCCACCGTCACATGGCTTCAGCATGCGACTGTGCCACTTTGTGTTCAAACCCTAGAAACGGGCCCAGCCAATTTGTGTCGCCACAAAAATAATAGTAAAATTAAAAGTACAAAATTATCCTGTGGTTCTTCAGCACTATACTTAAGAACGACTAGTTGATGGTCTTTAAGAAGGAAAATCGCTCGCTCAAACTCCTGTTATAGTATTACGTATCTTTTACCGACCCCATAGTTGTGGGCAAACGCAGTGGTGTCTAAACAGATCAAGAGACGTCGTCTTACCTTCCGCGATAGTCTCCGCCTGTAGTTAGCTCTTTGATTGTTTTAGCGGTTGGTTGGTTGGTTGGTTGGTTGGTTGGTTGGTTGGTCGGTTGGTCGGTCGGTCGGTCGGTCGGTCGGTCGGTCTGGTGGCCTGACGTTAGTTCATCAACTGACAAGGAGACAGTATAAACCTGCCGATGCGATGCACTGCATACAGCCACCTTTTAAGCAGTAACCATCACGTTCTAGTCATTGAATGAACCATCACATCCACGGGCCTGCACACTCGAAGACGTGTTTTTCTTCGCCCTTGTATACGTTGACCATAATTAAACATTTTAACAGTTGAATTGTAGTTGACCTTGCAGGCTCTTGAATTGAGTTGAAGAAGAAGATGAAAGCCATGAGTGTGGGAAATGTGTGTCATTTCGTCAAAAACGTTGGCACGAGTTCGATTTTCGCACAAAACTTCGCGTTATATTTTTCATACCGTATTAACTTATGACTTAAGTGGTACAGAGCAGGATGCGTTCTCACTAAATTAATTAAAGTCTTCAACCAAAATACCTTGAAAGGATATGTAGTTCATTGCTGAAAATCAACTTCTGTATACTAACTTGTGTGCTTGGCACTTGACGGCAAGCGGGTTGTGAGGTGGATCAGCGATGGCTGATTCATGATCACCTTACCAGGTGCGCATGCATTGATCATGAGCTTGTGAAAATTCTGATGAGCACCTATCAGAGTTTTCACAAGATCATGGAATTAAGCATTACGCTGCACTTATCTTAGGAATATGTGGTTCATAAAATCCAGGGCTTTTATAACAGCTGAGCACAGAGGATGGATATTATAGCCCGGCACAAATAATTCTGCTTATACACTGTAACAGAGGCCAGAGGCTGGTAGCGGTGACTGTAACAGTGTGCATAAAACATCTCATGGCGTACAGCCAGAAATCACTGGAAACCAGGATGACAAATCTTGTAGAAAATGCGCTGATTGAAAATGGGAGGGTACTCAGGCACCGTGCTTTCCACATGATCATCCCGCCTCAAGTTCACACACCAGAAACATTATTTAAAACTATTACATACAAAACGCAGTTTGCTGCGGGTTCATTTCGAGTTGGTCACAGCGCGTTGTTCCCGGGCCATGCACAGGCTCAGCCTTCGGCTGTACGATGCCACGTTAGCATTGTGTGAGCAAAAAGAATTTCCAGACATGACTGCTAAATGCTAACGGTAGTGTGACTGAAGATCAGCAGGTATCGAGGAGTACGCACTGCAAGATTGCAGGGTCTGCATCATGAAAAAAATATATCGAGTTGTGTGGGGAGAATACCCTCTTCTCAAGAAAGCGTGAGACATCACAGAAGCACGTAACTATAATTTAGTATTTTGCTGTGATGCGGTGTTGTATTAATTGGATCTCTTTGTGAAGCTTTAGTCTATGGTGGTTTTTTCATATTCTCTAGACCAAAATTCATGATGAGTAAAAGCCCAAAAATGCGTGCATGGGAAAGGCTTGTCATTGGAAGTGAAGTTTTGTGTCATAAGATGTATGGAAGCAGAACACTATTCTGATGTTCGTAAAGCGATAGGCGTAACACTATGGGCTGTGGATATGTACCAGGTTTGTGTACATTAATTCTTGTTAGAATATTTCCCTCGCATTTTCTTTGAACAAGAGCGTGGAATGAGGGATGCCTGTACTTTGTCTCTACAGTGTTATTTCTAAAAACAGAAGGTCATTAACTATTGAATTTCACTTGACTTGATATTTAAATGAGTACATAAAGTGAGCGCTATGTTAATGAATTCTGCTCTAGATCTGGTGACTTCTCATGTTTAAGCAAAGTTATGTCATCCACTTCACACCTTTGTTTAAATTTTTGCAGGTGAGGAGAGGGCAGCAATTTTTTAAATTTGTTCGACAGTTTTAAACTTTAAGATGGGCACAGTGAGCTGCACAAACAAAAAAAATTCCTTATACTGTGAGTTTGAGCTGCTTAACTTCTAGCTTTTTTAAGGATAAGTCTTCATATGTACATAGAGTGGATATTTGAATAGTTAACTTTGTAATATCTTTTATGGTTTATGCTGTGTTTCTGCAGGTGGCTACCTCAATGTGCAGAAATATTCCTGGAAATGAAGAGCTGCTGGAGTCATCTAGTACCTGTAAAAGCAGGAGAATCTATGAAGATAATTAAATCGTTTTTTGAATGTGTATGTTCACTAATGTCCATGCAAATCCGCCAACTGGTTATGAAGTCCCTGTTACACTTTCTGGGTCTGTTTGCACCATATAAAGTGAGTTGATCTTGTTTTGAGTTAGCATTAAAGTTCTCACATTCTATCCGTACCAATTTTATTTTTAAGATTTCTTGTCACATGTTGAAACTTGGAGAGGTTGTTCAACTATATGTGCAACAAATCATCCAGTTTCTTATAATTATTACTTTTGCCATGTGATCCTAAATTTGAATAATTTCACAGTTATTTTAGAAGTACCATTTGTGTGTTTACTTCTCTGCACCATGACTGTACCATGGTAAAATTATATAAATGGCAACCGTAAATTTACTTGCTGAATAACAGTAGAAGTAAGCAGTAACTAGCGGAAGATTAGTTTGACCAAATTGTCAGTACATGCATTATAATCAAAGTTATGAAACCTGTATTTCCATGCCCACCTACTCATCCTACTCAAATTATAGATCGGTGGTTGCTTCTTTCAAATATGTTGGAGTAATGAACTTCCAGGTTCCATAAAATATGCGGAATTTTTCACTGTCTGAGCGGCTGTTAGTTTCTCCAATACAACTTTTGTCCTTGGAATTACAGTAAAATGCTCTTAACAAGCACCCACGGGACTGCATAGATGCAGGGGGTTGTCAGACTGGCGGATTATCATACTACCTGGACAGTGCGCATGTTCAATAATTAGACTGTATTTATTATGAAAAATGAACATATGTAGACATTTTTGCTACAAATCTTGAACATAATTGTCCCCCAAGTCCACACAAGGCTGAGATCGTTAAATCGTTAATACAGGTTCTCAAAAGCGCGCTGGAAGTCCTGCAATGAAAGCCCTTTCAGTTGCTCAGTCACACCACGTAAGATGTCGCTAATGTTGAAGGACTCTCCTTTTAGGGCCAGTTTCACCTTTGGAAAGAGAAAAAAGTCAGTCTGTGCCAAATCTCATGAGAAGGGGGGTGCTAGATCACACAGATTGATTTGGAAGCTAGAAACTGCTTCACACTTAAAAGGAAATGTGCTGGCGCGTTTTCAGCAAGAGTAGTTAGCTCTTTTTTCGAAAGTGTTCATTTATCACACAGGCCATGCGGGCTAAAGACATTCCATTATTCCTACTTAATAGTGACTCTTTGGGTGCCTTCAAGAACAAACTAGCTGTCGATTATCCAGGTATCATGGAAGAAAATGATCAGCATTTTTTTGACACAATTTTTGCAACCTTTCTTCTAACGGGGAGAGTTCCTTCCACGCCATTCCATGCTTTGTCGTTTGTTTTCAGGCTTGAAATGAAAACACAAACATCCTTGTCCAGTCACAGTTCTTTACAACACTTCACGATCTTGGTCACCAAACTCGATTAACCTTTTAAAGCCTAGTGGTAACTTTACATACCACCAGGTTTAACATTAAAAAATTCTACGTGGTGCCCACATTGTGCTTATGTGTTTTGTATGGGTCTCAGAACAAACAGCAACTTTTGCCTTATAAAACATTAAGAGACTGGTTTTTATAACCAGGTGGAGAGTGTTTACAGCGCGGTACGCACTGAGTCCTTATATAAAACAGATACGCATCGTCTTTAATGGGTTAAACTGCGACAGTATTTAACACGATGGTCCCTCTGTTCATTAGTTAAGAAATGAGGCACAAACCTCCAACAAATCTTCATTTTCTGCAAGTCTCATTCCAAAGACCAGAGATACATAGTACTTCAAGTCAATGGCCTGGAAGTTACAAGGGTCGCATATCGCGACCCCACAAGAAAGAATTGGGAATTTTATTCCGAAGACAGAGGTAAATCTGCGACTTGTACAAAGAGTTACGCAGTCTTCACGGAATGTAGAATTGATTGTTGACGTGGTGTAGTATGCCATTGTCTCGTACTGCCAAAACAGTACTGCACAGTGTGGGTACACACATAAAGAATGCAGCGTAACAAGGCAGATAGCACTTGGAGCTTTCCTAGATATTGTTGGGCCTCTGACACTACCTGTTTTGAAGCTATAGTAAAAGCTGCTGAAGAGCTTGGGATTTGGCACACAATTTGGTGGTGGGTTTCGACTCCAACCTGGATAGCAGTAAAATGACAGCCACACTTGCAGGAGAAGTTCTGGAGGGGTCTGTCACAAAGGACTGTCCGCGTGGGGCATTTTATCGCCTCTACTGTGCAACCTGCTTATAGATTGAATCGTAACATGAATCATTGGTAGTAGACGTTATACGAAGGACGTGCAGAAAGTAAAAATTCAAAAGCAATAAAATTTTTAAAATATATTTATTAACAAAAACGAGATACCTTTAGCTATTTTTTGACAAATCACCACCTCTGTCAAGGCACTTGTTTAGCCTGGGTACAAGTTTTTGTATTCCAATGTAGAACTCCACCAACTGTGCACACAACTTTCTTCTTCTTCTTCTTCTTCTTCTTCTTCTTCTTCTTCTTCTGCTTCTTCTTCTTCTTCTTCTTCTTCTTCTTCTTCTTCTTCTCCTTCTCCTCCTTCTTCTTCTTCCTCCTCCTCCTCCTCCTCCTCCTCCTCCTCCTCTTCTTCCTCTTCCTCCTCCTCCTCCTCCTCCTCCTCTTCTTGTTCTTGTTCTTCTTCTTCCTCTAAAGGCTCTACAACTCTACGTGAGTTTTGGCCTGTTCAATTATCCCTTTTTATGTATTTCTATCTTGTGTGAGTTTCTTCCAGTTTTGGACCTTCGTCGCTTTTAAGTCGTTCCTGACGTCTTCCTCCCACCTTAGTTTTGGTCTTCCGATGTGTCTTGGAGCTATAGGTTTCCAATTTGTTATTTTTTTCACTGTCCTGTCATCAGGCATTCTTTCAATATGGCCTAGCCAACTGATTCTTTGGGCTTTAACGTATCTCACTAGATTAGCATGGTTAATAAGAATATCCAATTCATCATTTGTTCTAATTCTCCATCTATCTTCACTCACTTTAATTGGTCCAAATATTTTCCTTTCAAACACCATCAGTTTTTGTTCAATTTTGTCTTTAAGTGTCCAAGTTTCACATGCATATGTAACTACTGTTCTGATTATTGTTCTATGGAGCTTTAATTTGACCTTTTTGAAATCTGCGCACAACAATGTAGTGCATTTGTTTTTCACCTCTTCGACTTCGTGAGACTTCTGGCCAACCAGATGTTTCTTTACATCCAAAAGCAGATGGAAATCGATAGAAGTGGGTCTGGGTTGTGAGTGGGATGGTCTGAAATTTTCGGTTGAAACTCTGCAACAGTTTCTGTGTTGCTTTTGCGGTGTGCGCCCTTATGTTGTCGTTCAGTAAGCAGATGCTTCATGTCAGCATCTCTCATCTTCTGTTCTGAATTGCATGTCTAACCCTTTTCAGTGTTTCACAATATGCCTCAGCGTTAATGGTGACCTGTGAAGTATAAAATCAATCTTAAGTGCCCTTTTTCGGTCCCAGAAGACAGTCACCATGATTTTCTTGGCTGAGGTTGATATTTTGACTTTATTTTTCATGGGACAATGAGTGTGGCACCACTCTGTTGACTGTTGTTTGCTTTCAGGTGTGGGGTGAATACCCACATTTCGTCCCCTGTCACTATGGATTCAAGGAACTCATCGCATTCTTCTGAGTAGGGCATGAGAAATGTTAGCGCAGCACCCATTCGGTTTTCCTTGTGGTTTTCAGGCAAAAATTTTGGTACCCACCATGCACACAGTTTGCGGTGGTGGAACCTCTCTTTCACATTCACATGGACCAACGATTTGGGCACTTCAGGAATTATTTCATGTAGTTCGTTGATCTTCACATGCCTGTCACCATGAATGTTTTCGTCAACTATTAGAATGAGATCTTCGTTTACCAAATATTGCCCAACAGTTCATCACGAACATCTGTTCTTTCTGCATTAAATTCACGACATCACTTTGCCACATTATGCAGCTTAAAAACATTACCATAAACACTAACAATTTGATGATGAATTTCAGCTTGAGCTTCTACTTTCATGTTCGGAAGTCAAACGACAAAACGTACTTCACACTTGGCGGGATTTGAAACTGACATGTCCATTTTAAACTTCAACTTCACAGTGGTAATTTTCCTTCCCCTCCACCTGTATTGTGTGTTTAATTTCTGGAAAACCCTCGTACATTGTGGTATGCAGATGATATTCCCATCCTAACAAGCGGAAGATTCCCGAACACTGTCCCAGAGCTTCTTCAGGAGTCTAGGTCTGGTAAAACAGTAGTGGAATAGATCACAGCGGTCTACCAATCCACAAAATGATGACTGCACCATTCACCTGAAAGGGGGATTATAGAACCTAAGGGAACCAGCCCCAGGAACAAATGTTGCAACTGACCACCGAAGTCACATACTCTGGCCATACTCTGGACAAGGGGTTGACATGGAACGCACATCTGTAAATGTCATGAATAAGGCCAACAGGACTTTCTGGACCTGTAAGGGCACATTTGGTAAACGGAGTCTGAAACCCAAAGTGGCGTACTGGATATACACAATAGTGATTAGATCCATCTTGACCTCTTGCTCCACAGTTTTGTGGCCTACGGTCACATACATTATCATCAGGATGGAACTCAGTATGTTACAGCTATTATTAGCATGTCTGGCTATAATTGGGGCAATGAGGATGGCCCGAGCGGCTGCTGTGAATGTGCTTCTGGCACTCTGTCCTTTTCGTGTGGTGATGCAGCCAGAGACCCTGGCTGGGCCATGCAGGCTAATGTACAGCCAGCAATGGAAACCTAAATGTACATATTTCAGCCATGCCAGGAAATCTCCGAATATGGAACATGAACCCATCCCACGGATGGGACTGACAGGTTGATACTGAGATTTGCGTGCCCCAAGCCATTCTCGGTCAAATCCCCTGACAAGTGTGAATGGCAGAATGGGTTCAAACCAAATATTTAAGGGGGCCTTTTTTGTAACATGGACGGGTCCAAGACCAATTAAGGCAGTAACACTGGGATGTATAGTTGGGACTCGAGAAACGGGCTTACCTTCAGCCTTGGGCTCCACACTACTGTATTCCAGGCCGAAATATATACCACTAAGGTATGTGTAGTGGACGATACAGAGGAGTGCTACGCAGGTAGGAACATATATATCTTTTCTGACAGTCAAGCAGCATTTAAGGCCCTTGACAATTTCAGGATAAATTCAAAATTAGTCTGGGACTGCCTTCAATCCCTGTTGAAACTGGGAGAACATAAGAGGATATGGTATGGGTGCCAGGGCACATGGGAATTGATGGAAATGAAATAGGTGATGAAATAGCCTGGCAAGGCTCCTCACTTCTGCTTAGAGGACCTGAGCCTGCTCTTTGCATATCTGTAAAGGTTGTCAGGGAAGTGGTCAGGGGTTGGATGAGCAGGAAACATGAGGAATATTGGCAGTCTGTTCATGGACAAAGACATGCTCAGGACTTCATTAAAAATACTCTTTGCTAAAAATGCTCAACTTGAGCAGAAACCAGCTAAGAATAATGAGGGGACTGCTAACAGGACACGGCCATTTAAAAGGCCATCTACATAAACTGGGAACGGTAGGCAGTTCCAGGAGTGATAAATGTAAATAGGCATGTGAAACGGCCTCATATTCTTTGTAACTGAGACATATTGGTAGTATTAAAGTTTAGGCACCCAGGCTATTATTTCTTGAAACCAGGTGACTTTGTTGACATCTTCATCAGTAAGGTACTGCATTTTGTTCAAAGTGCAGGGTTGCAGAATGCTTAAGAAGAGAGCTGCAAAAAAGATGAGAAATAGTCGAGTTGCAAGGGTGACAGTGGTGCCCACCATGCTGTACTCTACTCTGCTCTAGCTGATAAGGCTCTTTGAGTGGGAAACAAAGGGTCAGGAGATACCACAATGGTTGACATGCAGAGACAATTTTGAGTATAGCTGTGAAATCTGCCTGCTTCATTGATGAAGCTTTCTTCTGGTATAAAGCAAAACTTGAGGTCTTGGGACTACTCTTCTCAATTGCTAGATTAGGAGATGGCAGATTAAAGTAATTTTGTTGAGTGCATATTGTATATTGCACACATACATGTGTTTGTATATTCTTGAGTTGTTGTAGTTGTGCACTGAAGCTCTGACCTTGAATATAAAATGGTTATAACAAAGTTTAGAATTATTGTAGGTATATCTTATTTCTGTATTAATGTCAGTGATTAATATTATTATATTACTAGCTATTCTCAGCATCAAGAAGGTTCTGTTCTTTCAGAAGACAGTTCCCCTAATGAAATTTTTTACCTTTCCACAAGATCATTTTTCTGAGATTCAAGAATTTAAGTGTAATTCTTCATTCCATTACCTTAATCCAGACCTAGTTTACTGCATGTTTTTGTGTGTAAAATTGATCAGTACCTTTAATTCTGTTGGACAGGGTGGAAATGACTTTGGTGAGGAGTTCATGGACTACAAGCTTAATAATACACCCTTGGTTACAGTATATGTTAAACCAGTTGTGGGTACATGTGACCTTAAATTTGAACCAGAGCTTCATCATATAAGAGGCTCAGTACAACGTTGTTTTGAGAAGATTATACAAGTGAACCAGAAATTGCCTCGAATAGACTGTCTCCTTTTTCCTGGTATGTCCATGGTACCCCTAGAATAAATTAGGGATATTTTAAATGAAATTACCTCATAATCATCATTATACACCGACAAATGCACACAATTTATATAAAATTGTAAATCATCCATACACATGAACTCGCCTACATATTTTAGCCATAAATCACCATTCTTAGGGAAAAAATACAGAGGCATATAAAACCAGTTCATCTTATTTATATGTGAACTGATCTGTCTCATGTAGGAGAGTGTAGCACTCTCCTACACAAGACAGATCAGTATGTGGCAAAGCGACATGATTCTTTTGGTTCGAATACTTTGATACTAGATGTTTCTATGTACATAACCACATACAGTTTAGATACTGGTTATCAATGAATTTTATTCAACAATATGTCAGCATCACATTATCAATAGTATCCACATCTTTATGTTTATGGCTGCCATTATTTTTTTTAACATTGCATGTGTAAATTGGATCCATTGGTTTTATATGCCTTTGCATTACATCTCCTTGAGGATGGCGATTTATCACCATAAAATGTAGATTTCATGTGTGACGATGATTTATGATGTTACATAAACTGTGGGCATTTGTTGGTGTATATGGATGATTATAGTCAGAATGCACGGAATGTATAATATTAAATTTTTAAAAGTAATTCATTTATTTTTCAGTATTATTGTTGCTTTTTGTGTGATACTTAATGCTAGTTACTGTATTGTTCTCTCAGTCATTAAATACTAGGTACTTTTGTATATTACTCTTGTGTAAAATGAATTGCATGTTCAGAAAATCCGATTTCAAGAGGGGTCATGACGCTGTATCTTGGTGAAAGTTTGAGAAATTATTTAATTTCGTGGCATTTTTTATGTTATTACCAAGACATTTTCTTTTGGGGGGGGGCCCCCCCGTTCCATCAAGAGATTGCTTTGGTCTATCAAGCATTGTATTCCAGCACAGGCACTTTAAGTCTGCCTCACAATGTATGAACAGCATGTTATGTGGTTATGTATGGTGTAATTTTCTCTTGTACTAAGTCACTTTTGCAATTATATGAAATTAATTAATTGTTGTGTGGTCAATAAAAGAGATTCCTGTTCACCATGTTGAAATGATAAACCCAAATTTAAGGGAAAGGGCATGAAACTGAGTGCATAACAGTATGGTTAAATGTTTTAAATGTGGT
The DNA here is from genome assembly GCA_013340265.1 of Coptotermes formosanus. Classification (NCBI taxonomy): domain Eukaryota; kingdom Metazoa; phylum Arthropoda; class Insecta; order Blattodea; family Rhinotermitidae; genus Coptotermes; species Coptotermes formosanus. Next base: position 162,754 of record BLKM01000111.1, read on the forward strand.
AGAGGGGCCTGGGATTTGGATAAGAGTGACATTACATTTTTATTGTTCTACTTTATTAGACTAATTGATCTTGTAATCATCAGCAAAATGCAGGCATAAAAGAACAATGAAGAGGTCTAAGCATTATCAGTAAAGTGTACCAAATGAAGACAAATACAATTACTAAGCAAACACTGGAATAGGAACCATGGATGACAAATCTCTGGGTAATCAGAAGGTGGATTGAGAAAATATACTTTGAGGGTTGATCATTAGACAGTTAAGTTTAATCTGTATAATACACAGTGATGATAATTACATTGGTGACTGAATGCTGAGGCAGGAGAATTGTGGGAGGAACTAGTAGGGGCTTATTTTAGGATAATGTACCAACATTTGCTTTGAGGTATGGAGGAAAACTCTGAAATTCCTGTCAAAGTAGTCTATGTACTGAAGCCTTTGTGTTGTACTTCCGAGTGAAGAATAAATGTTATTCAGTACACAGTGATATTCTCCAATAACAGAGGGTAATTGGTGCAAGTTGATGATATGAAATACAACTCATGTTGTCTGTTTTCAGAAATAACCACCTCAGACCTTTGGCTGCATGCCGTAGCTGCTCATGAAGAAGAAGTATGTAACATTGCAATGGAAGCACTGAAAAGTTTTGACACCAACCTCAAAGGACCATATTCTTACCTTAAGATGTATCAAGCTTACCTTCACATTTTGAATGGTGAAGCTGAAAGTGCTATGTTGAAGTTCATGAAAACTGATCCTTTCCCAAAGTTAGAGGTATTGTTCATCTCAGTCAAATCTTCTACAAAACTGCCAGTTGTTTCTCAGTATTTAGCAGTGTGTTAAGTATGTGATAAGCCAGTAGATAAACTGCATCCCTTATTTTTAAACAGCTAGGTGTTTTAAAGATGTTCTCATAGCTGCGAGCACAAAGATGACATCTTCTGGAATGTATCATACCTCACTTATTGAAACTTTATGGGGAGGCTAGGCTGCACTCTTCTACCCAGAATATGTAGTCAGTGATTTCCTGTCAAACATTAATAAGTTACGAACACATTACATGGCATCGCGTTTCAGAGGCGGCTAGTTTTTAATTAAGTATTTATAAAACAAGGTATTTGCTATATAATGAAAATATGCATTCGTTCTCAAACTGTGTGATGCAGCACCCTGGGGTGCCGTGGCGAACACATTCCATTAGTAAGTATGGTTGCTTAAAAATGAAAAGAAATTGTTTTTTCTTTCAATTTCTGTGTATTTTTTTTTTCACACGGCTACTAAGTTGTTAGGCCATAAATACTTATTAAGTTCTTTTAACCTAACTACTTAATAAACAGAACTGTTGGGTATTTATTTTGGCCTAGGGGTGCCATGAAAAAATTGCTGAGACACTAAGGGCGCCATGAACAGAGAAAGTGTGGAAACTACTGCTAATATGGAATAGTCAGGTTGGTTCGAAAGGATGTGACAGGAAGCACTAATGGTCTATTTTGAGGTATTGTTCTAGCATTTTCCTTGGAGTTTTAAGAAAAACCACCAACACCCAGTCAGCATAGCCAGTTGTCAGGCTGATGTTTAACTGGAGACCCCTTAAATGTGGAACAGGAGTACCAATAGGGGACTTTCAGAGAGAGACATGTTTTGGAATAATCTGTTTGGGTATAGGTTAGTATAGGAGATAGATTGTTGACATATTTAAATGTGATGCTTCCACCACAACTGTGCAAACTGTGTCACTGATCTGTGTACCAGTATTCAGTTTCTGTCATATTGGCATGGTCACTTCTACATGGTTGATATATTATATTCAGGATTACTTGGTTTCCGGACTTTCTCCCTTTTCTCCTATTGTGCAAAAGAGCATGAAGTTTTGGGAATGACATCTCTTCCTGGCCTCTGTTAAAAGAATGAAGATGCACTTACTCAGTTGGGTCTGACACAAAAAGAGCTACTTTCCCACAGTCCAGTAAGTGATAATAGATCTCCCTGTCAGACCCAGGGGAACAGGTGCCTCTCCATCCATTCACCTGAGGGTGGGAACAGATGTAATTTCTGCAATGTGTTTTTTTCTGGAATATAACATGAGTGATAAAGATCAGAAATGGAATACTGTAATCTAGTATTTTGTAGACTGTGTTCACTACTAGCTGATCCCAGTAGCTGCGTGGTCTAGGACGTGGGTCTGCAGCCGCTCACATGCTGGAATTGTGGGTTTGAATCCTACTGGAGGCATGGACATGTGTCTCTTGTGAGTGTTGTGTGTGTCGTCAGGTAGACGTTTTGCCGCAGGCTGATCACTTGTCCAGAGGTGTGCTACCAAGTGTGGTGTGTCTAACTAAGTATGAATGTGAAGCCTCAATAATGAGGAGGCCGTGGTCTGCTAGGGGCTGTTGCATCTAAGGAAGAAGTGTTCATTACTAGACAAATGTTGTGACCCCATATTATCATTCTTATTCCACACATAATTTTTATTGATGATTACATTATGAAAGTTTTTTACATTAGCAGTACAATAGGCCTATTATCATGAAGGATTTTAGTTTAATTATAGTGAAATTCAAAACAAACGTTCAGTGACGTTATGTGGGGATCTGTAAACAGAAAATAAGTTCTGAATAACTGTATTTTTTGTACTGCATAGTTAGGCACTAGAATCTCAGTGTTTTGTTGTTTGAGTTTTAGGCGCATTCACAAAATTGTAAAAAGCGATTATTAGATTCATCATGTCTGTCTGTCTGTCTGTCTGTCTGTCTGTCTGTCTGTCTGTCTGTCTGTCTGTCTGTCTGTCTGTCTGTCTGTCTGTCCGTCCTTCCGTCCGTCCATCTGTACAGAGCAACTCAGCTTCCACGGGACAGATTTTCATGAAATTTGATATTTGAGTACTTTTTGGAAATCTGTCAAGAAAATTAAATTTTTATTAAAATCTGACAGTAGTAACATACTTTACGTGAAGACCTATGTCCATTATTGGTAATATCTCTCTAAATTCTGCTTCAGATGAGGAATATATCAGACAAAAGTTGTAGAGAAGTCAAGACACCCAATTTTATGTCCAAGCATTCTTTTTTTTTTCGAAAATCGTACCATATATGAGATAATATAGAAACACATGGTAGTGCCAAACATGCCACAGATAAAAATATAATATGGCGCACGCACTTCGCATGCTGGGTAACTAACGCTGCAGACACACGCTCGGAATAAGTAATACTTACTGCTTTTCCACGACCAGAATGGTGAAGTGAACACACCACCATGTTACATGATAATATCAGGTAGTGTACGTATTATGTACATTTGCTTGTCTTGATGTGTACAGTGGAGAGGTATTACTAAGTAAACTTCAACTTAGGGTGGGGCATTCTGTGTGATGCAAATAGACAATAAACAGGTGGACTCTCAATCACAATATATTATTGTCCAAACATGTGCTATGGGTTTGGGCATTTTATGCAGACATTATCAGGCACAGGCATAGGAATATAAGAGAAAAACACTTTTTGTACACATTAATGATCATTAGAAAGAAGTCAGTCATACAGGTATTCATATGGGCTTGCTTTCTGTATTGAATAAACACTGAGTTAAAAATTGCAGTGCTGAATTGCTGTATATATTAAGATAATATACAGTAAAACTCGTTTAAGGTGTCCCCTGTTAAGAAAATTTCGGACCTAACAAGTCAGGACAAAAAAGCACCAAACTTCTCCCATTTGATTAACATTACACGTTGCTCTTTTAATACATCCCCGCATAAGAAAATTTCCTGCCTAAGAAGTAACACATTTGACAACGCAAAAATTCTTTTACCCGTTTAATACATTTTATGTTTCAAAATCTTCAAGAATTTCCCTGAGGTTCCATTCGTTACGTTTCCAAAACTCAATGTTCAAATGGTGTGGTCAGTTCATATAGGTTAATCTCCAATGTCATTTCCGCCACATTTCACACAGCCCAATGACGCAACATCATGACCGTCATGGGGGTGTCCTATTTCTTCCGCGATGCAGAGACTGCAATCAGTCCCAACTACTCAGTCTCTCACGACAACCGAAAAATTGTATTGGGTGGCCGGAAGCCTATACTAGCTGTTCCGTGACGTCATAAGCCTGCATTTGGCAATGCTGGCATGTGGCAGCTCACTTGCCACTTCAACTGCCCGGGACGTGGAGAAAACAAAGGTGGCCAATAACATTTGAAGAAGTTTAGGTGCATGCTAGTCGAAGTGACACGATGTTGCACGATGTTGGGGGGACAGCAATTTGACGCGAGATAAGTGGGTGGTCGATTGCGACAACTTGTTAATATATCATTTATCGGCGGTAATATAAATGTGTCGTGGTGTAGCATGATCGTGAAACATTTGTGGTGACTGTGTGCAGATAAGTTACATCAGCAATTCCAAGAAATAAATTCAAACACTGCAGAGTTAGTGAAAGTGACTGGAACTGCTGACCACTCCTTGTGGTCTACCTAAGAGCGAACCTACAGAATCTGAAGATGTATACTGGAAATGTTTTTGAAAAAAGAGCAAGACAACCCACGCTTGACAGATATTTCAAGGAAAAGTAAACCTCTTGAATGAAATGTGTACATGTGAATGAGAAGTCAGTGACAGCGTATTTAAAGGTGTAAATAAAACTGTGAATGAAAGATTAGAGACAAAATGGTTAAATGGTCAGATACAAGTGAGGATGTGTTAAGACAGCTGCAAATTATACAAATTCAGCATACATATGTAATAATTTCACAAAATATTTAAAAAATAGAACTTTTCAGTCCTACCCTTGTAGGAAATTTCCCACTTAAGAAGTCAGATTTTCTTGGAATTTTCAAAAACATCTTAACAGGGTTTTACTCTATTTGCATCATATATTTTAAGTTACCACTTGTAATATGATCAATGAGATATGAGAAATAATGTAGAAAGCTCCTAATGATGGTAAGATCCGTAACCAAAACTGTTACATAGACTTGTTTTTTAAATCGAAAGAACTATATAAAGTCTTCGCTCTCCTGGGATATTAAGCAGCATACTTGTAGATTGGTACTTGGTTACCAATGTTTTGGGACAGCCTACCTGTCCCATCTTCTGGAGTGAAGCATAGGTTAACAAAGTGCCTACCCATGGGCTGCATGACTGGAATTTGATTTCCACCAGGGACAATATGTGTTCTTCATCATAGTGTCCACATTGGCTTGGGGTCCACACTCTACTATCAAGGAAATGCCAGGAACTCTTTTGCAGTGGGTAGCTTGGCTGAGGTGTGAAACTCACCTCCATTTAGTTACAGTGGTAAGAAAGTACTTTGTCTCCTGTAAACACCCTCATGGTGTAGCACTTGCACTTTAGAAGTACTGAATAGTCTGGCTCCATGTGACCTAACCCCTCCATTCACACTTCATGACAGTGGCCTTACAAACCTTACACATTGAATATAATGTATCAGTATATATGTTAAATCCTGATGGTTGCTGATATGATTGTATTATGGATCATTGTGTATCAATATGTTGAAGATTGCTGTCCTCCTTGATGTGATGCCATTTAGTTTGGTATATAAGTACCAACATTTTTTAGGAATCTTATGTATTCTTGTCCAATGTGGCTATGGCATCACATCCCAGAAGATCATTATGGTCATATTCACCACTGTGAGAAATTAAAGTTTCTCGTAATTTGCATGTTGAATTGAACTGTAAATTAGCCACTTTATTTCAGCGTAGTTGTATGTTAACTTTAACTTTGGCACATTGAAATGTTTAACCCTTTGCACTCGAAGTTCACTTACTCAGTTGGCACTTGGATTTTCCTTCCTTACATGTGGGAGTGGCCTTTGTAAAGAATTATTTGTAGCCAGCTTTAAAAAAGAGCTAGCAAAATCAAACAGTTCTTCCTGCAGATGGCAGGAGGTATCAGAAACATAAAAACAGTGGTGTTAGCCCATACATGTGAGGTGTGTGAGTATCATACAGTTGGTAAGCATGGGCTGCCCAACATATGACGTAGTCAACCATATTTGAAATGTCACGGCTCCTATTCTAATCAGGAAAAGGTTAGGGACATTTGCATGTTATATTTTCACTTCCTCCACATGTTAATGAGAATGCTATGTCAAGTGTTTTTGATGATGTAAAGGAGGTTGCAAAATTAAGGCATGGGTTTTAAAAGGGAACGAATTACCATGAAAAATTTTGTTTTCCATTCTGTTGCGTTCCCGCGGCCTCTGTAAAGAATTATAACGTTCGGTGACGATCCGGTGAGCTTCCGGTCAGTCCGAGGTTCTTGGTGCCGAACGTTCTGGAAACTTCGAGAGCTAGCATCGCGTTGCGTGACTCGATCTACCAAGTTCAGTCTTGCTTGGACACGTGGATTCGGCGGTCAGCGGTGGTCTGTGCTCTCGGGAACTCAAATAAGTGTTCGCGTGCAACGTAATGTGTAATGGATGCGCGCGCGCGTGTGTGTCAATAAGTGATCGTGAGGAATACAACAGTGATTAAGGGCATAAGTGCGTGAAAACACAACAGTGGCGACGAGGATTTAAAAATGAACTCCGCAGACCTACAAAGCGTCCTGTCGGCCTTTTTAAAGAACAAGAGCAGTGGTTCGTAAAGTTCCTCGATAACCTCAAAGTTGGGTAGAACAATTACACATCCGCCCCCACACAGGTCCCACGTAATTTGCTGCTACCTCAGCTCTCGGACGTAGGACTCCTTCGTGGCAAACAGAGGACTCCCGACGCGCTTCGACGACTGGCTTAAGCGATTCGAGATTTCTGTATTATGCGCAGCACCCCCGATTACGGAAAGGTAGAAGGCAATGGTTCTTACAACCAAGCTCTCAACAGACACATTCGCTGAATTTCGCAAGTGCTGCCTTCCGAAGTCACGGACTACAGTTTTTACGAGGCTGTGGGTAAGCTCCGTCTTCTGTTCTTCTATTTAGCAAGCAGAGATCAGTTTTCGCCGACCGTTACGAATGAATGCGTCTCACTGGAGAGGAACGGGAAGAGTTCATGCATTACCTAACAGATGCAAAGAGGCCCTGAAAAGGTTCAGGTTTGAAGACCTGACGAAGGAACAGTTTGTTGCGCTGTTTCTCCTCTCCGTGCTTCAATCACGCAGGCACGAACCACCTCTATCCAGAATTCTTCTGAAACTTAACCAAGATGGAGACCAGGTATGCTTTGATGACGTTAATACCGACTGCATAGACTTCCTACCCAGAAAGGCCGACTATCAGGTTTTCGCAAAAGATAATGTCTACGTCAACCCCATGCAAAATCCATCGCACAGACTTCGATAACGTCGCAAACAAACGCCATCGCAGCAGCCCCATGGACCACAGCCAACGGCGCAAAAAGATCCTCCGCCTACTTGTTTCCGCTGTGGCGACCTCGACTCGTGGAAGGATTGCCCACACCTTAAACACGTGTGCAATAAGTGCAACCGGACTGGGCATCATGAGCGTCAGTGTGACAAGATCCAGAAACGTCGCCGTCGACCCAAGCTTAACAAGGTTGGCCTCACACAGGCGCTATTCTTCAGGCGCAGACGTGAAACGGTTTGACTGTGATGAAAATCGTCGGAAAGGATTCCCAGTCCAATTCTATCTCGACATTTGGGCGGAAGTCAATATCATCAGTAAGGAGAAATTCGATTTCACTGGTGTGTCAGCCCTCTGAACGTGCACCGGAGTGGGACCGATGTACAATGTTCAAACTACAACGTTCCTCGGGAGAGGGCGTTCCGCGTTCAAACGTCGCGACAACCAGACCGGAGATAAGTGCTATGTCGCGCCACGGGGATCCCTTAACCTGCTCAGTTATACAACGATGCTGCGTTTGGGCCTGTACATCGCGGATGCAGAGGCGGGTAATGCAATTTCAGGAAAGAAGCCTTCGACGTCCGACGTTAAAATGAACATTGTCGCGTCGCTCCAACAGTCCTTTCCCGACGTTTCCAAGGACGTACTAGGCTAGTGTACTGTGATGAAGGCGTCCCTAACTCTCAAACCAGATGCAACCCCCAGTCTTCTGTCGCGCAAGACCTGTGCCCTACGCCTCTCTACCGGTTGTGGTGCAAGAGCTCGACCGCTTCCTTAGCATGAACTTTATCACATCTGTAAAGCATGCGGATTGGACAGCCCCAGTTATGGTAATCAAGAAGCCTGATGGATCAGCTCGCCTTTGCATTGATTACTCAACAAGCCTGAACAACGCGCTCCAGCTCTATCGGCACCGTTTTCCACTACCGGAGGATATATTCGCGACTCTTAATGAAGGACATGTCTTCTCGCAAATCTATTTTTCGGACGCCTATCTTCAGGTAGAACTCGACGGCGACTCGGAAGCTCTATGCACTATCAACACCCACTGGGGTTGTAGGAATATCAGCGCTTGTCATGCGGAGTTAAATCAGCGCCAGGGATTTCCCAAGGAATCATGGAAAACATGCTGGCACGACTGTTAGCAACAACCTATTTGGACGACGTTGTCACAGTGACCCGGATTGTGGAAGAGCACGGACGCCACCTACTCGCTGTGTTCAACAGAATATGACTATGGTTTCCACATGCGCCTCGAAAAGTACTCCTTCCAACCGTCAATTAAGTATTTCGGATTCATTGTTAACAAGAATGGACGTTGCTCAGATCCTCATAAGGTCGCAACCATCACTGACATGCCCGCGCCAACCTACGTCTAGACGCTCTGATCCCTCCTTGGAGTGATTATTACCATACTTTCGTCCATAACATGAGCAAAATTCACCAGCCGCTCGCCGAACTGCTATAGAAGGATAAGGAATGGCCGTGGTCAGCTAACTGCCAGCAAGCATTCGGCAGCATCAAGAGCATTCTCAGATCAGACCTCCTTCTCACACATTATGACCCGTCGCTCGAACTGATTTTCTCCGGCGACTCATCAGATCATTGGCTCGGTGCAGTCATACAACATCAGTGGCCAGACGGTTCAATCAATGCCATCGCTAAAACTTCGTGTTCTCTTAAGTCAGCAGTGCAGAACTACAGCTGGATCGAGAAGGAAGGCCTATCGCGCAGTTTGCTGTCATGGAGTTTCACAAGTTTATCTATGGCCGGCGCTTCACACTTCTCACGGATAACCGGCCTCTGGTGTCAATATTTGGCAACCGCAAGGGGATCCCAGTTCACTCAGCCAATCGACTTCAACGCTGGGCAGCAACCCTCGTCGCCTATGATTTCACCATCTAGTATCGAAATTCAACGAATTTTGGGCAGGCCGACGCGCTGTCTTGTCTGATTTCGTCACACTCGGCACCAAATGAAGAAGTCTTCTCTGTCCTTCAAGCTGAGTTTGACATGGAGGCAGTAACCAATTCACTCCCAGTGACTTTTTACAGACATCGCTTACCGACGGAGAAAGACGAGCTACTGCAGACTGTGAAGGAATTCATCAAGGCTCGCTAGCCGGACATCAGACTGCTCCAACAGCGTTCCGACTGGTAGGAGCTGGAATGGTTCTACCGATGGCGTGAAGCTCTCACTGCTGACAAAGTATGTGTAACGTTCAGGGAATGTGTAGTTATTCCTTTGTCTCGTCGGAACCAAGTACTAAAGCTTGTCCACCGAGGACACCCTGGAATCCAGCGCATGAAGTCTCTGGCACGCAACTACACATACTGGCCATGCATGGACAAGAACATTGAAAAAGTGTTTCACGTTTGTGCCCTATTGGCGACGTCGGCTAAGCAGCTCATCAAGGCAACATTTCACTCGTGGCCTTCAGCAACAAAGTCTTGGCAGCGCTTCCACATAGACTTCGCTGGGCGACATATGGGACGGTACTTTCTCGTCGTCGTAGACACCATGTCAAAGTATCCTGAAATGTGGCTATGTCCATCATGACTTCAAGGGTAAACAAATGCTCCGCGCAAACTCTTCGCCCAGCGTGGTGTCCCAGAAACAATAGTCAGCGACAATGGGACACAATTCGCGTCACACGAGTTTAGGCAGTTCTGTAAGCTCAACGCAATAAGCCACATTCTTTCACTTCCGTACCACCCACAATCGAAAGGGCAAGCCGGATGTTTCGTTGTCACCTTCAAGCGTGGCCTCCTGAAACTGAAGGGGAAGGGGATTTGGACCAAATTTGGGCACGTTCCTGCTTGCTTACAGGACGACACCGAACTGCACTCCCCCACAACAACATTGCCCCGCCGAACTGTTTTTCGGACGCAAGCCTCGGACGACACTTGACCTTCTTCCGCCCAAACAACCAACCGGGCGTGACTTCAAGATGGAACGTCAGTTCAACCCCCGTCATGGAGCAGTCCCGCGCAATTTTAACAGCGGGCACCCCGTCTTTGTGCGGCCTTGCCGATTTCAGGACTGATATACTGGATACGACGCCAGACAGATCGGCGGACAACTCTACAGTGACAATGAGCGATAGAACAAGTCGCAGGGCCCACGCCTACCAACGCCGGCCGAGATCCGCACGGCCCAGGATAGATGATTATGCAGCATTTTCAGATGCAGCCAACCTTGAGACGCCTGCAGAGTCTCAACGAAGGTGTAGGCCTGATCAAACCACTGGGGGAAATGACTGAGGGGCCGGTCACCAGGGAATGTCAGCGGTGGACAAGGTCGAACCTGAGCAGCCGGAAAATGAAGCCTTAAATTTGCAGCCGGAACTTTGCCATTCTCAACGAGGTCTCATCCCGACACAGCAGTTTTAGCTGGATCCCAGAATGAAGAAGTACCAGTACCCATGCATTTCTTCATGCAGTTACTGGCTGCCCTAAAAAGGGCAGGTGTTAGTTTCATGCAGCCTCTGTAAAGAATTCGAACTTTCTGGAAACTTCGAGGGATAGTATGGCATGGCGTGACTTGATCTGACAAGTTCAGCCTTGCTGGGGCACGTGGATTTGGAGGTCAGCTGTAGGTTGTGCTCTTGGGAACCCAATAAGTGTTTGCGTGCAATGTAAAGTGCAAGGGATATGTGTGTGTGTGTGTGTGAATAAGTGCTCGTAAGGAATACAACATTGATTAACCCTTTAAAGACGAAGCATAAACCATTTTATTCAAAGAACAAATTCGTACCGTGCAGTAAACATTTTTTGTCATGGTTATAAAAAGCAATCAGTTCATGTTAAGTAGGACAAAAGTTGTTGTTTGTTCTGAGACAAATACAGAACACATAATTACAGTGTGGGCAGAATGTAGAATTTTTGAATGTTAAACCTGTTGTTGTGTCAAGTAACCAGTAGGCTTTAAGAGGTTAAGTGCATAAGTGTATGAAAACAACACATTCCATGCATTATAATTCAATGTCTATAATTTTAACCAACAAATATACACAGTTGTCACCTCCAACACATTCACATGCTGCTACAATTTACTGTGTAACAATGTTGTCCACTACACATCTTCACTCTACACAGAAGAATTTCCATCAGTTATTCTACACATGCAAGAGAAAAAATTTTGTTGAGTAATTTTTATATAATAACAGTCAAGCTACTGCATGATGATGGGCCAGTCAGCTCTGAAAAGCATAGGAGTTTAATGTTTTTAAAAATATTAGTGTGAATATAATGACAATTTTGTGCATTTGTGGGTTAAAATTGCAGAAATACCATGCAGAACTGTTCAACTTTATGGTGACTTTAGCCACAAAATGCAGAGTATAAATTCTGTATTATAAGTACTTATTCCAGTTGAAATTCTTATGCTTTAGGATTTCACCAGAAGAATTGAAGAGTATGAAACACTGAGAGATGACATCTGTTTCCTGAGGCGTTTAATTCCTCTGAACTTCTTCTGTCTTGACTGTAATGAAATGAATGATACTCTTTGGAAAATGGTGGATGATTTAAGGGCATACCTTGTTAATTACCATGTTGAGAACAGTCGCACACATAACAAGAAGTAAGTAAACTGTGGCTTGTTATCCTCCATTATTATATTTTAAAATATCTTACCAGTTTCATATTTTGTGTTCATCAGACATTTCCAGGCTTCTGCAGCTTTTGCATCAGGTGATCTTAGTTTCAGTTACCACCTGTTCACTAAGGTTCAAACAGCTTTGATAATTTTTTTGCTTAAGATTATAGAGACACCAGTAAAAATGGCGAAGTTCCTTACTGTGTAGTATTGTCCCTTGTATGTCGAAATATTTTCTTCATTGTTGTTTTCGGACAGTTGTAATTTTGTTCTGCCCTCAGTGTAAAGAACAGGATTTCATACACATTTTCGAACACTGTAAACGTGATTGGTTTGTGTGCATTTATTTTTGCGTACTTTGCTCCCTAGGAAAACAAAGTAGCCTTTTGAAATTACCATTCCAACCATGTGTCCACCCATTTAAACTTTTAACCAGTTGGCCCAGGTGTAATGTGGCGGGCGGGAGGGGGGGGGGCAATGCTCCTCCAATATTTTTCCTACATACGGGTAGCTTTTTTTCTACTGAGTTGAAGCATCTAATACCCATGGTCAAGCGTGCCCCCCCCCCTCCCGTCATGTTTTAGCCAAGTTTTGCCAGTTGGCATGCTTTCATGAAACATTGTGTGCTTACTATGCTTTGGGAGAACACCTCTGTTCTGCACTCTTTTAATTTCCTACTGTCTCTGATAACAACATGGCTGATGCATGATCATGTAAAGCTTACTTTAGGGTTCTTAATTATGTGTGGTGCTAGGTCTTGAAAAATTGTAAATGTCATTAAGATGGAATGCAGAATAAGATGGTGGCCAAGTGAAAATTTTCTCTTCTATTAGGTACGTTCACAAAACTGTGAAGAGCAATTTCAGCTTCGTCATGTGTGTCCATTTGTCCACATGGAACAACTCAGCTCCCACTGGATGGATTTTCTTGAAATTTTATATTTGATTTTTCCAAAATCTGTCAAGAAAATTCAAGTTTCATTAATCTGTAACAAAAATAACATGTACTTTACGTGAAGACCTAAGTACATTTATGACAACATCTAACTGAATGTTTCTTAGAACAATAAATGTTCTGGACAAAAGTTGTAGAAAAAATAAAAGCACTCATTTTATTTTAAATAAATTTTCTTCCAAAACTGTGCCATTTATGAGACTGTGGCAAAATGCGGTAGAGACAGACAGGCTACAGATGACAATATAATAAGGCGCATGATTTTTCATACTGGATAACTAAGGCAAGCTAAAAACACATGCTCAGAATATCTAACATTTATTGCTTTTCCACAGCAACAATGGTTATGCAAATTTGCTCCAATGTTAATGTTATACATACTTTGCCTCTCTTGTTTGATGATAGCTCTGGACCTGGGGGAGGTAGGCATAAGAAATACAGTATGAAAGCAGACCATTAATATACAGTACTTGTACATGTTGCATAAAATAATATTTGTGAGTCAGTAGCTTGAAACATGATGACAGTATGAAACTTAAGGGTTATATGTGACAAATTTATTGTATACAAGATCTGCATGTGTAATTGCTTCACAAAATTAACATAAGATGACAAAAATAATACCAATAGATATGTAGGACTGGCAATGGTGATGCAAAAAAGTTTTCTTTCACGGGTAGGCCTTTATTTAGAATTCATTGTTAGTGCTGTGGAAATTGGACACAAGACTAACATCTCTGGGTTACGAAATAAGTGTTCCTTGAACGTGGTCTTACTGTAATCTCATTGCAAACTTCATCTATGTTTATTGTTGTTACTGTGGCCCCCATATATTTATAACTTTGAAATGTCATCAGACATATTTACACAAAGTTACAGTGATTTTCTTTGTACTGTTTCAGGTGTACAGTAGTAAAGCAGAGTTATTCAACTATTTATGGAAGATGATATTTCCTCATACGTTAGCTTTAATTAATTTTGTTTTCTGTTGCTAGTATAGAATACGTTGATATTCATGCCTCAAAATGTCCTATTGCTTGACCTTGGCCCAAAAAAAATTCACTAGGACACAATGAAAATTGGCCTTTGTAAGGGAAAAGAAATTGGCATTGTGTGTGACACACACACACACAAGGAAGTTGGACAAATTTCAGGTGTCCACAGTGCAGTGAGGGGTTAATTTTAGCCCTTGTTCAAAGCTATAGCACATCAAACTGCATATCTGAGGTATGCTTGATACACCACTGGCTGTAGTGGAAAGCGTAAACGCAAAGAACACAATTTCGTATAAAAGCACTGTAGATAAACTTGTTGTATAAGATTATTTTAAGTTTGTCCAATCCGTGCATTTTAGATCAATGTATTCAAGTTATTATATCAACTAAGTGCACATCATTAGCTTCAAATGATTTTTAAACATGTCGGAGCTAGGTTTTTAACAATCGTGTACCTAATAATGTGCGTTTATTTGGTATAATAAATTGAATACACTGATGTTATGTAAGAGTTCTGTTTGTGGAACTGTAAAACTGTTAATAATATCATGACATAACAGGATAGAGTGTTTCCCTTTGGCTGTTAACAAATGTGTATCATGGACAACAGTAATCCCTTTTGGCCAGTAGACATTAACCGTATATTTAATATATCGGCACTGGATTAATTGCCCTATAAAACTGCAGACACCAGTGATTTTTCTCTTAGCCTCAAGTTTTTATACCACTCTTAAACTGAAGCATGCACCCCATCACTGTCACTTGTTTTTCATATTCATGTGGTCGCAAACCTGTGGTCTTTGAATCATTAGTAAAATTTATGATGTATGAGGAAAATCAGATATGGAATTAGTTCCTTACAGTTGCTGTATAATGAGTATATTTTATTATTGCAGGATTTGTGACATTTTTGATGAGATGTTAGAACGAGCTAGTGAACTGCCTGAAACAACAGCAGACCTTGTTGAATTGCAGAATTATTTGAATGAATGTCGAGATGTGACGATCTATAACTTGAAGGAAAAGATACACACTGCTGGTGAAAATGTTTTGTTCCTCATGCAGAATGCTTTACTGTCACGTAAGAGATATTTTGTTATAGAAAGTTATAAATGAAACTTTTTTTACTATTGAAGAACATTCTTCTGATTATGGGACAGATAACTGCTGTTGTGGAACATACAGAAAGCCACACTTCAGGGAGTGTAACAAAGTGATCATTAGAATGGGCTTTGATAACTGTAGGACAGTAATGTTAATCCCTGTATGTGAAGGAGATGGAGCTAGTGAGTTTGTAGTACAATGAGTAGATCTGCACTCTTCTCAGATATTATGCTGGGTTGTATGGCAATTGTTTACCGATTTTTCAGGACAACATGTCACTCACATCTTCAAGGGTCAAAGGTCCAAGAAGAAAAGAAAGCCAGCAAGCCTAACCACAGTGTATAAGGGGAAGGTGAGGGTGGTGACTGGTAATCAGTAGGCATGGTAACAGCCAATAGGGTTGAAGTAGCATAGCATGAGGGAGGGGGAGAGTGACGCAACATTCAGGAGCATAGGGGTATTGAGAATAAACTGGCCTTGAGATAGTAAGGTACATTCAAGTGCAGTAAGCTGAGACAGATGGAAAAAAACATATATGGAGTAAAGTAAGAACAAGGGAGGAAAATGTAAAGATAAATGGATAAAAATAAAATTTTTTTTGAAAATAAAAATGAAAATCAATAAATTAGGAGAAAAAACCAAAACCCGGGAGGGAGAAGGGAAGAGAGACAAAGTTCATGAGCTTGGAATGGCGGGGGGGGGGGGGGGGGGGTGGAGGAGCCAAGATCACTATCTGGAGCAGTAAGACAGACTGATGGAAAAAACATATGGAGTAAACTAAGAATAAGGAAGGAAAATACGAAAGTAAATAATTGGAAATAAAAGTAAAAATTAAGAATAATATATAACACACAAAAAATAAAGCTGGACAGAAGGGGAAAAAATAAGGAGATAAAACCAAAACAGCATGCGGGAGGAGGGGAGAGACGTTAACCCTTACACCCAGAGGGCATTTAAACCCCGTCCATAGCACAATGCAGGAACAGTTTGAAGCTACCCTGGAAATTTAAATTCTGAAATTACCTGTATAAAATGGTGTTGGTCCAACCAAAACTATTTTTAAGGAAACAATACATAAGAAAATACAGTTTGTATCAGTCCAAATTTCACCTACCTATGTATATATTCTTCAGTTATATACTCGAGACTAATGCCATGATTTACCACACTACACCGCGTAATATCCCAGAAGAGCACAGATCTCATCAACATCACAGTAGAAGCTTGAAATCGAGGTTAGCACAATGAGTATTTCTTCAAAAACTAAACCTTGCTGTCCCTTAAGGCTCAGTATTGGCATTAATACTGACCTGCATAAACTTCTCATAAGTGCACGCAGAAGCTTCAGAATATTCTGGAATAGCAGCCATATCTTGAAACCATTGCTAATAAGAAGCCTGGGGATGCAGTTTCACTGTACTGTCCAGCAGTTACATTCTTCTACCAGCACTTTCATAATTCTTCAGAACATCGAATACACAATATTCAGCCCAACAAAATGCCCACTGTTTTCAGATATTCAATATGTCATTATAGATGCATTCCAAGTTCCAGCTGGGAGTTTTTAACCTTTTAAAGCCTAGCGGTAACTTTACATACAACCAGGTTTAAGATCAAAAAATTCTACATGGTGCCTACATTGCGTTTCTGTGTTTTATAGGGATCTCAGAACAAACAGCAACTTTTGTCTTATAAAATATTAAGAGATAGGTTTTCATAACCGAAGTGAAGAGTGTTTACAGCGCGGTACGCCCTGAGTCCTTGTATAAAACAGATACGCTTCATCTTTAAAGGGTTAAATAATGTATGTGTGGTTAGCTTGCTTAATACTGCCTGCAACAACCTGATTGATGACAATGCTGTGACAACTTGTACTAGCAACATAAGTTAAGAATTTTGGACAAAATAATTGCAATAGCATAGTAGAATTTTTCTCCAGATACATATTCCTGATTTTGACTATAACAATTTTAACATTTTAATCACATTTTATGGACTTTTGTTCATTCCTCAATGTTTTGAATAACAAAAAATTGTGAAACTGAAGATGACTTACAATGGTCAAAACATGTTTTTCTGCGTAACAAATGGAACATAGTTGTGTTTGGATGGATTTTGTTTTGATTCCTGTTATAAACAACACACTGGAATGAGATCCTCTAGAACTGTATGTGGATCATGTAAAGGTAGAATAACTCGTAACTGTTTGTTTCTCAAAAGCTTGTTATATCTCTTTTCCTTGTTGTGGTAGTGACCAGGCCACGCTGGAATGGCAAACTAATTAGGTTTTCCCCCAGATAAGTCTAGGGTCTCTATACACTGTAAATTCTCAGTTTTGGCGTAGTAGGAAGTTAAAGATTTCTGTACAGGCATACCTGCCGCAACACAAAGTACCCTTACATCTTGGGGTATTCCAACTCAACGACATGTATTCCTCCAAAACTTTTTATGTTCCATCAAAGAAATACACCAGGCACAGAATCCTGTTTGTTTCTTAAAAGTTCATTACATCTCTCTTTCTGGTGCTACAGTTAAGATTGATCAATTGTGATGTGTTTTATGGACCATTTGTGGTGTTTGGTACAACTTATAGGGAGTTTAGATTAACCTTTAACCCCTCAGTGATGGATGAGCTTTAAATGCCTGCTTGGTCTGTCAGTACAGAAGATATAAAGACCCTTTATATGAAAATGCATGATCATATTTAAAAATCGTAACTAGTATATATTTTGTAACACTGTTTTAAAATTTTTGGTTGACGTGCATAAAGGACAGGGTTTTCAAGTAATTTACTTCATGTTAGTAGCTCAATCATGTTTGTGGTGCGTTTCAAGGCATTCTTCCATACAGACATCTACATCAGAATCAGGATGGCTATACCTTGTCGTTTTCTTTTACACAGTTACAGCAAATGTTGTCTTCACTGGGATTTATGCTTCTGAGTTTTAGGTGCTACTGTCCTCAGAAGTGTCTCTCTCAAAACCTTTGCATAGTGTCTTTCGATGACTGTCAACCTAGTATGCTGCATTCGCCAATGCCATGATTTCTGAAATAAGCCTTATACCAAGAGAATCCTCTATGTGCATGAATGGTGTTCACTGTCTTCACTGTTATTGTCTGCTTGTAAATAATCACTGAGTTCAGAAATACTGAATTGAGTAACCTCATGGTGGTTTCAGTTACTGTGTACACATTCTGCTTCTTATCGTCAAGTATGTGGGCAGTAAATGATCCTTGAGGTCCATTCACCACTTCACCTCCTATGGCTGATCACATGGCTGGGTTTATCTTTCTTCCTTCTCTTATTAGTCACTGTGTTTTGTCTAAATTTTAAAGTGATAGCATGGTAGCATTTTTTGTCAGGCTACTTCAACTCCTAACGGGACATGAATGATGAAGAACTGCAGCTGGGCAGGGGCTGTAAAAATTTACACAGTACAATGTCACATGCACTGTTCGAAAAACTCAAACTTCTGTTTATCTATATAAAGGTTCTGATGACTCGCCATTTTATGCATAGAGATAGCACCACAAACAAAACTGCTAGCAACACCTACGTGTTGAGTGATAGATTTTCTTGTATGAAAGGAAAACATTCTACCTGTGATCAGCGATGTATATTTGAGCACAGATGGACAGCAAAGCAACTCAGTTTTACAGATATTAGGGTACATGCACGATGGAGCTTAGAATGTAGCTTAGCAGGGGTGCCAGGAAGTTAGCCTAGCAGAAACAGGCAGTGTGCACAGTGATGCCTGTTTCAGGCATGTCATTCCTGCCATCATTTTCGAGACTGCTATTTGGCAAACAGACGTCCTTGCAAAAAATATGTACATATTAAAGCAGTAGTAGCAATGATGAGGAATTACTGGAGACCTGTGCTTCTAAGTGCTTATTGCTACAATAATTATCTGTGCAAGAGTATCAAGTGCATCCAATGTTGACAGAAATAATTTCGGAGATTATCACCATCTGTATATAAAGTTAAGAAATTATCCATTTCGATTTTTCAGATATTAAGAGTGGAAACTGAAACCTTTGATTATGTTTTTAACTTGACAAGTGAAAAGATGCAGAAGAAATGGAAAAATTGTCATCCCATTGCGCAGGAAGAACGACTTGTGCCTACACTGTGGCATGCTGAAATAATTTTTGTTCCTATCTGCAGTAATATATTTTCGTCATAATGGATAGGCCTACGTATACTTACATTTATTTTTTTACGAACATTCATTCGGTAATGTTAATTAAAAAACATTTTTCTTTACAGTATGCATAGCGTTGTGAGTACAGTAGATGCGTATACAATGAATGGGTTGTGAGGACGGAGAACATTTTTTATATAGGTACATAGCTACGGGTGCTTCATTTAGGCACCTAGCTTTTGAATTTCTTATGGGTGACTCTACTGTAGGTGTAATAGTGAAGTATGTGTGTACAAATCAAATTGCTCATGTTGTATAAAATTGGACTGTATTTAGTTCAGACTATAGGTTTCATGACACGATGACACAATCACTACTGTCTCCAGCTATGCACTGCTGCACATTTGACCACTGCTACACACTGCTACATGATGCGAATTCTGTTCCACAGTACAAACTGCTACACTGCACAGTGCTACATACTGCCCACACAGCAAGATAAGCACAGGCAGTGATAAACATAACAAGATCCAAGATCAAGATGGCGGATGAGATACTTGGAGTGAAGTGCCGTGTTGCAAACTTCTCGAATAACTTTGGTCCAAGTGAAATACAGAACTGTGTAAAGTGTATGGAGCTTGAAATACGACTCCAACAAGTACTTGATGAATTAAGCTCCGTTCAACTAATTGTCCAGATGTTAAGAAAGGAGCATATTCGCAAGGATTCCGATGTAGCGTCAATCCAGCAGGTGGAAACTGAATTGGAAGTGCATGATACCTGGAAAGAGACGGCAATAAGTGGCCCTAAACGAAGAATTGAAGGTAAAATGAATCTAATAAATTCTAAGGATCAAATAGTGACGGCAAATCGTTTCGCAGCTCTAGAAACAGAGAGCGATACACCTGGAAATGAAAATAGAATGAAGGTGGTTTGTGTAAATAAATCAAGAGTTAGAAATAACAGACAAAAAGGAAATGAGATGTACACTGACCAGGATTGTTTAATCATTAAAGAACCACAAGAAGAATTAAATAGAAAAACTAAAGTGCTACATAACCTTCAAAACTCAAATCTCACTCGTCAGCAATCAAATTTAAAGGAAGGAAAAAAGACCTGTACTATACCAAGCATGATTAATGGGCGAATATCAAAAGAGAATGCAAGTGAGACCATAAATCAAATGACATCATTGCAGAAAAGCGTGAAGCTGAATAATTCAAAAAAGATGGTAACAGTGGCTTATAGAAGACATAAAATTCTTATAATCGGGGATAGCCATGTTAGAGGTTTATCAGGCAAGGTTAGTAACGGTCTTGAAGAAGCTTTTAGTGTGACTGGCATCACTAAACCGAACACTGACATTGAAGCAATTACGTCTTTGTTACATCTTCGTACTGATAATCTAACAAAAAAAGACTTGATTATATTCTATGGTGGAACCAAAGATATCAGCAGAAATGAATCAAGAAAAGGACTTCACTCCTTAAAAGATTTTGCACAACGAACTATCAGTACAAACGTCATCTTACTTGGTGCCCGTCACAGATATGACCTGCCTTCCTTTTCATGCGTAAACACTGATGTAAAACTATTCAACAATAAGCTACAGAGCCTTATGTCTACTTTTAATCATGTAAGGGTTTTTAATATACTTACAGAAAGAATACATCATACAAACCATGGATTACATTTAAACAAGAAAGGAAAAGATTGGATAGTGAGTAACCTAGTGAAGGAAATTAGTAAGCTATATTTATCGCACAGAATATCCTCACCTATAGTGTTGCCGTGGAAGGATGTAAATGAAAATATACTCCAACTGTCTCAACTTAATAAAGACTGTGAGATTGCAATTCCAGTTGTTACAGCAAATAATAATATGGAATGCCTGAGTCTTAATAGAAATCCTGATTGTCAGAAAACTGTAGACGGTGCTGAAAGTGTTGATTTTGATAGAAAGGGTGATTCTGCGAATGAAGTTCCACTGGTCACAGCAAATAATAATACGGAATGTCTGAATCTGAGTTGCTTTATGGAGTGTCAAAAACTTGGAGACAGCACTGTAAGTGTTGATTTTCTGTCAAAGATAAATGTGGGATGTGTAGGAAAAACACCAAACGTAGATGATGACTCACAAGAAGTTGAATATGTGGGAAAACCTTCAAGACTAAATGATAACTCACAGGAAGATGTAATAGCACGCAAGTCAACAAGACTAAAGAAAATTCCATCCATCAGGAATCAAGATTTTTTATGATAAATGGAAACCATAAACTCATCAGTCAGAGTGGGAAAACTGTTGGTGGTCTAAGTGAGAATAGTGACAACTCAGGAAAATCACCTTCACTAATAAGTGTAAATGGTTGTAGTGAAAATAGTTTACTTGCTAGCAACATCAACACCAACTCTAAAAATAAATTATTTCATCAAATAAGTGCGTCAGTACCCTTAACTCTTTATCATCAAAATGTAAGAGGTTTGAGAGGGAAAGCAAATGAACTGTTAAGTCAATTATATCCGACTTTCCCACATGTACTGTGTCTCTCTGAACATCACATGAACCATTCTGAATTACAGCATACTTTTTTAGATAATTATAATCTAGGGGTTAGCTATTGCAGTACATCATATGAAAAGGGAGGTGTTTGCATATTTGTGCAAGATAATCTAAGGTATATAAGCATTGACCTTGCAAAGTATTGTAAGGATAAGGACTTTGAGGTCTGTGCCAGCAAGATATACTTGAATACTAAAAAGGTATGCATAATTGCTATATATAGAGCCCCATCTGGCAATTTTGATATATTTATTACTAAATTAGACAAAATCCTCAAGAAATTGTTTACTTCTACCCTTGACTTCATTATTTGTGGTGACATAAATATAAATTACTTAGTTGACAGTGTTCGGAAAAGCCAATTAGAAGCTTTGCTCAAAACCTACAATTTAACAAGTGTGGTAAACTTCCCAACTCGCACTCAACAAAATTCTGCCACAGCTATTGATAATATCTTTATTGACATTACTAAGACTGGAAGTTATTCCATATGTCCAATAACCAATGGGATGTCAGACCATGATGCTCAGTTTATAACATTTCATTCTATTTGAGACCAACCACAAATAAACATTTGTTGATTAGAAAGATTAACGAACATACAGTAAATGACTTCCTCCTTAAATTAAGCTATGAAACTTGGGATACTGTATTCTGTACAGATGATGTCAATGCAATGTTTAATTCCTTCTTAGACTCCTACTTGAAAATCTTTTACTCCAGCTTTCCACTAAAGAGAGTGCACATTGCAAAAAAAAATAATAACTGGATCACCCTAGGAATTCTAACCTCCTGCAAACATAAAAGAGAACTTTTCTTAGCATGCAGGAATAGTAATAACCCAGTTTTTATAAACTATTATAAAAAATACTGTAAAATTCTATCTGTTGTTATTAAGGAAGCAAAAAGACTTAATTATGCAGATAAAGTTAAAAAATCCTTGAACAAGAATAAGGCTATTTGGGATATAGTTAAATTAGAAACCAGTAAAACTGGAAATACTGATAAGATCAACACCTTAAATATTGAAGGGACTTCAATTAATAACTGCCAAGATATAGTAAATATATTTAATAAATACTTTGTATCAGTAGCCAAAAATATTAACTCAACACATAATGAACATAGTTTTTATAAACTAAATAATACCACTCCTCTTGATCACTTACTGCAGTCTTTTCAGACTCCTTTCCCAAATATTAATCTAAAACTTTTATCGACCAAAGAAATTGAAAATGTAATAAAATCCCTTAAACCCAAGAATTCCTCTGGGTATGATGGAATATCCACTAAACTACTAAAAATAAGCTCTTCTTTTATTGTCTCACCCTTAACCTATATATGCAATAAATCTATATCATTGGGAATTTTTCCAGATCGTTTGAAATATGCAGTAGTGAAACCTTTGTTTAAGAAAGGCGACAGGTCTAACATCTCTAATTACAGACCCATTTCTATGTTAAGTTCCTTTTCAAAAGTATTTGAAAAAGTTATGTATAATCAACTCCAGGAACATTTGAATAAATACAGTATTCTAGCAGATGAACAGTTTGGATTTAGAACAGATTCTTCAACAAACAAAGCTATATACAAGTTAATTAATGAAATCCTGCAAGCCTTAAATAATAAATTAACAGTAGGTGGCATTTTTTTTTATCTTGAAAAGGCTTTTGACTGTTTGAATCATGATATTTTGATGTCTAAATTACAATTTTACGGTGTTAATGGCAAAGCTAAATCATGGTTTGAATCATATTTTAATAACAGATATCAGAAGTTCAGCTGTCGGATGAAGAATTAAATCATTCAAATCTGTCTACATGGGAAAAAATAACTGATGGTGTTCCGCAGGGATCGGTTCTGGGTCCATTGCTATTCCTTGTTTATATTAATGATTTGCCTAAAATTTTAAATGACTATACTATACCTATATTGTTTGCTGGTGACACAAGTATGTTAGTTAAAAGTTCAAATTTAAAAGATTTTCAAGCTAATATGGTTAACACTTTCAACTGTGTAAATAAATGGTTCAAAATAAATCTACTCACAATAAATGTTAATAAAACCCATTATATTCAATTTAAAACTAAAAATAAACCCACAACAGACATAAACATCGTTTGCAATGACCAGCCAATAA
The DNA here is from genome assembly GCA_013340265.1 of Coptotermes formosanus. Lineage (NCBI taxonomy): Eukaryota > Metazoa > Arthropoda > Insecta > Blattodea > Rhinotermitidae > Coptotermes > Coptotermes formosanus. Next base: position 186,578 of record BLKM01000111.1, read on the forward strand.
CAACTTTATCTAATATAAAATTTCTTGGCATTTATATAAATGATTCAATTAACTGGAGTAGTCATCTCGAATATATTGTCCCAAAACTGAGTTCCGCATGTTATATAATGAGAAGTATGAAATCATATATGTCCCTTAACTCTTTGAAAATGATTTACTACTCTTATTTTAATACGATTATAAGCTACGGTTTACAGCTTTGGGGAAACTCACCCCATAGCTTAAAAATATTCAGAATTCAAAAAAGATAATTAGAATCATGATAGGCTGTAAAAGTAGGGTCTCATGCAGGAATTTGTTTAGAAGGTTGAAAATTTTACCTCTTGCATCACAGTATATTCTTTCACTTATGCTTTTTGTGGTCAATAATAAAAATCTCTTTATTTTAAACTCAGAAAACCATACTAAAAGTACAAGACAATCAAACAATTTTTATCAGCCTACATCAAATCTTACTGTATACCAAAAAGGAGTGTATTATATGGGCATCAAGGTCTTCAACAATCTTCCTCTACATATTAAAGATATATCTAATGATCCTAGGAAATTTGAAATCTGTTTAAAACGATTCTTACACACACATTATTTTTACACCATAGATGAATATTTTCAATATAAACCTATCGCAAGTCAATAACGTACCAATAACGGTATTAACAAGACCACTAGTATTTTAGTGTACAGTTTCTAATAATTTATGTTCATTGTCACCAAGTCTTAAAATAAAAATTAAGTAAATATACATAATACAAATGTTTATATTCCTGACATATCAATGTTATTTCTCAGGTAAATGTTACGATTTGTTGTAGTTTACGTTTGGACTAGTTTTTAGTTTACTATGATATTGTTGTTATACATTAGCTTATTTTATTAGCATCAACTTATGTATTTGACGTGGAATAATTTGTTCGATTCAACATATTCATTTCATTTTATTTCATTCATGTAATTATATTTATCTGTATATTATAATTACTTTTGACATGTTCTATATCCTACTTATTGTTTTTATTGTGGATCCATGGAACGTTAAATAAATTGAAATTGAAATTGAAATAACAAGGAAAAGAAAGATAAAAAAATGACATCATTGCAGGTGTCACCTGATGCACAGCACACACCGTTTTGCCATTAAGGAAAATGAAAGCTTCAAGACATACGTAAACTGTGTTCTGAAAAGCACATTACACATTGAAGTATGACCTATTGCAGCTGTTTGGAGTTCCATCTTTGCGAGTTTTAGGCTTATTATGTAAGGTGCTCAATTATGGTGTATAATATTACTTTTTGAAGACTTTGTGGGGTAGATGTGTGGGTTTAGAATTTTCCTGTCTCGTCTATATACTGCATGAAGGAATTATTATTGTAGGATATTTTTCAAGATATGTAGTATGTAGGTTGTAAACTTCTTATCTGATGAACCTGGAAGGAGAGAGACAAACCTGGTTGGAGATAGACAAATATATTGAAAGTGAAATGTAAATGTTTGTGTAATCCTTGGAAATTTATATTAGTGATTTTACTGTGGTCTGGTTTTGAAGATACAAAATCTGAAACCAGGACAGTAAATCTCAGTTACTATGTACAGTGGAAGATACGTATATAAATTCTTGACTTTCTTATGCTAAGGAATATGAGTATAGAGAGTATGTGGTTTCATTCATGACATATGTGTAGATGAAGATTTTGTTTGTATTATAAAGGAACTGGAAGATTGCTCAGCATTAGGAGAGGGTGATTTTTTGTTGTTTATTAGTTTAGTTAAGATAAAGCTCTAAGGATGGCATTATGTTGGAAGGTATTTTGGTCATTAAGTTGGTTGTTCTTTATTTCTTTATAGATGTAATATTTTTCTTATGTGTTGGGATGTGGACCTTTTCCTGTGTTGTTCCGTGATGTTGTCAGTGGTGCCAAAGGAGTGTTGATTTTCTAGGGGGTGTTCTTAGGAATTAGAGTTATAGTTATTTTTGCAAAATGCTTGTAAATGCTAATTAAGTTGGGTTAAAAAATTTCTTCCAGTTTGTCCAGCATATCGTCATTTGCATTTAGAACAAGTTCAACTGTAAACACCTGAATATAAGTATTTATTATTATGAAGGGGCTTTTTGTTTATGAGTAATTTTCCTATATAGTTCTGGTTTTGACAGTTATTTTTAATTTGGTGTGTTTAAATAATTTAGTAATAAATTTTGTTTCTTTCCCGACATATGTAAATTGTACGTATTTTGTTGTTTCATTTTTCGTTCAGGATTTTTTCTTGCATAATATTAGGGCCATTGTTTTAAGGTGGAGTGAACTACTATGTAGGATATTTTCAGCTACAGGAATTTCTGTATCTTCTCGTCTTTTTTTCCAATGGGTAGCATTTTATTCTAATGAAGAAGTATCTTACAGCAGAGTACTTTTGTTCTGGTGGGTGACATGAATTTGCAGGTATGATTGTGTCAGTAGTGTTAGGTTTTGTGTATATGCTGAATTGTAGTGAGTCAATATTTCAGGTTATGGTGATATCAAATTTACATATAGAAACAAAGAACAACAACCAGCTTCATGACCAAAATATCTTACAACATAATGCCATCTTCAGAGCTTTATCTCAACTAAACCAATGAACAACAAACAATCACCCTCTCCCAATACCAAGGAATTGTTCAGTTCCTTCGTAATACAAACAGAAGGTTCATAAACACATATCTCATGAACGAAACCATGTAAGTACACTGTATACTCATCTTCCATAGCATACAAACAACAAGAATTTATATATCGTCCACTGTATTATTAACTGCAATTTGTTGTCTTGGTTTCAGATTTTTTATCTTCAAAACCAGACCACAGTAAAGTCACTAATATAAATGTCCAAGGATTATACAAAAATCCACATGTCACTTAATTATTTTTAGTGTATTTCACTATCTCCAACCTATACATTCTATCCTTTACTTTCAGTTTCCATGTTCACCAGATAAGAAGCTTATAACCTTGTGGGATGCTGGAGGTGTCGTGCTGTTATAATGACAAATCCGAATCCACAATTATACTTTTATTACAACCAACTCATACAAGTTTCTGCAGTGTGGCGATCAGTAGTAGCGCTGATCGGTCACGGGTTCTATACAGGGTGATTCACGACTTGTGGACATTACTGCAGGAGGTGATTTCCTAGGTCTTTGTGATCAAAAAAGTTCCTACAAACATGCGTCCGATTTTGGACGGTTACGGAGTTATGGGCATTTTTAATTCCCGTACACGCCCTCGTGTGAACCGTGTCTTACGGAACCAGCTGGCGGGTGACGTACTCAACTAGGTGGCTTATCGTTTGCGTTGCAAGCATTATTTCTGCCGCCTGACTCCCCCACCCAGCTACAAACAGTCCAGTTCCCGTATCTCGACACTCGGAAGGCATTTATGGAATGCGGGGTAGGTGGGGTGGGTGGGTCGGTATTCGCCTGGCCAGTGTATACTGACTGACTCAGCAACTAGTACGTGTTAAAAAACCCATATCACTTACATTACAGTGACTGTGCCGGCTCCTAATGTTCAGAACAGTATGGCGATAATTTCGTAAAGGCGTGGGCGGTAGAAGCGACACACTGTAGAGTGCCTGTTAGTCCCTTAAGTATTCTCATCTCGGTGCGTCTGTTACGTTCACGATGCCATTTACATTTTCAGGTGCAGAGTATGCAGATATGGCTTATGTGTACGGCTTTTGTGACGGTAATTCAGTTCATTCCGTAGCTGAATATCAGCGACGTTTTCCGAACCGTACAATACCAACCCGAAGAGTGTTTGCTTGAGTTTACCAGACATTGCGAGATATCGGTACACTTCCCAGGGTTCGCATTGCAGCCGAGCGTGATGTTAATCAAGGCGTCGATGAACAAGGCGTTGTTCAGATGGTATAGAGCAATCCGCGTGCGAGTACGCGAAGAATTGCAAGATGTCTTCGTGCTTCCCAAACGAGACTGTGGAGAACACTGCATGCAGAGGGCATGTATCATACCACGTGCAGCGAGTGCAACATCTCGGACCTGGCGATTTTGCTCAGAGGCTGGAATTTTGCAAGTGGCTCAATGGCAGTCGCCAGTTGCATCGTTACATCCTGTTTACTGACGAAGCGCAATTCCATCGCGACGGTGTCAATAATACACACAACTCTCATGTGTGGGCAGATGGGAATCCCCACGCCACTGTGGAAAGCAACTATCAACCACGTTTTAGCGTCAATGTGTGGTGTGCAGTTCTGGACGATCAGCTGATTGGTCCTTTCTTCTTGGAAGGTCGCCTTACAGGCGAGGCGTACCTCCGATTTCTGCAGGAGGAATTGCCCCGACTTTAAGAGGATGTGCCTTTGAATAAATGAGGTCGTATATACTTCCAACATGACGGAGCTCCTCATTTTTCACGTGAAGTTAGAAATTTCCTTAACTACCGTTTACCTGGGCGATGGATCGGACGTGGCGGTCCCCACAATTGGCCAGCCAGGTCTCCAGACTTAAGCCCACTGGATTATTGGGTATGGGGATGGATGAAAGAACTGGTTTACAGTGTGAAGGTGGGAAGACGAGATGCATTGCTTGGTCGCATTTTGGATGCCGCAGACCGCGTCAGAAACTGTCACCGGAAATTGCAACGAGCAACTCCCGCAGTTCACAACCGAGCTGCAACCTGTGTTGCAGACGGCGGTTGCATTTTCGAAAACGAGCTTTAAGCACAGATCAATTCAAATTAAAGGTGATTCCACGAAGGTAACGTTACTTTTATACTTTAAATGTATCATGTATTATGCTGGTTTATTATTTTGTTCCGTTTATTCTCGATAATCGTTGCCCTCTATTCTACGTTTCAAGGGGTCATAACTCCGTAACCGTCCAAGATCGGACACATGTTTATATGAACCTTTTTGATCACAAAGAACTAGGAAATCACCTCCTACAGTACGGTCCACAAGTCGTGAATCGCCTTGTATAACGGCTGACTGCTGCGTCGCGTTGGCTGGGCATGGCTGCAGCTGGTCAGTTGTCTAACGTCCGCTGCTGCTGGACTAGATCTGTTTGGCTGCTGGGAAACCGCTTCTTTTATGCACCGGTGTCGCTGTGAGGGCGGGTCCTGTGCGTGATGAATGGTGACGCTATTGGTTCACAGGTAGGACCCATCGCAGGAGTGGGGAGAATGACTACCGCTGAACTGTCAGCCAGTGCACGCGGGCATGTGCTGTACAGTCGCGCGGAAGTGGTAGTTTTCGCCGCCGGTGCGATGCTCCCACATGAGCCCCACGAAGGGGCAGTTGTGCGGTTGGTGGGATGTTCCCACAACCTACATATTACATACCTGGCAAAATATTCTACAATTCCTTCATCCAGTCTATAGTCAAAACAGGAAAACTGTAACCAGATGAATCTACCGTACATAGTCTTCGAAAGGTAATATTATACACCATAATCGAATACCTACCTGAAGATGGCCGAAAAAGGCCGAAGCATATAGGAGGTTTACCACATGTTGTATATCATTGTTTCTAAGTACATATTAGTGCAGTTGTTATTATATATGCTAACTTACCTTGCTTAAGAGAACATGGAAATTTTAAAGTCTAATGTTATTTGATTTCTAATTTGTTTTGTACATATCACTTACCATATGTTTCAGCCTATTATTTATTGGCAATTGCTGTTTTTTAATTCATTCATTCTGAACTTTAAATGGCTCTCAGGGCATTATCCTACAGTGCTGCGATTTCTTGTTTTTTATTTATGTATTTTGTATATTTTTCTTTATATTATCTTTTTGGGCCTTACTGATGTATAATTTGTGTAGCTGACTTTTCTCCTTTGATGTCTGTTCATGCTGTTACAGTAATTGACCATGGAACAGTTGAGTCAGCATGGGAATAAATTTGAGTTGTCGTCGTCGCCGCCGCCACCATTGTTGTTGTTGTTGTTGTTGTTGTTGTCGTTGTCGTTGTTGTGTTGTTGTTGTTTTTTGTTCCTTCTCCAGAAATTCTCTGTACAGCTGATCTCTATATGTTGTAAGGTTGGTTTCTATTTTTGTAATTCCGTAATACTCCTGCATAATAAATTATAATTTCAATGTTAATTTCATGCATTTGCACTGCTTGCCCATTTTAATGGTCTCATGTAATAATCGATTGCTCCCCTGAGAAGCACTTTCAGGAGTCATAGGTACGGGCAGAAGTATTGTGTTTGTGCAGTAATGAGTACATTCTCCTGTAGTATTTTTCACCTGAGACCCAACCGCGATACACCAGTTCAGCTCACCACCAGCTTCTGTGCCATCACTCCCAGTGGTGGCTTCAGGAGTGTCCTGACAATCCTCCAGTATCGGCTTATAATTCTCTTCCATAGAGTTGTCTCCATGTTTAATGGGCTTAGTGACAGGTCTGTGGTATTGCCATACCCATTAGTCTGAGGACTACCCCTGCAGGTTTGTTGTGGACCACTTTTTCTGGCTTCCCTATTGAGACCTGTCCAGTTTGGGCGACACCACCAGTAGCTTTGCTACTTCCAGCATAACTCCTAACTTCACAGGAGCATGCCGTCTTCCCCTAGCCGGGTCATCACAAACCTTTGTAAAGGCAGTGCCCTTCCAGGAGGTTGCTACTAATACAACCATCACCACTGTAGTAGTGGTAGTATTGTAATAGTCAAAATATTAATTTTGAGGTACCACATTCTTCACTGCATGATATGTGTGGTATTTTTCTAGGGCATTCATGTGACATCCTTTCCTTGCTATGTGAACTCTTTCCATAGTTCTGTCTGTAGGTACATAACTCTGAGCTATATTTAATGTGGGACACATAATTTGGATTTTATTATATATTTTATTGTCTATACATGTTCTCAATCTCATACCTGAGATGATCTCCTGTTTGTCCAAGATATTTTGTGTCTTCTGAAATATATAGTGAAATATTATAATCAAAAGCAAAATGACACTTAAATATTTGATTTAAAGTAGCAGCTTTCTTTGTGGTATGTTTACTGACAGGTGGTGGTCAGAGTTTGCTGTGTCTTGCATGTCTCCTACAATGTTTTGGTATGATGTCATGTGTCAGGCTTTCTGCCATATTGGTGTTTTTCTTCCAGTGAGCCATGTGACCACTCTTGACCTGTGTTGCCGCTGATACATTGATACAATATTTTTTGTGCATCATACATTGTGCAAATCTCTGTATTATTCCTGGTTTGGCTCTTCCCAGTTTTGGGGAGAGCCTCATGTTAGCTCAAGACAATTCATTTCGCCATTTTGAACTTGTCAGTCTTATTGTCCTCCCCTGCATTGTAACTCCAAACTGAGTAATTCCACTGAGTGCCTGTAGTGGTCATGCATTTTCTTGACATTATGTGACCAGGCTCCTGCCTACCTGATACATTATCATTGTATTTGTTTCTAACCCAGAATTTTTTAAGTTAAACCATATATGACCTGCACAATAAGCCTATGGCTGAGGTGCATCTGGAGCATCTGCTGACAGGCTCTCAAGAAGAAGAAGAAACCGTGTATGAGAATCTTAAGTTTGAAATTTTGCATGTGTAGCAAAGAAGTGAACTGTGAGAACAGGATGATAAAGGACTTATTATTTCACCCTCTTAGTATGTGTACACACATCATTATCATCACCTACAAGTTTCTTAATACAATTTTGTGTGAGAATTTTTTTGTGAAGCTTCTAAATACGGATATATATTCAAGAGCTTGACAGAAATATTCTCACACAAAACTGTATTAAGAAGTAAATGACTAAGATTGTAGATGATGATGGTGCTGATTTGATAATGATGTGGGTAAGAAACACCAAAAGGTTGAAATCTTAAGTTTCTATTATCATCATGCATGAGCTTGCCATTAAATTCTCAACAAAATTTCGTATGAGAATATTTCTGTAAGCTTTTAAATGCAGATGCATATTGGGTTTTTTGTACTGACAAGTGAATAAAAGAGTTTGCATGAAGCCCAAAATGTTATTTATATTCACTGCATCATCTCAACAATTCATGGACTAAAGTACAACAGCATGACCATGAAACTGTAACAAAGCTAGCTTCAAAATGTTATCAAATCTGCACAATTGGCTTTATGTATGTGAAAGTTCTGTAGTTTCGTATCCATTCTTGTGCCTTCTACTGACAACTCAAAGTAACCAGATGCATACCTGATGTCACTCTAAAGTACCTTACACTTTTACTTCCATGTTGCTGATTTTCAGCGGAAGATATTCATCTCAACTCACGAACTTTCTTGTGGCCGAAGGAAATGGAAGCTGTATTGAAATTGAGTGAAGCTCGCCTAGCACATCGTAGAGACATAGTGGAAGGTGTTTTGAGATCAAAACGAACTGACTTTGATGCCAAGTGAGTAATCGTTACTGGACTTACATTAAGCATGTTTGATGGTAAAGACTGAGAAATTTGGGTTGTAGGTTAGATGTGTTTTTCATACCTGGCAAACAAAATGATTGAGTTTAACATGATATTAGAACAACAGTTTCAAGAGAAGACCATTGCCAGTAATGCATCACTAATTAGGAAGTTCATGCAGGTATTAGAAGTAGGTGTTATAGTATGTGGATGTTGTTTTAGTTGGAGGAATACAGGATGCATAATTTTGGTAGGGATACCTCTTGTGAGGCAAGGCTGAGAATGAGGTGGGACTTTAATACTGAATTAGATCTTCAAGAATTAAGTTGTGAAGATGTGTATTAGATGTGATTTAGTCACTATTCCTGTAGTGGGATTAGGTATTTGTAGTTTTGAAACCTTCCATTTCTGTTACCAAAATATTAATTGTAGTTACCATATACGAGGCCTGTTCAAAAAGTATCCGACATAATTTTTTTCCGCGGAAACTAATGAAGCACGGGAGGTGTGCTGTGGTAGGGAGGTGGAAGGGACCTTCATGCACATACGTGGCTTTTTTTCCGCCAGCAGACAGCCTCAGTCACGTGTAGCCAGCGTGTGAGTGAGAGTGTATACGCAGCGAGCGTCGCATTGTAATTTTCTGCCAAAATGACGGAACGACTCGAGCAGCGGTATTGCATCAAATTTTGCCAGAAGCTTGGCGATAGCCAAGTGGAAACCATTCGAAAGATTCAGCGGGTTTTCGGCGAAGATGCCATGGGCATCACACAAATTAAGGAGTGGTACAACATATTCAAAGATGGCCGCACGTCGGTGGAGAGCGGCGCTCATTCCGGTAGGCCCTCAACAAGCTGAAATGATGAGCTTATCGACCAAGTGCAGGCTTTGGTCATGCAGGACCGTCATGTCACCGTCCGAGAACTTGCAGGGGAAGTGGGGATAAGCACTGGTTCGGTACATTCCATTCTGACTGATGATTTGGCAATGCGGAGGGTGTCCGCGAAATTCGTGCCAAAGCTGCTAACGATGGAGCAGAAGCAACTCCGTCTGGGAGTCTCGCAGGACATGCTGGACTACGCAAACAGTGACCCCGAATTCCTTGGCTCCTTGTGATTTTTGGCTGTTGCCCCACCTGAAAATGCAGCTGAAAGGGACTCGATTTGACTCATGAGACGACATTATACGGAACACGACAGCCAAGCTGTACTCCATTCGCAAAGAGGCATTCCAGAAATGCTTCGAACAATGGCAGAACCGCTGGGAGAAGTGTGTTCAGTCACAAGGAGACTACTTCGAAGGGGATTAGAGTTGCAGACCTCCAGGTGTGTAAATGTATTTTTCCCGGCCAAAGGTCGGACACTTTTTGAACAGGCCTCGTACATATATGTAATTTTGATTTATGTGAATTTTCACTTACATGGTTTATTAATTTAGGCATATTCTCAATGTACATGGTCAAAAATTTACAGTTATGCTGTTTGAGATGAACCTTCAAAGCATGACACAAGAAATCTGCAAACCATACTGATACGACACCTACTTTGTAGAAAAGGTACATGCGGCTTACACATTTCCAGCTGTGTACAGCACATGCGAGCATCTCATCACAAGTCACTTCCTAGTGGGATCAGCCTCAGTTTCTGTGTGACTTCACAGTGAACAGACATTTTATGTTGTTATGCTTTCTTCTGTTATGTCAGGCAAACAGTCTTCTACTTTCTCTGCTACCTATAGTGTGTGTGTTAAGGTAAAAACGGTTGTGTGTTCGCTGAGTTGCAAGAGGTTTGAGAAAATATTGGATTGCACTGACCTTGCTCTTGACATAGCAGGTGGGGATGATCCTGGTATGGGCAGCAGCTTGGAGGTTGCTCGAAATGTGAGAGCAGCCATCAGCTGCTACACCAAAGTGTGTAAGAATATGAAGGGGAAGGTGAAGAATTTGACCTTGGAATGGTTTTGCAGAGAGGAAAGCAACCTATACATTAAGTGTTGTACAGTTTTACACCTACTATATTGTATTTTGTATTATGCTCTGAAATTTAGGCATCTTTGGTAGCATAAAACAGGACTGTACTCCCCTAACCTGGAAACTTCAGTCATTTTATGTGGGAAAATGATTTTATTTTTTGAGAATAGATTTATTTATTACTTTTCAGAAACACATTAACTGTGCAAATCAAGAACTACCTGTAGTTTATACAGTGGAGAGCATGAAAGAAAGTTGAAAAGTGCGTAGCTAGAGATGTTGTTATCCTTGCATCGCTTTCATGCGATACCCCTCCATTTTCTTGCTGTGGAATCTTGAGACCTAAAAACCATTGCACTTTTTATTATGAGAAGATTTTGATGGTCAAGAGTCTGGTGAGCAGTAATGTTAAGTCTAAAACGCTGCACACTAGATGCAGGTGGTGTTCATGTTCTGCGTGCATTTGTACCATGCAGGCTGTGACCTCTGTTCAGGATGCTGAACACTAAGGCATCTATCAATGAGCAAAACAGATGGAAGTGCTGATTGAATAACAGAACTTTTCCTTGAAAACCAAAGAATCGCCATCTGTGAAGTGGCTAATATGTTGGTGATATCATGAGCATCAGTTAAGGGCATTTTGAAAGAGAATCTGTATATGTGTCAGATTGCCGCCAAATTCATACTTACTCTGCTTTGTCTGTGGATGAATTTCTGGCTAAAAACAAAATGACTGTCATTCCAAACCTTCCCTAGTCACCAGATCTAGCACTGTGTGAATTGTTTCATTTCCCCAAACTCGAGGTGGTGTTAAAGGGAAGGAGATGTAATGATACAACCATGATTCAAGCAGTATCTTGAGATGTACATGCCCATTGTCAAACAGTGCACTTCATGTAATGCTTTGACTGGGGTTGCAAATGTTGGGCTCATCGTATAGAGACTACACTAAAGGGGCAGCATTAATTAAAAGTAAGTGTTGTTATGGAGAAATACTATCAGCCCAGAAACAATTTGATCACACCATGTATTTGTACAACCTTAAATTAGAACTAAAGAATCATGATGAACTAATCATATGCTTGTTTTAGCTAACCTTGATGAAGGATATCTAAGTGTTTCTCCTTTTTTGATATGGTTATTTGTTCCTTTTTTGCTTTTAAACCATAATGCATATCATGTTCCTTAGATTTTCAAACCTCTGACTTAAATTGCACAGTGTATCATTGGCTAACTGAGGTAGATTGTAAGTCTGTGATTCAGGAACAAGTAGTGTATGTCACACCAAGCAAAGATATGATAGATTTTTTGTATTATTTTCACCCCTACAAAATGCAACTTTGTACTGTTAACTTCTCATCCACGTAGATCATAGGTGCAGTATACAACTACCATGCATCGTGAATTTCACATGCACATACATAGTTCATGTTAACTGTCATGGAATTTATTAAGTTGTGTTTATAATTGTAACATTTTTTGTGTAGTTTTTGTTCAAGCAGTGAACTCAATAAATTGAGTCTCTTATAGTAACTGTTGTGTGGTGTTCTGTAACAATATTTTTAGGTAAAAGAAACCTAACACAGTACATTTTAAAACTGCTTTTGTGTGTCTAATATGATTTTTTACTAGAGCAATAAAGGCCACTGAACATGCCTGATAGCTGAACCAAAGGCTTATGCAAGTGTGAGTAGGTAGTGGGGAGACAAATCTCCAGCCTTCATTACTGCACTCAACAGCAATGTCTCCATACATCGCCAGTCATTTAGGCAGGGGTTTTGCTGTAAACCTGTAGTGAAGTTTTCATGAATGAAATGTGACACATTCTGCAATTAGCATATTTGTAATCTTCTTTAATATATTTTTATTTAAGTTTATCATGTTTTTGTTGTGTACTCAATGTCTCTGTAAGTGTATTTGCTGCGATTTGAAATTGTGACTTACTAGGACTGGCCTTGTTTTATGATGTGTTCAGTTGGTACCATTTGTAGTTTTTCAGTTTATTTTCTAGAAGGGTATTTTTCTTTTCCTCTTGCCATTTGTGGTTCTACCATAATTGTATAGAATTTTCTTAGTGTACACGAATCTCACTGTGTCAGGAATCTAACAATTTTAGTGTCACTTGTGCCCTCTGTGGTTATTATTAGGTCCTTCAGTTGTACTTATATTACTGCATTTGTTTTCTGTTAATAGACTCTTACTGCATCAGAAGGAACTGGAAATCTTTAAGAAGAAAGATGCACCAATTTTGACAAAGGAAGAAATGGAAGAGAATGTTCGAACTGTAGAAAAGATATTGCAAGTCCTGCAAGAATATAAGAAAGAAGCAAAGGTGAATAAATTTTGCATTAATTATAACGTCATTGCATTTACATCAACTTCTTCAAAAGTAGGGCATTGCTTATATTTAGCATAGGGTGCTGGAGACTGTTCCATGCATTTTGCACGTTAGAATTGATAATGATCTGGGTGAATTTCTTCTAACAAAATGTGAATTCATTATTTTAAAGGCACTTGAAGTTTTCACTTTGTTTGTCAGTGAACTGTGCTGTGTTTATTGGAATGCATCAGTAATTGATATATTTAAACTATTATCACAGAAACACGCAAGCTCAATTGGTTAAATGCTGGCATCTTGCCACAGAAATTCAGGTTAAATCCTCTGTGACTTGATGTGGTATTCATGGTGGACAGAGTGACAGTGAAGGATGGTTTTTGTTCTAGGTTTCCTCAGTTTTCACGTACTGATCAGTAACTAATCACGTTTTTTTCCATAATCATGTCATAGTACCCTGAGATGTTCGGTTGCCCATGCTAGACATCAAATTGTCACGTCTTCATTCTTGATGTTGTGGGAATCATCTCTGATCTGGCAATCTCCTGACTTAAGTGTAAGGATATTAGTTGCTTTATAATTTGATGTATCTGTTAATATATAAATTTTGTATTTTCAGGCTATCAATGAAGAAGAACAATTGTTAGGTTTTAATTCTTCACCTTTCATTATTCTGCAAACCATGTTAAGCATTGTGGAACCTTTGGATGAACTATGGCATATTGTATACAGTTTTCATATTAATTATGACAAGTGGTATTATGGTAAGCCGAATTTTGTAGAGTTTGTAACAGTCAGCCTGGAATTTCTTTGTTAATATTACACAAGTACTTACACTTTTCTGTTTTTATTCTCATTTCCATTTTAAATCATACCATTTCTTTCTGCACTTCTTGTTGTCTTTCTGTATCTGCCTGAACCATATTTTATTTTCACTACCAAGACTTCATAGCCAGTTGCTGGATACATGATGTCATTTGGTTCTAGACAGTGGTCAGGAGTAACAATTTAGGACAGTTGCAATCTCAGATGTCGTTACGCAAAGGCCATTAAGCGTCACTGTGATATCCCAGAGAGGCAGGGCTTGTGGTGACAAAACCCTTACACGAGGAAAATATATTCCCAACTTCTAGTACCAAGCCATCAAGTTAGTGGAGAGGGCCATGCTACTGCAGTATATTAAGGAAAGTACAAGGTGCCAACAGTTAAGCGATAGGATGCCATAAATCTACCATAAATTGCTCTTGCTGAAAAGGGATTGGTGCTTGAATTATATGATATCAAAGAGAAGGCTGGCTGTAAGAGGAGCTGCACAAATGACATGTAAGAGTGACACTAATTTATTAGGTGACAGGCACTTAACAACCAAGTAAGACAATAATAAAGACAACATTTTTCATAGGCAAAACACACATAACTCCTGCAAGAAAACATTCCAACACAAATTTCATTACCAAGGAGTTTACAGTTCATAAAGTAGCATTTTGGGAGAGCCCAGGATTTCAAACCAAATCAGTTTGGCAGTAGTACAGATTCAAATATGTTTGGTAAGTAGAGCTGATGTAGTGTAAGAGGATTTGGCACTGCCAAGGAGACAGTGAACACTGCAGCCTTTCAAATCACCCACTTTCAAAAAATACACAAACTGTAGTCAGTGGAAGAAAGCAGCACATTCTACAAATTTGTTACCAGAAGTCAGAGAGCACCTCCATTTGCATCACACTTGTTATTGGGAATCTAGAGCCTGGACACACTAGATATTTGTTACCAAGAGTGTCAGCAGGACAGACACACATTCAAAGGTACTTGTCATCAGGAATCAGTGAAGAAAATGCACACATGTTAAGCACTTATCATTGGGAGTCTGGAGGATGGACACCCCAGATCTGTGTTGCCAAGGGTGTGAGGAGGACAGACACACATTCTGATACTTGTCATCAGGAATCAATGAAGAAAATGCACATGTGTTAAACGCTTGTGTTTAGCCTGTATTTGTGTGATTAGGGTTCATTGGAGGTCAGATATACCAAACAATTGTTGCCATGATTTTGAAGAGAGTAGATGCTGTTGATGCTTTTTTACCCAGAGTTCGTGGTGTGGCAATACATACTACAAACATACTTGGAGAATCAAAGTGTATACAAGTCTTTGCCTACCACTGACCACTGGATTCACACCCTGTAGTGTACCCCATCTACCCAACCACTTATTGACACAGGGGATAACTCATGCATTCCAGCACCACCAGTCACAATACAGAGTTGTCACACAAGTATGCTTGTGCGCGCGCGCGCGCGCGCACACACACACACACACACACACACACACACACACACACACCACCCACTACAAATCTCTGTATAAACATGTCAGTGTAAGTATCAGTGCAAGTAACATTCTGCATCGTATACTGTGCAACCATGCCCTGTGTTATATACTGTATATAAGAAAACAAAGGTTTATGTTCCTGAATTTTGCATTTTTTGCAATTTTAAGCACATTTCATACAGTCCCAACCAAATGCCCATAATAACAAATTCCCAGATTTTACATTTCCTGGATTGTATGCCTTTTATGTGGTCCCCACATAAAAATATAAAATTCTGGTTTTACTTTACATATGATATGTTGTGTATTGTCAGGAAGTTTTCTCAGTGTGTGTGTTAACTTTGGATCAGTAAATTGGAGATGAACTCTGTTCTGTAACATGTTCTTTCATCATCAAAAAGTAAGGTTGTGATATGCTCTCATCATCTAACTGAATACCATTCCCATTCACATTACTGCATATCATCCCAACCACCACTCTGTAAATGCTCTGTAAATGAGAACTCCTGCATCCTGTGCAAGATACTGTCTTATTACTTACCAACCCAGAAACAAGAGAAACTGCATTAGCCATTCCCACAACCCAGCAACATCATCCAGTGATATCAGTGTCATGTCTAAATGACTGAGGTTATTTCCCATTGTTATGCATTACACATGACCTTCATTGCCCACAAACAAGCCCCTTGGAGCAGGAAGTGACTACACTTGCAAGATGTGTCTGAGGTAGGCCACAAGTGCAGAAGGAAATTTCACTGGTCCACCTATAAGTTGTAAGTTCCGGAATTAATTCTAAAGATTGTGTTCAGGTAGTGGTATTAGTAAGGATGAGTCATGCATGGCTTATTTCACACAGTGGGGAGTGAAGGCATTTACATAAAGTTTTGGGTGGAATATCTTATGGGAAGTGGCCCATTTGGATACCTGGATCATGGATGGAAAAGTAGCACTAGACTGGAGTTCAGAAAAACATGTCACAAGTACATGAGTTGAATTGAACTGAATCAGGTGGGCTTTATTGATGATAGTGATGAACTTTTGGGTATCAACCAGCAGGCATATTTATTTATTTATTTATTTATTTATTTATTTATTTATTTATTTATTGTACATTCTATAAATCCATGCAAGGTTAAAAATGTATTGGTTACAGAATAAGTCAACACAGTAAGTCAAAAATACATGTAGTAATAACAAATAGATTAAGAAGAGATTTTAATGAACATAGTTCTAAGTTTGAATATGATTTATGTTGAATTTAAAATCAGTGCAAATAAATATAAATGAAACTATATAACAGAAATATTTAAAACTGGTAAAGTATGTAATGAAATTTGTGTGTCATCTCATTGAAACCATTCAGTGCGTACTTGAATATTATAACAACAGTAAGTTGTTAATCAGTTTTTCCAGTCAAACACAACTTTCTCTTTAATAATATTATTAATATATGGCTGCTACATGTTTCGGCTCACTAGTGGCCATCATCAGGTACACAGTACAAAAATTAAAAGAAGCTGTAAAGGTTGAGGCCTTCCCTTTTTTTGACATAAAAGGAAATGTTAACAGAGTTTTTCAAAAGGTAGAGAAGGTACAATGTCTATTATTTCCCATGTGGGAATAATACTGTGTATTATATGCGGTCTTTAATTTATTTCATTGGGCCGAAATTACCTGATGATGGCTACTGTTGGGCTGAAAAGTGTAGTAGCCATATGTTAATAATAATATTAAAAAGAAATTGTGTTTGACTGGAAAAACTGATTAATATCGTGCAACACAACGGGATGGGACGTTTGAAAATTGTAACAATAAGTTGGTTCAAAAGAAACAGTTCAGATTATGAAACTTGGACTGCCATTCGTTATTTACATTAAAGTGTTTGTTGAATGAGTAGAAAGAATTAGGTTATAGGAAACTTTTCAATGGTAATTTAGTTTCTTTTTTGGTATTATCAGACAGGTTTTTGATGTGGGAAGGAATATTGTTGAAAACCTTGATACCAAAATAGTAGATTCCTCTTAGATATATTGCTAAATTTGATTAAGTTTCATGGAGGTTGGAATTTTATCTACGATTTATGTTGTGAATCCCCAAGTTTACTTTGTATTGAGCTCTGTTATTAACCACAAATCAGTAACTCCATGGAGCAGTGTCCTTGAGAAGCTAACATGTCCTCAGCCAATCAAAGAATTCTCGAAATTTGATGGAGCCCAAACATTCATTACTGCATTCACAAGATACTTCCACCTTTGCCTGTCCTGAGCCAGATCAATACAGTCCATGCCTCCCTATTCTACTTGACAATCTATTTTAGTAGTATCCTCCCATCTATGCCTTGGTGTTCCAAGTGGTTTTCTTTCTTCAGGTCTCCCCACCAAAATTCTGTATGCACCTCTCCTCTCCCCCATACTGCTACATGTCCCACATATCTCATTCTTTATTTGATCACCTGAATAATATTTTGGGAGGAGTACAGGTCATGAAGCTCCTTGCTGTATAGTCTTCTCCACTTTCCAGTTACCATGTCCGTCTTAGGCCCAAATACCCTTCTTAGCACCCTATTCTCGAAGACTTTCGGCGTACATTCCTTCCGCAGTGTGAGTGACCAGGTTTTACAACCATACAAGTACAAAACAACAGGCAAAAATTACAGTTCTGTTTATATTAATCTTTATAATTTTGGATAGCAAACTGGAAGACAAAAGATTCTGCACTCAATGATAGCAAGCATTCCCGAACTTCCATCTGCTCATAATTTATTTGTTAATGGAATTTTGATTCATTAGAGTTGTCCCCAAATATTTGAACTGTTCCACCCTTGCAATGGATTTATTATATGTCTTTATGTTGCGATTTTGCCCTGCATTGTGGTCTCGAGACATGACCATATACTTAGTGTTCTCAGCATTCATTTCTAGACCAATCTTCTGACTAGAGATTACTAGAGCTTGTATGTTTTTCTTTATAGTGTGTATGCATTTGCCCAGTATATTAACATCATCAGTGTAAACTAAAATTTATGTGTACCACTTAATTGCAAGCCCTCCTGGGTTTCCTGAACCTTCCTAATGGCATATTCTCAAGTGAAGTTGAAAAACAATGGCAGTAAAGCATCTCCCTGTTTCAAACCTGGATAATTACTACAATCTGTTTTATCACCTTTCTTATAAATGCTTACAATGATCCGACTCCTTCCACTGCTCAAGCAGTTCCTCTGTATTTTAAATAGAATTAATATGTTTATGGATCTCAGAAGGAATGGTCCTACCCGCTGCTTAAATCAGTTCTGCTAGAATTTGATCAGCACCTGGTAATTTGTTCATTTTTAGCTTTTCAGTATCCATCTCAAATGCACTGGGCTTGGGCACTAGTGACTGCTGTATGTATTTGTTTGGCTGACATCATTAACTCCCTGTACATTCAATAGCTGAGAGAAATTATTTCTCAACCTTTGCAAAATACTATGAGAATCTGCAAGCAGATCATCATCCTCATCTTTTACTATATTAGTTCCAGACTGGTAACCCTCCTTAAAGTCATTGATGTCCCTATACAAGTCTCTGATATTCTTGTTCTCTTTGTTTCAAGTTCATTAATTTCAGCTATCAGATATTCCTTCTTTTATTTCAGGCTCCCGCTGCAATGTTGACAAGACCTATGCTCTTCTGGGATATTATGCAGCGCTGTGTGGTGTTTACGGATGTTTCAGGACAACATATCATTCCCATCTTCAAGGGTCAAAAGTCTTCTTGGACTTTTGATGCTTGAAGATGGGACCAATATGTTGTCCCGAAATTTCAGTAAACAGTTACCACACAATGCCACGTAATATCCAGAAGAGTGTAGATCTCATTCCCTCTTTTGTTCCTGAAATATCTACTAGCTACATGTCTTACATTGTTCAGATTATCTAAATCACTTCAGTGTGGATCCTGTAGCCATTACATTGTAGCCTGCTTCCTTTGATCTAAAAACTGCGAACACTCTTCATCTAACCATGGTTTATGCTACTTTCATTCATACAGACCTAGACTGTCTTTAGCTGAAATTTTTATGTTCTCTGTAATGTTTTCCCAAGCCCTGTTTATGTCCTCCTGTTTATGTTTGGGCACAAAAGGCCTGTCAAGGCCTACATTCAGGACCATAAGGGCTTGACCCACACTCATTCATACTCAACATTTAAGTTTTCCGAAGCTGCAAACATGTTTGAGATCTTAAGCTGATACTGTTTCCTAACTTCTGGTTCACTTAGCTTCTTGAGATTAAATCTCGCCACATCAAACTTTTGTGCTGCTTTTTTACTTACCACTAGTTTTCCCCTAACTTTTGCAACCACCAGGTAGTGATCAGTATCACAGTCAGCTCCCCTGAAAGATCGCACGTCGAGTATATTTGAATGCCATCTCCTGTCTATCAATATGTGATCAATCTGATTACGAGCCTTCCCTTCAGGAGAGGTCCAAGTGTATTTATGAATGTCTTGGTGGGGGAATATCATGGTCTTAGCAACCAGATTTTTTGATGTGGCAAAGTTTACAACTCTTAACGCCATTATCATTACTATCCTGAAGTAAACTGTTATTCCCAACTACCAGTTTAAAAATATCCTCTCTCCACAATTTTGCATCAAAATATCCAACAGAATTTTCACATGGTACTTAGGAAAATGATTGAAATCCAGCTTTAATTCCTCATAAAACTGTCCTTTGAGTTGTCCTTTTTCTCTTCTGTTGGTGCATGCACATGCAAAACAATGATGTTACACCAGCGACCTCTCAGCACTCTATATGACATCCTAATTAATCAAAAATAGGAGAAGTAAAGGTGTATATTGCAATTGAAGAGGTAAAATTTTTGTATTTAATGTTGTACATATTCTGTGTAGTTGATTATTATACAAATTGATAAAACCAACTACTGCACAATTACATTTGTATAATCTCTGGCACGTTTCAGCCGTAATTATTCAGCCATCTTCTGGGAGAATGTCTTTTCTTAACAAAGCAACATATGGTACATCAGTGCTTATTAATATCTATATATAACAAACACTTTCATATGTTAAAAGCTTATATGTTAAAGCTGTTGTTAGTATTACATAAAAAAAGAGACTAAAATCTATTAAAATCTGTCTCCAAACATCTTGTCATCAACATGTGGGGATAATCCTGAGTGTATTCACGCTGTGTGTATCACAAGTGCCAACTCTGTACTACAGTACTATTCCAAGAAACTTTGTATCGGAAACATGAACAATATTTTATTATTGTAATCAAGGTTCATATCAATGAAAGAATTATTTTAATTATGAATGAAATATAATGGATTTTATCAAAATTTAAAGAGAGTAAATTTACTTAAAACCATAAAAGAATATTTATGTATCCAAAAACTGTATAAATATCACTTTTAAAGTCTATGGAGTTAGGATTGGTAGCTATTATATTAGTATCACTTGCGAATAAGATTGTTTTGGATTCATTATTTATAGCCTTTGGTAAGTCATTTATATAAGGAAGGAAGGGAAAAGGACCTAGAATTGAACCTTGTGGAATATCATGTTCTATTTTTCCCCAGCCAGGAAAGGTATTATGGTTAAGATCCGTATTGCCCAATATTACTCTTTGATACCTATTCTTAAGGTGGGATGTAAATAACGCTTTTGCTTTGCCTGTTATTCCATAGAATTTCAGTTTAGACAAAAAGGTGTTACGGCTAACAAAATATATTTTTCAAGATCACAGAAAATGCCTTCCACTATCAATTTATTATTAAGAGCTTTTAAAATATCATGAATTAAATTATAAGTAGCCTTTTCTGTTGTTGACTTTACCATAAATTCAAACTGTTCCCCGACTAAAGTGTTATTATTGTTTATATATTCAAGAGTTGAATAAGCATAACTTTTTCAAAGACTTTAGAAAATGAGGTTAGTAGAGATATAGGTCTGTAGTTAGAAATGTTATTTCTACTGAATTTTTAAAAAATGATTTTGTTACTGAGAATTTTAAATGAGCAGGGAAAATTCCTGCTGATAGCGAGTTGTTACATATATGGTTTAAAGGTGAACTAATATGTAAAGGTAACTGCTTTATCTTCAGACATATGTCTTTGTTTTTTTTAGGTTCATTTCTGACTTTAAATGCAGATGCAGTAAAAGATGAAGTGGATCATATGTGGCAAACACTGCACAAGTTAGCTAAAATTCTTTATAATATTCCGGGAGCGAAGTATGTTGCTGAAATCGTTCGTGCAAAAGTGGAAAAGTTCCGCCAATATGTTCCCCTCTTACAAACAGTGTGCAACAAGGGACTTCAGGAAAGACACTGGCAGCAGGTAATTGTGGGTAATGTATATGCTCATCATTACCAATGAAAACTGGGTAACAGTACATAAAGTATCTGCTGGATTATTAATTTGTTGAGTGATAGTATTCTATTCTTTATTAATATAGTTGTGTTATCTTTTACTTGTGTGTTACTGTAATTCTTATCTTCCTGGTTTACTTTTTCCATCACCTATGTTTGAATTTAAACTATGACTCAGAGGAAGCTGAAAATGTAAAAGCCAAAGCAACTTCTGAAAAAAGGTTGTTTGTCATGCGACTCAAAAAACTGCAAGTAACCCCAAGAGGTATGTATGTACCAGACATTGAATTTACATGGGTCAAAATATTTATTTGTAGTTCATATGTGATAAAAGAAAAACTCAAATACCAAGTGCATTGGGGGCAGTAAGCTGTGGTACATAAATTCCACATTTTATCAAACATTGTTCAGTAATCTAAAAGCAGGCACTAAGCATAAGACAGAAATCCATATTTCTATTTCTTCATGAGGTTTCCCCAGTTTTGTCAGGTTTCCCATACTCATCCTCAAGCAAAGTCTTGATTACAGCCACTATGATTCAAACCCTCTCCTTTTATTTCCTTGTGACCAGAACCGCTGAGAGTTGGTTCGGGCTCCGGTGGGGAAAAAATTTTTGCCCCCCCCCGCACGGAGGGAGTTGCTAAGGTAACAGCAGGTAGTACAATTCATACTTCCTGCTGCTCCCTTTCGTACAGTATGAAAGGGTAGGTTGAGGTAGGGGAAAGTAAGGATACAAAGCAGAGAGCATTGTATGCAAGAAGGTCACTGGATGCAATTTCCGTTAAGAGGATAAATCAGTACCTAATTATATCTTATACTACTGAGAAAGACAATAACATATGCAACATAGTTGAGCCCCGGCCCTCTTCTGGAGCGCTGGGGCCCAGTAATTTGCACCGGCTTCCCCCCTGAACCCTCTCTTCGGTATTGCTTGTAACAACTGTAATTGTGATCTCTGAAGTGTGTATCTTTCAATTAGTAATTTTATGTGACGTCTAAGTATTAATGATTTAAAATGTGTTCATTCTTTTCCTGTAGCAAAATGCAAAATCTGGAGTGTGAGGATATTCTGTAGAAGTATATTTGGTAGATCTTATTAGCTACAACCAAGCTGCATTTTCTCGTGGCTTCTGTGAGGAGATGAGAGTTTTGATTTCCTGGCAAGTCTAGCAGGTGTTGTGCTAGTGGTGCTTATTTTAGATCGCGATTCATACATTTTATGAGTTCCAGACATGATTACTTGTCTTCAACTTATGAGGGGAGTGCATGTTCTGGACCTTCTGATTAATTTTAAACATTGTTAACATAAAGAGCACCTACTGCAAATTCAAATAACCAAGCAGTATGACCCCATATTCATAGATGGCAGAGAAACTGAGAGGGAAGTTTTGTGCCATCCTTATCATTGCTGAAACTTCACACACAGTTATGTCTCAGCAGTTCAGGGGTTAAGGTGAGGGACAGCCCAGCAGCTACAGGTTTGCCCCTTGTGAAAGTCTCATTTTTACTTCCTTAATTTATACATTTTTACTTTATGTTTTAATACCATTGTGTGTATTTTCCTTTATATTCTTTTAATGTTAATTTGCTGAAAACATGTACCCTTTACTGGAAACTGATATTAAGAGTAGTGTGGACTATTTCTTTCTATATACAAGGTGTGATCAATAAGTTCTGAGACTTGTTCTGTAACTCCGCTAGGGAGGGAGCTGGGACGCACCTCTTTGCTCGAATGTGGCATTGGGTCTCCTTTCTCAACAGCACGAAGGTGATCTGTGCAAATGACGGCCTGAAACCATTAGGCAGTGCCTCTCCAACGTTG
The DNA here is from genome assembly GCA_013340265.1 of Coptotermes formosanus. Lineage (NCBI taxonomy): Eukaryota > Metazoa > Arthropoda > Insecta > Blattodea > Rhinotermitidae > Coptotermes > Coptotermes formosanus. Next base: position 209,784 of record BLKM01000111.1, read on the forward strand.
ATCGAATGAGCACAGGTACCTGTGCCTTGTCGCATTCCTGGCCATGCTCAAGATGTCAGAAGAGAAAGAACAGCATGTGTGCATTAAGGTTTGCATTAAATGTGAGAAAAACGGAGTGAAGACTTTTGAAATGTTAGAAACTGCTTTTGATGATGAGTACTCGAGTCATGCTTGCACGTCTGAATGGTTTAAGAGGTTTAAAGAAGGCTGAACTTCAGTCGATGATGATCCACGATCCAGGCGACCTTCAACAAGCAGAAATGATGATTCTGTGAGAACATGTGCGAGAATTAATTTGTTCAAGTAGGACATTAAAAGTATGTGAAATTTCTGCAGAGGCTGGATTATCTTACGGTATGTGCCAAGCCATTTTGATAGAGGATTTTAACTTACGACGCTTTTGTATGGAATTCGTTCTTCATGTCTTCACTATCAAGCAGAAGGAACACCACTTGTCTGTTGCCTCCAGTCTACTTCAAGAGGCAGAAGAGGATCAGAACTGCATGGAAGAAATCATCACAGGTGAAGAGACATGGGTTTACGGATATGATCTGGAAACATGACGTCGATCTTCGCAGTGGAATTTGCCTGAGGCTCCAAGACCAAAAAAAGTGTGTCAGGTCCATTCCAAAGTGAATGTCATGCTGCTTTTCTTTTCCCTTGACACTGAAGTTATTGCTCGCTATGAGTACGTCCCCGAAGGTCAAACAGTGAATCAGCATTTCTCTGTTGACGTTCTAAAGCGACTGAGGCTTGCTGTTTGTCACAAGAGGCCAAAGAAACTGACTTCTCGCGCGTGGGAGCTGCACCCGCACACACAGCTCGCTCAATTCAGTCCCCCCCCCCACACACACACATCGTGGCAGTCCTGTGGTTCAGCAAACACACTACTCCCCTGAAATGGCTCCCTGTTACTTCTGGCTGTTTTCCAGACTTAAAATGGCACCAAAAGAAAGATAGTCGATATCATTGACACCATCAAGGAGAATACGAAAAAGCACCTGGGTAGTATTCCGAAAGACGCGTTTAAGAATGTTTCCAACAATGGCAGAATGCCTGGCGTTAAGTGCATGGCTTCAGAAGGAGCCTATTCTGAAGGGGGTTAAGTGTTTGTATCTGTAAGCAATAAATATTATTTTTTACTTAAAAAGCCTTGGAACTTAATTGTCATACCTTATTTAAGATATTTAGGGACTAATTCATCATGTAAATGTTGCAGCATAGTTTTCATGATATAATTCTTTCATTGGCTGAAGGAAAAGTTATTTTCACAGGGACTGCTTTTATTATAATTCATCATGTGAAGCATATAGCCAGTAACCGAGTGTATTAACCCTTCAAAGACGAAGCCTGTCTGTTTTATATAAGGACTCAGTGCGTACCATGCTGTAAGCACTCTCCACTTCGGTTATAAAAACCAATCTCTTAATGTTTTGTAAGGCAAAAGTTGCTGTTTGTTGTGAAATCCTTACAAAACACATAAACGCAATGTGGGCACCACGTATAATTTTTTAATGTTAAACCAGGTTGTATGTAAAGTTACCGCTAGGCTTTAAAAGGTTAAATTTGTGGTGCAGCTAAATTTATTTGTGCAGGAATTCTAATTCATTGCCAGTTCCGTAAAGTTCGTAGAGTTCTTGTCAGGCACCTGTTACTCGTACAAGAAAGTTTTGTTCCACACCAGTCAGTGAAATGAAACTGCAACCAGGAATCTTGATTGTTGCAGGCAGTGACTGTTATTTGGAAGAACATAATGAAAATATTGGAAAAAATCTTTATGATTCTGAATCAAAAGTAAAGATTAAAAAGTGATTTGGAAGTACTGTGAATATACACGTATGCCCCTTTGGCAGCCATGTGACTTTATATTTACAGGATGACTAAACATATCATTAGACATCTGAGGAACTTCACAGGATGATCTGTGATTTCAGGCTCCTGCTCCAATGTTAATGAGATCTGCACTCTTCTGGGGTATTGAGCAGAGTAGAATGGTAATCCTTTACCGACATTTCAGCACAACATATCGGTCCCATCTTCAAGGGTCAAGAAGTCCAAGAAGAAAAGAAAGCCAGCAATAAAATATGCAGTTTATATAGGGAAGGTGTGGGTGGTGACAGTAAGTAAGCGGAATGACAGCCGATAGGGATGAAACATCATGAGGGAGGGGAGAGGAATATGGTTAAGAGGCTAGGGGGATACAAGGAAAACGGCCTCGGGAGGTAAGGCACTGCCAACTGCTGGAAGGTGACAGCATTGGAAAAATATGGACTAAAGTAAAAACAAGGAAGGAGATAAAGAAAATTAGGAGAAATACAGAGGCCACAGAAGAGAAAACAAGGAACAGCAGAAGAAAAAACAGAGAAAAGGGAAAGGAGGAAGGAGAGCTACCTGAGGCAGGGGAATGGAGAGACTGAATAAGAGTCAGCAGGAGCTTTGACGAAAAGCAGTGCTGGGGAATGGAAGTGTGTGTGTGGAAAAGGAAGAGGGACAGCATGGTCCTCAAAAGGGCCATCAGCTACTCACCACTGGGGGGAGGGGGGGGCATCTACTTTCTCTAAGGGGGCGAAAAAGAGGTTTTCGTGACCTGCTTAGAGTCAGGCCATCCTCCCTATTCTTATTGTTGGGGTCGAGCTCCAACTTGATTGGCTGCCTGACAAGTCAGGCCATGTACCCAGATTTGGTGGAGAGGATTTGGGTGTCATGGAACTTAATGTGGTGATCACGGTTCATCCTATGTTCTGCCACTGCCAATTTTTCTGGATGTCCAAGCCAAATGTGCCGGTGATGTTCTATGTATTCTGGTCTCGAGAGATCAGCCAGTCTGTCTGATGTAAACCTGGCCACATTTAAAGGGGATGCTGTACACACCTGTAGTCATCAGCCCCAGGTCATCCTTGACAGGATCGAGGGTGCTGGAGATTTTCCTCAGCGGCAAGCCAACACTTCTGATGCTGTGTTAGGCCAGCATTGTGCTAAGGTGGTTGTATGTCATCTGGATATATGGCAGGAGGGTGACCGAGGTGGGCTTGTCTTGAGGCTTGAAGGTTCTCACCATGGGTTTCAGGGCACATTGTATCTGCTTAAGACTGTACCCATTTTACCTGAAAGTGGTCTTAAGGAACTCCAACTCATCATGGAGGCTCTCTTGTCACAGAGAGCTCTGACCTCGTGCACCGAGGTTGCAAGAACACCTGAATTCTGCGCTGCGTAATACCCCAGAAGAGTGCAGAACTCTTCACAGGATGAGATAGTGCACCATGTTAAGGTGCTACAAAAAGCATTTATTGCTGAACCATCAGCTGAGTACATCAGTACTTGGAGACATGTTATGCTGCGTGTTGTATGCTTCACACTGAAAAATGAGATACCATTTCTTCCTCATTATCAGTGATATATATTTGATACCTTTGCCTTGACACAATGTATATGATGCTGGTTGACCTTGTTTGGCTGCTTCTGTGACTACCATCCTTATTACTGTACATCCTCAGAAACAGTAGCTGATGAATCAGTGGAGTAGACTGACATAAAAAAATATGTTTGCGAAAAGTAGTAAGCATATGCTTTTTAACCATCATTCTGTTCTCCACACCCTAGAACCACACCATCAGATAGCAGTATTATATTTGTGTAAATATGTATTTTATTGTGAGTAAAATAAATGAAACAGCCCACTATTATCACAGTATTTACAAAGTATTTTTGGACAACAAATTAGCTTTTCAATAATGTAAATGGAAATGGATGTGTAGTAATACAAACTATAAATTTGAAGTCTGTACAAAACACTAATCACCAACAAATGCACAAAGAGAGTTTTATCATCAATCGTAACGCACTACTACATGTTTTGACCCTGCTGGGTCATCTTCAGGGAGAACTTTTTTTTTGTCATCGTTACACTAAGGTTGCACTTTATATTTGAGTGAGAATGTGCTGTTAATTGTGTACTGCATCACAGTACACAGTCAACTGTACTGTGTACTGTGACGCAGTACACAGTCAACAGCACATTCTCACTCAAATATAAAGTGCAACCTTAGTGTAACGATAACAAAAACATTCTCCCTGAAGATGACCCAGCAGGGTCGAAACATGTAGTAGTGTGTTACGATCGATGATAAGACTCTGTGTATTTGTTGGTGATTAGTGTTTTTGTATAATATAGTGCACGGACATGGAACACATTAAATTTGAAGTCTGTAATTTAAAAAATATATGAAAAGAGTCTTTGGTGAGGGGCCATGTGAATTTGTAACATTTGTCCTGGAAGTCCCTCACTCTAATCTGTGAAATGCCTGAATATGGGATCACATTGCTGGTCACTTTGCTTTACAGCAGGAATTCTTTATCCTTTGTCCTCACAAACTTTGAAAGGAATTGGTGACAAAGCAGTTATGCACTCCCCTTGTTAGATTTGTGTTTGGCAGAGTCTGACTTAACAGTCTGTGTTCTTCTCAACATTAATCCTTTTCATGCTGAGTTTCATTTTTCAGTGCCACAAATAAATGTAACTCTTTAAATCAAAGTGGCTGCTGTATGTACCACTTATGACATTACAAAGATCTTGATTCTGCCCACAGATTCCATTTATGGATTTCTTACAATTTTCAGAATAAATAATGATCATTCCCCTACACGGTAATTATTAGTTGGCCTTTGGAAGGAAGAAGCATTACACTGTGCAACAAATTTGGGGTCATATCCTGTTGTAGAAACAAAAATATGTTAACTTAGTAAAATTTGCAATGAAAAACATTAAATTACCGTTTAAGTTACAGGATTGGCTCTGGTTTAAAAAAATTGGTTATGTTGATATATGGAAGCAGGACATAACAGTGAAGTTACATGAATTAAATGAGGTGCCTTTTCGCTTGTTGCTGTACTGAATTTCCAGAGCATCCATCTTCACCATCCAGCAGTAACTGGCTAATATAGCAGCACTCCATTTGCCCTTGTATCTGTTCTCCATTGCTGAGATGTCCTGGTGAAAATGCTCACTGTGTTTGTCACTTAGGGCACCACAGTTAACAGGAAAGGGATCCAAGTGGGAATGGAGGAAATGCATCTTGAGTGACATGTTGCAGCCGAAATTCTCATAAGGCGTTACAAGATTCTTTATGAGCTTGCTGATGTCGACAGCTTTTACATTACCTAGAAAACCAGTCTCATCATGTTGAAAGGCATTCCAGGCTGCCTTCCTGTCATCAGTGAGAATTAGATCAAATTGACAGTGTCTGAAGAGTATCTGGGGACCAATGAATACACCTGCCTTACTCCATACTAAGCCCTGGAATTTTCTCAAACAAGAATGGGAGTGTTTGGCGATTTTTGTCTAGTCGTCGTCTTCTTCTTCTTCTTCTTCTTCTTCTTCTTCTTCTTCTTCTTCTTCTTCTTCTTCTTCTTCTTCTTCTTCTTCTCGCGTTACAGTTCTTAGTGGACCTTAACCTCTTTCAATATTGTCCTCCACTCTTCTCTATCCTGTGCCTTGCACCGCCAATTCTTTATGCCCATCTTCCTTAGATCTGTTTCAGCTGACTCAAGCCACCTTACCCTGGGTTTTCCAACACATCGAGTGCCTTGTGGTTTGTGTAATGTTAACTTTCTGCAAGGATCCAGCTGTTGCATTCTAAAGACGTGTCCCAGCCACCTCAATCTTCCTCTTTTTATCACTGTGTGTCCAGTTCATTGTAGAGCTTATAAAGCTCATTATTATACCTTTTTCTCCAGATAGCACCCTTGTTAATAGGGCCACAAATCCTTCTTAATATTCTTCTTTTCAAGATTCGGAGAGGATTTTCACCCAACTTTGAGAGGGACCAACTTTCACTTCCATATGTAAGTGTGGGTCGTATTAGAGTTTGATACAACACACATTTTGTCTGCCATTTCAAATACGGTGAGTTTAGCTGTTTCTTTAACCCACAGCTAATTTTATTAGCCATAATTATTCTTTGCTTGATTTCTGTACTAATATCATTATCTTCTGTTAAGGTTGTTCCTAAATATTTAAATTTCTTCACCCTCTCATATTGTTTATCGTCAGTTATTAGCATTTTAGTATTTGTCTTTTTGTCACTTCCATATATTTTGCCTTCTGCATGTTGACTGTAAGCCCCATTACCTGTGCTGCTTTCCTAAGTCTCTTCATTGTTTCCTTCAATACATCTGTAGCTCTCCCTACTATAACTACATCATCTGCATAAGTAAGTATCTGGGTACTTTTGTTATATATAGTTCCTTTAGTTTCTATCTCTGAATCTCTAACTACCTTCTCCCATGGCAAATTGAAAAGTATACAAGACAAAACATCCCCTTGTCTTAATCCTATTGATGTGTCAGATTATTCCGATGGGTTGTTATTAATTTTAACTCTGCATCTCACGTATTTCAGAGTTAATTTGACCAGCCTTATTAACTTCGGTGGTATTTTAAATTCTATTAAAGCTTGGAGTAAGTTATCCCTTCTAATGGTATCGTAGGCAGCTTTGAAGTCGATGAACAGATGAAATATGCTGATTCCATACTCCGAAGTCTTCTTCAGAATCTGCCTTATGGAATGAATTTTATCAGTTGTTGATTTGCCCTTTCTAAATCCACACTGATATTTACCAACAATGTTTCCCATATATGGTTGGAGATGTTCACATAATATGTTGGAAAAATTTTATATCCTGTGTTCAACAGTGTAATTGCCCTATAATTATTCAGTTCTTGTTTGTCTCCTTTTTTATCGACAGGGCAAATAAGTCCCTCCTCCCACTGTTCAGGGATGATTTCTTCCTTCCATATTTGACAAACTATACTCTGAAGTGTTACCTCTATTATTTCCTGTTTTGTTTTAAGTAGTTCTGCTATTATGTTATCTGCTCCAGGCAATCTATTGCTTTTCAGCCTATCTGTGGCTTCATTAACTTCATCTATCTTTGGGGCCTCATTCTCATTCCATTACTGTTCTATTTCTTCCCTCTCATTTTCCGATCCTTCTCCTAGTTCTTGACTAATGTCCGTACTTGTAGTGTCAAAGTCTGTTAACAGGTTCTGAAAATATTGTCTCCATCGTTCCATGATCTCAAATGGTTCACTCAGGATCATTACAGTGCTGTTTCTACATACAGTCATGTATGGTTTAAATTCCTTCCTAAAACAGTTTACCAATCGGTACATTCTTCTACTCTCTTTCTGTCCATGCAGTTTTTCAACTTGTTTCATTTGTTCTTCGTAATATTCCTTATTTTTCTTTCTATGGATCCTTTTCTTTCTTCTCATTTCCTTATATCCTTCCTCTGGCCGTCTAGTCCTATGTCTTTGTATCATTTTACTATAAACCTCATTTTTATTTTTGGTGGTTTCAGCACGTTCTTCATCAAACCATCCATTTCTTGCCACGCTTTCTTCTTTACCTATAACTTTGTCTGCAGTATTTATGACAATTTACTGTAATACAGTCCAATTTAAATGTTCTTCGTCCATCTCTTGAACCTGTTGTGCTAGTTTGTTGACATATTCTTGCTTAATTTCTTTTATTCCCAGTCTTTCTCTGTTACATTTAAGTCGGGCTTTAGGTACCCTTTTGATGTTCCTTTGAGCTATACGGCATGTCAATCTTGCAATTAGTAGGTACTGATCAGAATCAGCGTTAGGGCAACTATAGCTTCTGACATCCAGTAAATCTGAAGAATGTCGTTGATCAATCAGGACATGATCTATCTAATTTACATTTCTCTTAGCTTGTCCATGCCACGTTCCTTTATGTATGTTTTTACGTGGGAATAATGTTCCCCCTGTAAACATGTGTTGATGTATTGCATAATTAATTAAATGTGTTCCATTATCATTACTTTCATCATGTAGACCACAGGTGCCGACACCTGTTCCTGTCCAAATTTCCTTCCTCACCTTAACATTCATGTCACCTAGTATAATTTTTATATCCTATGAGGGGCATTGGTTATATGTCCTCTCTCTCTTTTACTCTTTTCCTCCATTGGAGCATGGACACAGATGAAGCTATAGTTTTTAAATTTTCCTCCAATTCTAAGTACACACATTCTCCTATCAGTAAGCTTGAAATTGATTACTCTTGATTTGATGTGTTTACTAACGATAAAGCCTGTTCCAAAAATGTGTTAATTATCATCACAGCTATAATATATAGTGCAGTACTTCTTTTCTGTAGTGCTCCTTCCCAACCGCCTCATTTCTTGGATTGCTAACAAATCAGTTTTGTAGTCTTGTGTTACTTGAATCAGATTCTGAGTGCACCGCTTCTATACAGAAACAGCATGTTCCAAGTTCCCACTTGAAAATCCTTGTTCATGCTGGGCCATCTTGTTGTTTCCATCTGGTGTCCATCCAGTTTCCAACTGTGAAAGCTCCTCAACAAAACATTTTTATGGGGTGAGGTCAGCACCACTCCCAACCCCCATCCTGGAAGACCAGGGTATCCCTTTTAGTCTGGGTCATAACCTTTGTCCTGTCTGGCATGGGAGGCCCTACCAGCAGCAATGCTACTGCCAGCATAGCTCCCAGAATCATTTGACCATACAAGCCCCACCACTACGTCAAAGTAGGGATACCTTCAGGGGGATTTCTGTCTAGCTTCTTCATGTAATTTTTCATGAGGCCCAACTTGACATGTAGAGGGGGAAGGAACACTTGATTTGATCTAAAACAGGCTGATGAGGTACGTTCTTTGTTTCAGGTGTATGCAATTTATGTAGGCCCCAATTCTTGCTGTGGTGAACACTTTTGTCATGACTATCTCATTCGAGTAGGAGATAACAGAATTTTATGGAACCCTCTTGCAGTGCCATCAAAATGGCAGTGTCAAGTCACTGCAACTGTGCAATGGATATGTCTTGTAGTTCATGCAGCTGAGAATTTCTTTCATGTTCTCATATGTTTCCTGTTTGTGGATGGCACAGGCAACAGGAATTGAAGGCAGTATGTTGCCCTTGTGTAACAACACAGCTTGTAGGCTATGCCTGCAAGAGTCTATGAATAGTCACCATTCTTCCAGATTGTACCTGATGTTCATTGCTGCCATCATACCCTCGATGTTCTTACAAGCACTCAGTTCACCATGTGTTATGAATAACTGCTCAGAATCTTTTTTGCAGGAGCAAAATGCCATCACTTTCACAGTGTCACCCAGAAGATTCCACTGTTGGAGTCTTGAAGACAACAATTCTGCTTTATTCTTCGACACTTCTAGGTCTCAGATGAGGTTAGCAAATTCTTTATGCATGATCTTGTGTGGTTCAACAGAGATTATGTTCAGGAAAACTTCTGGATTTCTTCAAGTAGATGGATGCTGTGTTTCTTTGGATGCATTCTCACATCCTTCATCACAGTGTAGGGAAAAACTGTCAGGGGTTCTGGAATAGGCAGACCTTCACAGTGAGGCACTGGATGAATAGCTGATGGTATATTTGGTTACTCCACTCTCCACTTTTTCTTCTTGGCAATCCCTTTCTGAATAGAAGACATCGTACAGAAGTAGCAGTCTCTTAGGTGAACACTCTACTCATGGGCTAAGTTGTAACTCGTTCTTATGAGATCCCTTCCGTAATTTGGAAACCAGAGCCAATTCTCAATTCTTAATGTCATTTTCATGTTCAGCACCCCAAATTTAGCTCATATTATGTATTTTCATTTCCGCAATTGTTTGTGTGTCGCACAGTGTTATCTTAATGTGTGTGTGTGTGTGTGTGTGTGTGTGTGTGTGTGTGTGTGTGTGTGGAGGGGGAGAGAATGGTAGAAATCAGTTGAATGTAATGAAGATGAATTCCAGGTTGAAATAGTTAAGAAAGACAGGTTTAAGTGTTTGTTTACTATATTACTAAGCTCCAAACATAGTGAAAGTGGAACCTACCTGCACTCCTGTTCATTCATTGCATGGAAAATGTTCATTCACTTTATTTGAATTTGTGTTTGTTTGCGTAGATGAGTAAAGTGGTGGGAATTGAACTGGAACCTACCATGGAGTCAACGCTTTCAGAAATGATTGACAATGGGCTATTAAAATATGTTGTAAAGTTGGAAGAAATTGCAGTAGCAGCCAGTAAAGAATATGCCTTGGAACAGAATCTCCATAAAATGAAACAGGAATGGGATGACACTGAATTTGAGCTAGTACCCTACCGGTAGGTGACAGAGCCTCAGAATTCACTGCAGGATGATGAGAATGTCAGTGAAGTGATAAATCTGCTCAGTCATGTAACATGGCTGCTGTTACTGTTACAATCTTAGGTCTCACATTATTTATTTGCTAGCATGTACTAATAATTTTCATAAATATTTGCTGTGGGCACCACAGTTTGCCTGCACTAGTGCAGTAATTACTGATAGTCTACTTATAACCATCAGGTTCACTGCAGCTGTTGTATACTACATTTAAACATTTTTCTTCTGGCTTCGTTTTGAACCTACAAATTCGTCACTGTAAGGAAGTGGTAACATATAATCCACCAAATGGTACAGGCTTATTTTTCTCTGGTATATTGAGTCAACAAGTGTCTCAGAGTTTTAGCACAATTGCAGCACTTGAGATATCATAATTGCATGTTTCTGAAAAGTGACATATTTAATTTTCAATCATAGATTTGAAAGAATAAAGGTTTTATAAACATAATTTATGAGCACTGTTTTGATTAACATAAGTATTCAGTGTCTAACTGTCCTCTTTTAACTGCCCTGGTTCCTGGTTACTGATTTACACTATTCTGTCAGTTGACACAAAACTTCTCTTGCAGGATTATTCGCAAAGAAGCATCAAACCAACTGTGTAGTCATTAAATGTTGTGTTTTTGAATAATGAAACAGCTTTGGGTTTTTAATTTATTAAAGTTCTTGAATTTGCTTGAAGTGGAGTTATTAACTACAGGTACAAGAATGCTATGGTTGTTAAAAATAAATGCTTTAATTGGCTTAATATATGATACAAAGGATAAGTTAAAAACAAGATCCAGAATGAATTATGATACCATGGTGCCTGTGCCAGTAATCATCATGAAAGCCAGCTGCTTCATCGTTGTTCAGATCTCTGCATGGAATATCATTTTTTCTCTCCACTTGTGAAGAAACAGCTAATCGCTGGGGAACGCTTGTCCAAAAATAAATTCTCAAAGTAGTGTTCACCTACCTGGTGATTACCTTTCTCTCCAATGAGGGAAGATATTTAACCCTTTTAATGGAAATGAGGGTCTTCAGGCTTCTATCCTTTTCCAAGATGTTTATGCCTTATGTGTGGAGAGCACTCAGCGATCTGAAATGCCAACCTTCTTTACTCTAAATTTTTAAGAGTATAAAATGTAATTATTTTCTGTGTTGTTGTACAAAACAGATTACTAGCTGAGACCTCTGGTTTATGTTCCCATTTTTGGAAGTTAAGTGTGAGACCCATACAGTAGACCCTGGCCAGATACAAGAGTGTTGAAGATAAATGTAGAAAGAGTTGATGATATGAATTGCTAGTCATTATCTCATACTGTGCTTAATGGAATGTTTGATGTGTTGTTTTAAAATTTGGCAATTATGTAAGTCAACTTACAGTCAGTTACAACCAGAGAATTATTTTGAACCAGTCAGATGGTCAACCTTATTTTGTGGGAATTGATATGTCATTTTTCATGCCAGGTGGTGTTCAAACACAGTCCTCCCACAAAAGTGTGAGAAGCTGAATTTGAACAGTGAGGAGTCTGTTGCTATTAAGACTTCTTCCTTTTACAGAGATTCAGGTGTGGATATTCTCTCAGCAGTTGATGGTATACGCATGATGTTGGATGATAACATTCTGAAAGCACAAGCAATGCGTGGTTCCTCATATATTAAAGCATTTGATACTGAAATGCAAACTTGGGAAACAAAACTTATATCAATGCAGGACATTCTAGATGCTTGGTTAGAGGTAATTATAATGCGTATCTGTACTGAAGTTGATAACAATTTATAAAACAAAAAATAATCTTCTGTCTGAAGGTGAGCTTTCAGGACAGTAGCAAACCACAGAACTCTTGGATTTTCACATTTTATTTTTGCAGAAGTGTCTGAATGTTTTTGATCTGCTGGAATATTTGAACGTAGTGGGCTTGTTAATCATTGATAAACAGTTTAAGCTTAGTTTTTATGTAAAACCTAACAACTTCTGTATATTTGTTATGGTCCTAGTGAAATTCAATATGAAGTGCATTCCGTTTTCCAGAACAAGCACATGACTATATTAGTTTTTCGAGAAGGACTCTGATTGGAGAAATTAATTGGTCTCTGCCATCAGGAATGCCATAATAAGTGATCACATGTACAGTAGAATACCTTTAATCCAGCAATCACTGGATTGGACAGGTGCCAAATTATCAAATATTCTGGATTACTGACCTAAGTCCTTGCAGGTAATGTTTCATTTGAAAACTTCAGCCTTTTTTCATTTACACCAGCTACTGTGCTGTTAGCAGACACTGCCAGAAGATCTGTATGATGTTTGATCCGTGCATTATTCGAGTATATGGAATAATGGCACCAGCAAATGCACACAAATACATTGAAATTATTTTATATACAAAATGAACTGCTACATGCTTCGGCCAACAATGTGGCCACAATGTGGAGATCATTGTGTATATAATCTAATTTCAATATACTTGTGTGTATTTGTTGCTAACATTATTGTATATACTGCCAGAAGAGTTCAGTTTCATTTGCATTATAAATCTGGGTTGCTGTTCCACAAGATACTGGCATAATTCAATGTACTGTTCTGCAGCTTCATCATCAGCAGACAGCACTTCACCATCGACATGTAGTTTTCTAATACCATGATATTGCTCAAAATATTGCAGCCAGCCATCAGAGGCAATGCCCTTGTCAGTTACTTCCTTTTCATCTTAAAAAGACTTAGCTTTTTAATAACTGGAGTCCCAGCCATGGGTTTTCCTTTAGAACATGTTGCTGTGAACCACTTATGTAGCGTCTCGTCCAATTGCGCTAATTTAGGCTCTTTCACTCTCTGTTGCTTTAAGAGGCCCTGTACACTTGTGCTTGATGCCATAAAGGATCATAATTGGTCCTTCTGTTTCTATGTGTTGTAGATGTTTGGCAGTCTAGTGTTGTATGAAGCCATAACCACACTGCAGCTTGTGCCACTTTCTAGGCTTCAAATTACTTCAAGTTTCTCAGGAATTATTAATGTTACATGGTTCCTCTTGCCAACAGCACCTTGTTTACTCATCTGGGGATCTTTTGAAGCCACTATAGCTACTTTATGGGCTCAATAAAGTCCAGATAACACAAGATACAGTCACAGAATAAGTATGCATACTGCATGTGATCGATGGTGATACTTCCAGGCTTGTGACCATTTTCTTCAGCTGCCAAAGTATCAGGATTTCCAGAGTGTCAGCATCTGGATTCAAGGAACTTTATTGTATTTAGCATGTTATAGAAATTTTTATATATTTTCATCTTCTTTGTGATCAGGCCACCCTAGTCACTGAACACAGCACTATGTACAGTCATTCATCACTTATTCTTGCAATTAATATAACATGACAACCTTACTAATCTGTATAATTGTGAAAAATATGTTTGTTGAGTTATTTTTTATTTAAAAATGCAGTCAGTAACTGTGGAGATATGGCATTATCTGGTAGAATGATTCAAGATTTATGGGTTGGAAAGACTGAACAATGTAACAGTCATGAGCTACTTTGAGGTAGTGTCATGGCATTTGCATGGAGGGACTGAGGAAAGTGACAAAAGTCACAGAATGGGCTCTTCTGGAATATTATGCACTGTAGAGTGGTAGGTCTGTACTCACAGTATATTGTCACTGTACCACACTGCCTGACATGATACACATCATACACTTTGCCAGGACGAGATCTCTTCAGATCATAACAGACCGAGAAGGATGTTTGTATTCATGCTACATAAAGATTGTAAGCAACTAGGAACTTCCACTTGAAACACTTCACTTCAAAAAAATTTTATATTTACAACATTGTAATTTTATGATGATTAACTTTGTACATTTTAGAATTTTAATATTTTAATTGTGAAGGCAACAGAATACCTAGGTAAGCATGTTGGCCTTATAGTCATTTGTTCACAGTAACTCCTTGATGATGGTACATCGGTGCCGAAACATGTGGGAATTTTATAGAAGTTTTATACTTCTGAACGTATTTTATTAAGTGTGCAAGTTGGTTAATGTATTAATTAATGATAGTTACATGTTTGTTACTTCATAAGCAAAGAAGTATGCTGCCTTAATTTCCACAGATATCATATCTTCTTGTCTCTGATTTTCATGTTTACATAATGCACTTTGTGAGAAAGAGAATAGGCATGTGGTTGCATGCATATTATACTGTAAATTTTTGCAGTGCCAAGCTACCTGGTTGTACTTAGAACCAATCTTTGGCTCTGAAGATGTAATGCGCCAGATGCCAGAAGAGTCGAGAAAGTTTTTTAAAGTGGACAAGATCTGGAGAGACATCATGAAAAACACCAAGGCAGATAAGCATGTACTCATTGCGACCGATTATGAAAACATGCTTGAACTACTGAGTGAGAGTAATACTGTTCTTAATGAAATTCAGAAGGGACTTAATGACTACTTGGAGAAAAAGCGATTGTTCTTCCCACGGTATGTTATGGATGTCTGTACGCTTGTGTTTGGTTTTGCGAATGTTTCATTTAATGCCAGAGCATAAGTACCAATTTCTGTTCTGTTTATAGATTCTTCTTTCTGTCAAATAATGAGCTACTGGAAATCCTGTCTAAGACAAAGGACCCCTTGTGTGTGCAGCCATGTTTAAAGAAATGTTTTGAAGGCATTAACCTTCTGCAGTTTACGAAAGAGCAAGTTATAACAGGCATTATCTCAGCTGAGCAGGAAATTGTATCACTGAGTGGGCATATTATTCCTGCTGATGCAAAGGTATGTATACATGTGGGGACTTGTGGAAACAAGTTTGTGCACATACTGTAACTTAGAAAGTAGGCTTATATTTTACTCTTATCGATAGTACAGTCACAACCAACACACCCACATGTAAAATGTAATCAGGCTACTGGTCTCAGCTCAGAGAGCCGTCATCAGGCCTATGAGAGAAAACTATGAAAATTAAACTCCATTCAGTTGGTAAGAGGAAAAACTTCCCCTTCTTTTTTACAATTACAAGTATATAAAATGTATATCAATATATAAATGTGCTGCATATGAGAAGTATATGTTAAAATGTAAATATAAAGAATATAAAATATAAAAAACATAAGTATAAAAATGTTAATATAAAAATGGAGTCAGACCATAAGATGTAGATGTATGTGTGGCAGTATTAACGTGAAAAACCAGTGTCAGTCCTGTGCATTATGTATGGATTTCCATGCGACCCAATAAACTGGTCCTTAGGTTGACCACTGTATACAATTTTCTTGCATTCCTGGTATTTTATGTGGTATTCACACATGTATAAAAGCTAGGTGTGGATACTTTACAAGAGTATGCATATTAGGCAAATATTTTCACTGGTTTTTGTGTTTATTTTTACGGTACTGCTGTATTTGTGGTCAACTGTAGTAACTTAAAATTTATAAAGAGGGGTTAGTGATTCTTTTTTAACTTCCTGTAAATATTTGTAATGGTTGTTTCATGTTTAGTGAGCACTAAGAGAAGTTGGTGGTTTGTGGAGTTCATAGATTAGGCAACTTCATTTTTTATAGATCAAGCCACAGCTGAGTGATTGGCACATTATCTGTACATGAGAGGTCATCACAGATGTGGAGTTTTGTATTAATAATTTTGAACCAGTTATAGTGACAGCGCACTCTTCATATGTGTGACTTACATGTGTCACTCGTAACATTCAACATTTATCATCTGGGAATAAGGATGTTAAATTACTGCAGAGGCAGTGACAGTGTTGTAACTTGGGGTTGACATTATTCATATTAAAAAAATGCAATGCCTCACCACCTGTAACACACACACATGCACCATTATAATAATGCCACATGCAACCACTAAAGGTTAATGACATTCAACTGTTCATGAAAGTAGTTGGTCACTTACCACAATATATATGATTCATATGCCTTGGTTATGTTGATTATATAAACGTATTGTGAAACATCTTGCTATGCACAGACTTAAATGCATATATTCAAGACTTCTTTCGACAACATAAAACTGTTCACTTACAGGTGACACAAATATACGAAGTATTTGGTCCTTCAGAACAACTGATGAAGCATATCAGTGGACATGCTCAATCTATTGAAACAAGAAAAGCAATTTTATTAATATTGTACATAACACTAATGTAAAGTGTATATAAACCTGTCTATAATATGAATGACTAAAATGTGTGTATCATATTCAACTTGAAAGAGCTTGTAAATTTTGTATGGTTGTTAATAACATGTACTGGATTAGATCATGAATTATGGATGGAATGTTGGGACAGACTGAAGAGAAAGTGGTCATATGCTATCTGAATAGGGCTCCCATTAAAAAAAAACACAAACTGGGATACATTTATGTGGTAGTGGGGGGAATATAGAAGACAAAATTTCTAAGCCATTGTGAATTGGAAAATGCAGAATAATTTATTATTATTACTAAAACTGGATAACTTTGATAACAAAATTACTTCATAGACATACAAAAAATGAGACAATGACAACGAAGACGACGACAACAATGATGACAACAACGACGACGACAACAATAACAACAACAGCAACAACAACACTCAAACTCAGACATTCAGATCGTGTACTGATTTTGCTTCACATGTCTGTCTCATTTTCTTCACAGTCTCAGGCCAGTCTCTGTGAACCATGTACTGTAACCACTGGTATACACATCTTCCTCTCCGTTTCCATTTCTTTCCTGGTGGTGGCTGGTTACTGGCTGTCCTACTCCTATAAATGTTTTCTTGTACTCTGAGAAAGTCAAAATCTTTGTATGCATTGTCAGAAATATCATATTTTATGGTTTGGAAACACCTGGGATATTTGGCTTCCTGAACCGAACTTTGTGGGACACTGGGCCACAGCTCTTTAAAGCCCATAAAACCAGGAGGAATTGGATCCCTATATTTGAAGCAACTATTCGAGTGTTTTCCTATTGGACCCAAGGAATACCACAAAACAATTGTGAGGATAACAAGTGCCCTGTCATAAATCTGACTATGCTACCAAATTATGAATCATCCACATTGTCACTTGATTAATATTCTCATTTCTGTTCATTTGCTCTAATACTTTGTGATAAAAGTAAATGATTCCATGACCAAGCAGTAATATGCTACAGCAAAACTCGTTTAAGACGACCCCAGTTAAGACGTTTTCCCTCCTAAGATGTCAGGATAAAAAAGCAACAAAATTCCCCCGTTTCATTAACCTTACACATTGCGCTTTTAATAGTCCCTGCGTAAGAAAATTTCCCACCTAAGAAGTAACAAAATTTGATGACGAAACAGTTTTTTACCTGTTTAATGTATCTTCTTTATCAAAATCTTAAAAATTTCCTTGAGTTTTTATTCGTCCTGTTCCCAAAACACAGCGTTCATATGGCGCGGTCAATTCATAGAGGGTAATTTCCAAGGTCACTTCCGCAACTTTCACACAGCAGAATGATGCAATCTCATGGCGCGGGGTGTTTTATTTCTCTCATGATGGAGAGACTGCAGTCAGTCCTCACTACTCAGTCTCTGTCATGATGACCAAAAGACTGTATCGGGGGGCCGGAAGTGTATCCTAGCTGTTCCATGACCTGCATGAGCCTGCATTTGGCAATGCTGGCATGTGCAAGCTGACTTGCCGCTTCAACTAGCAGGAAACTAGGAGGGAACTCAGGCAGCCAATAACATCTGAAGAAGTTTAGTTGCGCTAGCCGAAGCCACCTGGGGTTCCACCTTGCTGGAGGGACGGCAGTTTGACGCCAGATGTGTGGATGCTTGCATGTGGCAACTTGTTTAAATGTAATTTATCAGTGGTAATATAAATGCGTCATGGTGTAACATGACAAATTTGTGGTGACTGTGCAGATAAGGTACATCAGAAATTCCAGAAAATAAATTCAAGATACTGCAGAGTTAGTGGAAGTGACTGGAACTACTGACCACTCCTTATTGATTAGATTAGATTTCATTAGTCCAATTTATCAGACATATGACAATAGACTCATCCACATCTAGTAATATAAATTTAAATATATACAATTCACTTATCATTTAAAGTCATTTAGATTAACTCTCATTGTAGTATTACAAAGGGTATAAACCATGTATTTACAAACATTTATACTGAAAGCTAGATAAAACAATAGACATTATAAATTGCAAAGTGACAAATGTTTATAAACATCTATGCTGAAACTAGATAAAACAATAGACATTATAAATTACAAAGTGACAAATCCCTCCACCGAGTAAAAAGCATGATGATTGAGAAACATGTATACTTAAAACTAGATAACACAATAGACATTATAAATTAACTAACTAACTAACTCCATGGAGCAGAGGCCTTCTTGAGAAGCTAACAGTTTATCAGCTAGTCAAGAAATTCCCCGCATTTTATGGAACCCGAAGGTTCATTACCGCATTCACAAGAGCCCGCCACCTGTCCCTATCCTGAGCCAGATCAATCCAGTTCATGTCCTTCCATCCCACTTCCCGAATATCCATCTTAATATTATCCTCCCATCTACGCCTGGGTCTCCCAAGTGGTCGCCTTCCCTCGGATCTCCCCACCAAAATCCGGTATGCACCTCTCTCCTCCCCCATACGTGCCACATGCCCCGCCCATCTCAGTCTTCTCGATTTGATTACCCGAATAATATTTGGTGATGAGTACAGGTCATTAAGTTCCTCGTTATGTAGTCTTCTCCACTCCCCTGTCGCCTCGTCCCTCTTAGGCCCAAATATCCTCCTCAGCACCCTATTCTCGAACACCCTCAGTCTTTGTTCCTCCCTCAGTGTGAGAGACCAAGTTTCGCATCCATACAGAACAACAGGTAAAATTATAGTTCTGTACACCCTAATCTTTGTGTTTTTGGATAGCAACCTCGAAGACAAAAGATTCTGCACCGAATGATAGCAAGCATTCCCCGACTTCAATCTGCTCTTAATTTCTTCATGAATGGAGTTTCGATTCGTTAGGGTTGCTCCCAAATATTTGAATTCTTCCACCCTTTCAAAGGATTTATTATCTATATTTATGTTGTGATTGTGTCGTGCATTCTGATTTCGAGACATGACCATGTACTTAGTTTTCTCAGCATTTACTTCTAGACCAATCTCCTTACTAGCAATAATTAAATCTTCTGCATTTTTCTTTATGCTATGTACGCTTCCGCCCAATATATTAACATCATCAGCATAAACCAGAAGCTGATGTGTACCATTCAATTTCAAGCCCTCCTGGTTTGCCTGAACCCTCCTAATGGCATATTCTAAAGCAAAGTTGAAAAGCAATGGCGACAGAGCATCTCCTTGTTTCAAGCCATTCTTAATAGGGAACGTGTCAGACAGATGTTTGCCTACCCGAACTCTGCTATATGTTTCACTTAGACACATTTTTATTAACCTTACTAGTTTCATGGGGATACCGAACTCAATGAGAATATTATACAATACCTCCCTCCTAACTGAATCATAGGCTTTCTTGAAGTCTATAAATAGCTGATGCACTGCCTCATTGTATTCCCATTTTTTCTCAAGTATTTGGCGAATGCTGAATATATGATCAGTGGTTGACCTGTTACGTCGAAATCCACACTGATGATCCCCAATAATTTCCTCTGCATATGGAGTTAACCTTGACAAAAGGATGTTGGATAGAATTTTGTACGTAGTCGACAAAAGTGATATGCCTCGATAGTTATTGCAATCTGTCTTATCACCCTTCTTATAAATAGGCACAATGACCGACTCCTTCCATTCCTCAGGCAATTCCTCCTTATTCCAAATAGAAATAATAAGTTTATGGATTTCAGACCGAATAATCCTACCCCCTGCTTTAATCAATTCTGCTGGAATCTGATCAATACCTGGTGATTTGTGACTTTTTAGTTTTTCAATAGCCATCTCAACCTCAACCGCACTGGGCTCAGGCACTAGTGGCTCTGCCGTGTGTACTTCAATCTGCCTAACATCGTTAACCCCGTGTATATTCAACAGCTGGGAGAAATGATTCCTCCACCTAGCCAAAATACTGTGGGAGTCTGTAACCAGGTCACCCTTCTCATCCTTTACTACATTACTTCTAGGCTGGTACCCCCTCTTAAACTCATTGATACCCCTATACAAGTCTCTTATATTCTTCTTCTTACTGTTTGTTTCAATTTCATTAATTTTAGCTTCCAGATATTCCTTCTTTTTGTGCCTGAAATGTCTACTAGCTTCACGTCTTACGTTGTGCAGATTATCTCCATTATTTTGGTTTGGATTCTGTAACCACTGAATTTTAGCCTGCTTCCTTTTATCTAAAAATTCTGCACATTCTGCATCAAACCATGGTTTATGCTGCTTCCGTTCGTGTAGACCTAGACTCTCTTGAGCCGAGATTTTGATATTCTCTTTAATGTTTTCCCAAGCCCTATTCATGTCCTCACTAACATTTAAGCTTTCCAGAGCTGCAAACCTGTTTGAGATCTTAAGCTGATACTGTTTCCTAGCCTCTAGTTCACTTAGCTTCTTGAGATTAAATCTCTCTACATCAAACTTCTGTGCTGCTTGTTTACTTACTGCCAGTCTTTCCCTAACTTTCGCAACCACCAGATAGTGATCAGTATCACAGTCAGCTCCCCTGAAAGATCGCACATCGAGTATACTGGAATGCCGTCTCCTATCTATCAATATGTGATCGATCTGATTGTGAGTCTTCCCATCAGGAGAGGTCCAGGTGTATTTATGAATGTTTCGGTGCGGAAACATAGTGCTCTTAACAACTAGATTCTTTGATGTGGCAAAGTTTACTACTCTAACACCATTATCGTTGCTATCCTGATGTAAACTCTCATTCCCAATAGTCGGTTTGAAAATATCCTCTCTCCCCACTTTTGCATTAAAATCTCCTAACAGAATTTTCATATGGTACTTAGGAAAATGATCAAAAACCCCTTCTAATTCCTCATAGAAGCTGTCCTTTGAATCATCACCCTTCTCTTCCGTTGGTGCATGCGCATTCAGAACAATGATATCACACCAGCGGCCTCTCAGCATTATGTATGACATCCTAGCACTAACAAACTCCACTCTCTTGATTGCTGATACCATTCTCTGGTGTACAAAAAAACCTGTTCCCAATTGATGATTTTCCTGCCCTTTGCCATAGAAAAAAGTATACTCCCCGGCTCTTACAGTCCCTTCTTTGTCCCACCTAACCTCCTGTACACCCACTAAATCTAACTTGTACTTAGCTAATTCCCTGGCCACTGTCATAAGTGACCCTGGCCTATACATGCTCCTCACATTCCATGTTCCAAAACTCATATCCTTTTTCCGTAGCTGGGGTCGTACCAAAGAATCGGTCCAGGTCCGAGGCTTTGTAGGCTGTTTCGTAACATCATAATTTTTTACGGTGAGGAGTTGTTAGCACCTCGCCCAACCCCCAAGCTGGAGGACCACCCCTTGTCGGCTGTCCGCGACTGCTTATTCAATGTATTCGCAGCTACCCTCCATACCTGGAGGCCGTTCCTCCATCCGCAACCCGAGGACGCGCCATGCCGTGGTGACAGGGACCCACTTAACATTATAAATTACAAGTGATAAATTTCTCCACTGAATAAAAAGTATGATGCTAGATAAAACGATAGTCATTGTAAATTACAAAGGGACGAATTCCTCCACAGAGTAAAAAGCGTGACACAAAAGAAACGATTGCAACTCTTTCTTAAAGGCCTTAAAATTATCTATTTCTTTTATGTAGCCAGGCCTCCTATTATACAGTTTAGTTCCCATATTTATTACACTCTTTTTATATAAGTCAGTTTTATATGATTGAACATGGATATCCATCTTCCTTTGTGTATTATGCATGTGAACATTAGAGTTTGAGTTCAGAGAATGACAGTTTTTTTATAAAATATGTCACTTCTCATATATATAGAGAAGCCAATGTGAGAATTTTAATTTCTTTAAATAACTGCCTTCAAGACGTTCTTGAATTAACTCCAATCCTTAACTCCATGACCCTTTTTTGTATTCCAAATATATTTTATTTAAATTATCCTCCTTCCCTGCCAAAGTAGTATTCCAAATCATAAGAGCAACTGGAACGTTGAAAAGTAAGTATTACATATCGTGTATGGACTCATAATCTCCTTTAGAGACTTAATCATAAAGGATGTTTTATGCAGTTTTTTTGTTAATGACTGTACTTGTGTGTTCCACTTTAATGTTTCCATCATGTAGACTCCCAAGAATTTAGTCTCAGCTGTATGAGTTACAGTCATTTTATTGAAAGAAACTTGAGATTTTACTGGACACTTTTTTGTTTACAATGAAATGACATAGTGAAAATGACATAACCATTGTTTTACTTACATTTATTATAAGATCATTTCTATGAAACATGATTCTAACTCTATAATTACCTGATCTGCCTTGTTTTGAAGAGGATCTGCATTAACTTCAGTGATTAGCACATTAATATCATTAGCTAACATAACCAAATTTGCTCCATGAATGTTCAAGGGAAGGTCATTTATGTATAATAAAAACAATAAAGGACCAAGTACTGTTCCTTGTGGTACACCTTGTCTTAATTTCATATAAGAGGACTATACCTGTTTACTCTAATATTTGTAGCATCACTCTGATTTATTTGTATAAATTGCCTTCGATTTGCCAAGTAAGATTGAAACAAAGAGTTCGTACTGCCCGTACTGCCCCTTATTCCATAGAAATACAATTTCGCTAGTAATATCTTATGATTTAATACATCATAGGCTTTGGTCAGATAAAAAATATTCCAATCATATGGAGTCCTTCATCCAGCGCCTCTTGTTTTCTTTCTATGAATGATTGAATTGCTGTTTCAATACATTTCCCTTTCCTAAAACCATTTTGAGCTTCTGTAAATATTCTGTTGTTAGATAAAAATTGTATCTACCTAATAGCAAACATGTGGAATCTGAAAATGTATACTGGAACTGTTGTTGAAAAAAGAGCAAGACAACACACACTTGACAAATATTACAAGGAAAAGTAAACATCTGGAATGTAATGTGAACTTGCGAATGAAAAATTAGTGACAGTATAGTTGAAGATATAAATGAAAATGTGAACGAAAGGTTACAGACAGAATGGTTAGATGGTCAGATACGGGTGAGAATGTGTTAAGGCAGCTGAAAATTATACAAATTTAGCATACATATGTAATAAGTTCAAAAAAATATAAGAAAGCAGAACTTTTCAGCCCTACCCTTTTAAGAGATTTCCTGCTTAAGAAGCCAGATTGTCTTAGAATTTTCAAAAACATCTTAAGAGGTTTTACTGTATAAACATTCAAGTCTTCTGTGTTGTTATGTCACGTTGACTGATAAAGATGTATTGGTGTTTTGAACAAACATAATGCCTTCATCTTCAGGGTCAAGCAGTCCAAGATGATTTACTGGTCAACATGGTGTAATATTACAGAAGCCTTCAGTCTGTATCAACTGCTGTGTGAACCTCAAACTTTGCAGTATTATGACATAATTATCACCAGTTTATATATAATTTGAATGTCTTTGTTGCATTGACTGGTTGCTAAATGTACATGTGCAGGGAATGGTTGAAAAGTGGCTGTCCCAAGTGGAGCAGCAAATGGTGCAGTCTGTGAAAGACTGTTGCAAGATGGCATTGCAAGATCACTTTTCATCACCATGCAGCAAGTGGGTGCTAAAATGGCCTGGTCAAGCTGTCATATGTGGGAACTGTATACACTGGACTGCTGAAGTTTCTCAGTCGATGGAGAATGGAAAGCTTCATGTATGTTAGTTTAATTCAGAATATTTTAGTATTGATGCTTCCAGTTTGTTTTATCCAATCTTATAACATAATAACCCTTTGAACTATCAGTTTCCAAAGAACCTTGTATGAAGGCTATGCATTGAAATTTTTGTTCAATTTGCGGTCATTAACCCTTTAAAGACGAAGCGTATCTGTTTTATATAAGGACTCAGTGCATACTGCGCTGTAAACACTCTCCACTTCGGTTATAAAAACCAGTCTCTTAATGTTTTATAAGGCAAAAGTTGCTGTTTGTTCTGAGATCTGTACAAAACACACAAACGCAATGTCACTACAATGTAGAATTTTTGAATATTAAGCATGATAGTACGTAAAGTTACCGCTAGGCTTTAAAAGGTTAAAATGAGGTATAAAACATGAATGTCATAAGTCCCACTCCTGCTCTCACTGATTTTGTCCTCTATCACAAGGAGATTATGGCATGCAGCATTTTAAAGAGTCTGGTGTGTTGAATATGGAGGACAAGTCTAACGAATGCTGGCATATAATTATTTACTCTTGTTCCCAATACTATGAGGTTTAGAGGGCTAACCAGTGGAATAGAGAGTGAATATATAAAATGTGATATGAAGTCACTTATAAGTGCTGTTGGTTTTCTGGAATTGCTTTAAACATTGAAAGTATGGGAAGCTTAAAAATCATAATGTCCACCACCCCAGCATTTTAAATTAATATTGCTACAACCCTGCAATTACAATAAATGGTCTTCATTGCTGTAAACGATATTCTGTTGTTGACAATGTCATCATACAGGTGTTAACCTATTACAGTAAAGCCTTGTTAAGTGAAAGTGCCAGGGACCAAAATATCATGCTCTGAAATATATGTCTTCGAATAATATACTTACCTGTTATTAGGTTAGTTAAAATCATGAAGTAAAACTGTAATTTATGATTTTTGTTTAGTGGCATAATGAGAAACCCATTTTTTATATTATTTGTTCTTTACACAGCTATAGGGTAATGTAATACACTTACATATGGAAAACAAGCCTGCAAAAATATCTTCATATTTCTCAGACCTTCCATATGTTTTCAGTGTTTTCTTAAAACAGGAGTCAATTGACCTTTGTTTCAGAGGCACTAGTGTATAATCCTGTTGTTACTTGGCTTGTCTGCAGTGAGTAACCGCTACACTTACCCCTGCCTTTAAACTCCCCATGCTACGTTGCCACATCCTCCATGCTATGCTCGCTATGTTGACACTTCATTTTTAAAACAGTACTTTTCACCTTGTGATTACTACATTTTGCTTGCCACTGTGTTATGTACATATTTCACCTACTCCTCCTGGTACCAACTGTTGGCCCTCAAAAGGGCCAATTTGTGTGGCCAAGAAAATGGTCAGTTTCATGGGCTAGGTTATGTTACGTTAGTTAGGTTTTGTTGGGAGCTTCTGTCATTTTTGTCCACTTCCATAGTGATCTGTGGTGTTCTCAATATTGTCTTGCCCACTTTTTATGTTCTTTTCATTTATACTTTCTGTATTTTGTGAAATAAAAAATTCCAAATAAAATATGCCATAGACATTATGACACTTTCCAGTGTACGAAAGATGCACTTTCTTCACCTTGATTTTCACAGCAGCCAGCAGCACATATAATGACTTAGCACCTGTCATGCTTGCCTCACACAGGTTTGGTGCTCAACAGGAAACCTGCTGAAGGGCAACTGCATTATTAAACAGTCGAAAGAATTTCAAGGGATGTACAAACTGCATACTACTGAGATTTTTGTTTATGGTAAATAATTTCAAATAATCAAAATTTTGGTCACTTTTGGGATGGAAAACTGCTTTCAATGAAAAATTAACCATATTTCAAGTTAACTAGTTTAAGTTATATTGAAAATGCTATACTTAAACCTGGGGAATGCCAGTTGCTTCACATTAATTGGTATTTTAAATGAACTAATATTGAATTCTAAGATCTATATTATTTTTAGTTCTAATATTTTACCTAACAATACTTGCAATTCAATAGTCACTTCAATGTATGTGTTTATGTAGGGAGGCCTTTTGAAGATACATTTATGATTCAAAATCCCAATGTTTGTATTCTCCAACTGAATTCATTATGGAAGGATGATTTTAT
The DNA here is from genome assembly GCA_013340265.1 of Coptotermes formosanus. NCBI lineage: Eukaryota > Metazoa > Arthropoda > Insecta > Blattodea > Rhinotermitidae > Coptotermes > Coptotermes formosanus. The sequence continues at coordinate 235,908 of BLKM01000111.1, forward strand.
AGCAATTCTGTGCACTTGTCTTTTAACATCATGAGTGTATGTCACATTAAGATTTTTGTACATTGATTTTTAAAATCATTGCCTGAAAGTGAATTCTAGATGTGGCACTGTGTTGATGTATCCTTAAGCAGTTTTATTTACCTGAATTTATGTAGTTTTTTGAACCTTAATAATTACTCATATTCATGTACATACATCCATGTAGCTTTCTTGCTTGATTGGTAGGTATTACAAGGACTGTAGGTGTATAATGCTGGTAAAATGGGCTATTTAGTTCAGTCACAGGATTGTAGGTCTCGTCACGACACAACCTCACTTTCAAGAAAACTGTCCACTTCCACACAACTGACCATCTCTATACGCTGCTATACAATGCAGACTCCCTATAAGAATGCGAAGTGCTACACACTGCACTTTGCTACATACTGCCCAGAGAAAAAGATAAGCACAGGGCACGACAAACATAAACAAGCAAGAGAAAAAGAAAAAATGACTCATTGGAAGTATCATATGACCCACTGCACACAGCGTTCACTAACAAGCCACGAAAGCTTAAACATACTCCCCGCCCCAGTGATATCTCGTATCGCTGTAGTTTAAGGTTTCTTGTTTTGCTCCACAAGTAACAGTACTAATTTGTGAATCAGTCGGTTGAGCTGTCCAGAACTAGTTTTCACTGTTGCTAATCTTACATGTCCATCTGGACCTGCAAATGTCTCGATGATGATTGCTAATTTCCAGGACATGGGAGGTACGTTGTCTTCACAGAGCAGGACAAGCATACCAGGCTGGAGGTCTGGTTGCTTGTTGCACCATTTGCTGCATTGTTGTAGGCTATTCAGGCAGCCAGATGACCACCCCTTCCACAACTGCTGATTAAAGCGTTGAACCCGCATCTGGATAAGCTATTCATTGTCACATTGGTAAAGTCTGGCTCAGGAAGGGAAGTCAGTGGAGCACCAGTAAGGAAATGACCTGGGCTAAAGTAGGTATGATCATTTGAATCATTGGATAATGCTGTAAGAGGTCTGGAATTCAAACACGCTTCTATTTGCATAATCAGATTGTTAAATTCCTCAAAAGCCAATAAAGCCATGCTGACAATCCTTTTCCAATGATATTTCAAAGACTTCATGCCTGTCTCCCACAGTCCTCCAAAATGGGGTGAATTAGGAGCAATAAACTGCCATTGAAACTGTGTCTTTGCTGCATAATCATGCACGTAACTTAAAAATTCTTCAGACTTAAAAAATGCCTTCAACTCTCTGCATGTGCCTACGAAGTTACTGCCATTATCACTGTAAAGGTGATCTATCAAACCCTTTCTAGCTATAAAGCATCTCAATGCTGCAATAAATGCTTCAGCTGTAAGATTAGACACCAGTTCTAATTGTATAGCCTTAGTTGCCATGCAGATAAACAATGCTACATAACGTTTGTTGTAGTTTTGCTTCTAGTTGCCACTCCTTACTTCAAATGGACCCACATAATCTATCCCAGTATTTAAAAATGTGCTTGTCATTGTCACTCATGCCACAGGTAATGGATCCTTCAACTGCTGTGATGCTTCTGCCTTTAATTTAAAACATGGCAAGCATCAATGCAAGTTTGGACCAATGACCTGCTTGATTCTTGGCATCCAATACTGCTGTCTCAACGACACAATTGTGGACATGCCTCAAATGTTCATTCATTATTATCATTTCTGTAAGATGATGTGTAGGAGGCAATACTAGTTGATGCTTAGAATTGTATGGAAGATGTGAATGCTGTAATATTCGACCGACTCGAAGACAGTCTTCCTTATCAAGGAATGGGTGAAGAGGTTGCAACTGGCTATTTGATGAAACTTGACCCTTCTTGCGGAGGTCATTCATTTCTTGAGTATGAATCTCCTGCTGCACTATCTTAATGCAGGTGTGCAAAGCGTCTCTTAATTCTGTGCTGGTGAGATAACCTGTCCTTCTTAATGAAAGGTTTCTTGCATTATGAGCAAATCTCAGACAAAATGTGGTTATTCTTTACAATCTTGATGGTGCTGAAAACCTGGTGATGAATTCTGCTGAGGAACACTGAATCATAACTGTAGCTGATGTGACCTCACCTTGTTCAAGTGTTGGTTCTGGAAGCGTTATTACTTGCGTGGTAGACCACTTCCTTGACTGCTGACTTAGCCATTCAGGACCGTGCCACCATAACTTGCAATTCTTCAAGGTCCGAGGAGTTGTACCTCGTGATATGAGATCTGCTGGATTGCTTGAGGATGAAACGTGCTTCCATTCACATCCTGTGGTCATCTTGTATGTTTGGGAGACCCTGTTAGCGACAAAAGTTTTCCACTCACTAGCTGATGTTGCCAACCATGAAAGAACAATTGTGGAATCTGTCCGTAACAGGAATCTGGCAATTTCCAAGTTCAAGTCAGGCACTGTTTTCTGTACCAGTCATGCTAAGAGTAAAGCTCCACACAACTCTAGCCTTGGCAGTGTAATTTTCTTGACTGGCGCAACTCTCGACTTGGAGCAAAGCAACTTAGTAGTCACTTCCCCTTGCTGATTGACAGAGCGCAGATGCAAACACACTCCATACGCGCTTTCACTAGACTCGCAGAATCCATGCAACTGGATTTCTGTTGGCTGTCCCCTTGTCAAAACTAGTCTGTCGATAGTTATCTCATTCACTTGTGACAGAGGTTCATATATGTCCATCCACTGTTTCATAAGTGCTGATAGTAGCTGCTCATCCAAGTCAAGCTTATGCATCCACAATTGCTGAAGGAAAATCTTGTGTACAACAATAACTGGACTGATCAAGCTCAATGGATCAAATAAAGCAGCAATGAGATAAGAAACAACACATTTGCTAATAGGAGTGTTTCTAGGCTCTCGCAATATTTGAAAACATGTTCCTTGGCTAATCAGGAACTGATCTGATAATGGATGCCACCCAGACCTAGTGTTTTAACACCTTCATTATGGTCCAGCTCAATGGGCACCTTCATTTCTCTGCAATCAGGTGGGACTGCTTCTAATACGCTGGGGTGATTTGCACAAAATATGCACAGAGGGAATCCTCCTCGTCCTAAGAGGGTGATGAACTCTTGCTGTAATTTTAGCGCATCTTCTATGGTTTTGGCTCCACACAGAGCATCATCCACATAGAAATTGTTTGTTAATGCTTCTGATGCTAGTGAGAAGTCATCTGATTCATCTTCTGCAAGCTGCTGCAAACAATGCTTCGCTAGATATGGTGCTGATACCGTGCCATACGTTATTGTTGCCAGCTCGTGTGTCCCTAATGGTTCCTCAATGGACTTTGTCCACAGAATCCGTTGTAATCTTCTATCATCGAGATGAATCTTCACCTGGCGGTACCTCTTAGCTATATCCGCTGTAAATGCAATTTCATATGTTCTGAATCGTAGGACAAGAGAATACAAATCCTGTTTTATTTTCGGTCCTACTAGAAGTGTATCATTCAAAGATAGTCCGTTATTCAAACGACATGAGCCATCGAAAACAACACAAGTGCATGTTGTACTGCTGGAAGTCTTGAAAACCGTGTGATGCAGAAGGTAATAAAGCTCTTCTTCCATGCTGCTTGCGTTTTCACTAATCTGGTTCATGCGGCCAAGCTCTTCATATTCCTGCATAAATTCCGAATATGTCTCATGCAACTCTGGGTATTTCTGCAACTGTCTCTCTAGCTGATGAAACCATTGCCTTGCCTCTTCATACAATTCTCCAAGATGGCCTTGATCCTCACGTCGAGGAAGACTCACTATGTAATGTCCTGTATCATCTCCTGTGGTGTGCTTCTTGAAGTGTTCTTCACACAAAATTTCTTCAGCTGTCCATGTCTTACTAGGCAATTCTTCAATTTCCCAGAATCTTTGCACTTGCTGATCTCGAATGTCATTACTGCGGATAAAGAAACTTTGTCTTGGAGCTTGTTCAGGTGCTGCTGTTAAAGGTATCTTGCCTGAAAAAATCCATCCTACTGCTGTGTCCTGTAAGACTGGGTAATTTCCTGGCTGTGTCTTCTTATCGTGACGCAGAACTCCAAAAAAAACACGGCTCCTAGCAAGATGTCATTGGAATTTGGGCTGTTGAAATTCTCATCTGCTAACATCAAACCTTCTGGAATACCCCAATTATTACGATCTACAAATGTGGTTGGAATCATTCACAACTGATTCTGCTTAATGAGATTTAACCTGTGGTTTGAGCTTCCTTTCTTGAACTGCTTACATCTATACAAAGGATGGTTGGCCTTACATGAAACACATGAGTTGTGTGTGGCTACATATGCATGTTTGGTTTGCTTGCTCATGCTACTGTTGCTGTTGGTATTCCTATGTTTCTGACTTGCGCGAATTATGTCAAGGACCTGACATTTACCTTCTAGGAATTTAATTAGCTCTTCAAGCTCAGTAACCCCTTGCGTAACTGCCTTTATGTCCCACTGCTTTCTGGCCAACTCATGCACATGCTCTATTAGTATCTGAGACAACAACACTTCATGCAAGGGTATGCCGAAGTCTAATGCCCTAACAGCATTCAGGTTGCTTTGAAACTGATATATTAACGCTCTTAAATCTGTGGCTGATTCTATGTTGAACATTGGTAGTGACAACAAGGACTTCACATGAGCTGCAGCTATTAAACGCTGATTGTTATATCTGTCACATAGCAAGTTCCAGGCTACATGAAAGTTCTGGTCTGTAACTGGAAGATTCTATATTAACTTATGCACTTCACTGGTTACTGAGGACAATAAATAATGAAATTTCTGAACATCATCTAGTGCTTGGTTATTAATTATCAAGCTGTTGGAAGTGTCATAAAAATGTTTAAACTCTGTTACTCAACCTCCAAATTTTGAAATTTCAATAGTGGGCAGTTTAATTGTAGGTTCTGACAGATTATTAGTATCAGGCAGTCCTCTAGGCATTTGTGAATCAGCTGAACTAACTTCTCCTGCTCTTCTGTCATCTGCAATTATTCTATCAATTCTAGCTCTCAATTCACAGTATGTTTGTGTAAATACTTCCCTATCTAGCGCATTCTGTTGTGTTTCATCATCATCCTCATATTCTAGCTGATCCAGTACAGCATTGTATTCTTCCCACACTTTCTGTAATAACTGTAATCTAACATTTACGTTATGCACGTCTACATTTTCTTGCGAAGTGTCAATATACTTCTTAATTTGCGTCACTCTTGCTTTGACTCCAGCTCTTCTTCTCACTAATGCCTTGCATGTTTGGAAATCCATGGTATTAAGGATTGGAAAGGAAAGAGCCAACTTACCACTTTGTCTGTTGCTATAATCCAGGGTGGTGACTACTTACTCTGGCGACAATGCTGCATGGAAGCTGTCTTCCCCTCTGCTTGTGCCATCACTTGCTGCTACGCTGTGTCGCAATCTTCTTGCTAAAATTATTCTGCTTACAACGATCAGTAGTTTCCATGCTAACCCACAATCCAGCATGGTAAGGACCAATGTATAATGCTGATATAAATGGACTGTATTTAGTTCAACCACAGGACTGTAGGGCTCATCACAACACAACTACACCCTCAAAAAAACTGTCCACTTCCACACAACCGACCATCTCTATGCGCTGCTATACAATGCAGACTCTTTATGAGAGTATGAACTACTACAAACTTCACTGTGCTACATACTGCCCAGACAGAAAGATAAGCACAGGGCACGACGAACATAAACAAGCAAGAGGAAAAAAATGATTCATTGCAGATATCATATGACCCACTGCATACAGCGTCTGCTAGCAAGCCATGAAAGCTTAAACAGTAGGCAAGCTAAATATTATAAATGGCTGTCACATTTAGTATGTGAAATGTTGTTCACAGGATTACCTTACTATATGCAGCAGTCAGATAGATGAAATGGTGGAGTTGGTGAGGGGAGAACTGACCACTGGCACTCGTACCAAGATCTCTGCCCTGATTGTCCTTGATGTACATGGTATTTATTATTATTTATGTTACAAGTTTTGCCATAAAATAGCACATGTTTGTCTGCCTTTAAGCTTTATAATTTTGTCTCTCTCATGTTTTGTTTGCTTTTCACTACACACTTGCCATTTTGGAGATCTCTCATGCATTGTAACAAGGTGATAAATAACAATGTGACTTTCATAACACTAAATAAATCTTAGTGGTAAGCATTAAATGTTACATAGGAGTGGTACATATCTCTAAATTAGATTCAAAGACATGAAATGTATGAGTACCCATGTTCATGACTCATGATCCTGGAAGTTTTGGAGTCTGGTTGACTGCTCTGTTTCTTTATACATATGTGTATGTTAGCAGCATGAGCCTTCACTTGTTTTGTTAATTTTCTTGAACTTACTAGGCTATGTATTGTGTGACAGCGCCCAACATGCATGCACATGTGAGTAATTGGTGTTCTTGTGTCCTGTGTAGGAGCGACTGGCCAGCAGTGCAGTGGTGTCACTGAGAGCATGCAGTATCTTTCCACTGGAGAATAATGGCTTAAAATGTTATTTAAGTAGTCTGAAGAGGCAAAGCAAAAATTGTAAATTTAAAAACTTGTATCAGTTAGGGGAATTCCATCACATCTGTAATGAGTTAAGGGAAAATTTCACTAAATCATTTGGGTACTGTGAAATGTTGCTTTCAGCATTTGAATATACTCATCCCTTGCATTTCACGGGGGTTAGGTTCCAAAATCTCCAACAAAAAGTAAAAATCTATGAATAATTGACTACCCCCCAAAGAAACATGTTCTAGTATTTGTAGTGCATTTATTTTCTTTGCAGGAACACTGTAATGAGAGCTACTGCTTTTTTTTCCCTCAGTTCCTTGAACACCGTGCGTTATAGCTCAAAGACCTGTTCAAGTTTCTTAGAGTTTTGATGATCCAGTCCACTGAAGAGTCTGAATCATGTATTTTCATTCCTGGGGCAACCTTGCAAATTTGCAAAACTGCGAAGTATGAACCTGTGAAACACATTGGTTGAGCATATGTAGTGCAGGCTATATGACAGCACATCTCACACAGCTCAACAAATTTTCAGAACACAGTATCAGTGGAAGAAAGACTGTGACACTGAGATAAGCCCATTATGCCTCAGATTTAATGCATTCCATTCATGTTTGTGATGGAGCCAGTTGAGATGATATGAAGACTGCTATGTTTGTAATGACACTGATAAAATGCATTGGTAGCTAACATAATAAGTGTAACAAGATTAATGCTAAATGCTATGACTACATGATTTACAGTAACTGCAATATGAATCAATGAGTACATACTGGCTCCTATCTCTACCATGATCCTATAGTAATCTGGATATTAATTGAATGCCCTCATAAGCAATTGCAATAGATCATTAATATTAATTATCCTTGGCATCACACTATGGTGTTGTTACATCAATAATGCCAAGTATGTAATATGAGCAGTATGATCATGCAGGTCTGTTTCTTCAAAACTTCCCATGATTGGGGCTGAAGATGAAGAAGAATGAACTTAATATTTTGTAGTGCACTGGTCTCATTTGCGACCATATTTTGCAACTGTGATCTCAAAAAGGCTTTTTCATGGGCGACAGTTATTTCACACACAAAACTAGAAAGCTAAAGAAATTCAAATCGTTATCATCCCCTTGCCTAATGAGCCACTGAATTCCTGTTCTATTGTGGGTACCTTTCAACAGGAATTTGTTTCAGACAGCTTTCATTCTTAGTGTGCATAAGTAAATCTGACAGCAAAATGTAAATGAAGAATTTCAGGATAACACAACTCAATTCAATAGACTTATTATATGTAGACCATCTTCAAGTGTATTACATAATGAACTAATGTACAGGGCTAAATTGCACATATAATTGCAAGATCTCGACAAGTGTTAATGACGCTCAGATGGTACAGAGATGGAACATTAACTACGTGCATGTCAGATCACATCTGAATAAAAACTTATACAAACTTTAACAATAAAACGTTTGAAAAGTTATTTATAATTAAAAGTTGAGGCTAAAATCCTGATGCATAAAAAAACACAGTTTATGGTCGTCTTACCATTGTTTACATCTTTCTTAGATATATTTTGGAGTCTATGAAATTGCAGATGGAGTAGCTGCTGTGTGGTTTGCACGTTGGTTTCCCCTTCTTTGTTTTCTGTATTTGTTGTGATGTGTTTCATTCAGTTTCCAGTGTTAAACATCTGTAACAATATAGATATTTAAAATTATAATTGTAGTTATAATAGCTTATTTAAAATAAGATTTTTAAAGACTTTTATACTTCTTAACTTGTACAGTTTTTATTCAAAAGTATACTGACATGTACAAGGTATAGTTTTATTCTGTAATAATTGGTTTGTAACTGACACTTGTGAGATCTCACAATAAAGCATGCAATTTGCCTTGTACCACAGTTTTTGCTAAGACACCTGAAGATGGTCTGAAAGACTGACATATATCATGTGTATTAATGGACATTATATAAATTGTGGGATGTAGGAGGTGTCATGCTGTTGTAATGACAAATCCGATTCCATAATTATACTTTTATTAGTATTATCTCATACAGGGTTCTGTATAACAGCTGGCTGCGGCATTGCATTGACAGGGCCATGCTGTAGCTGGTCAGTTGTCGAGTGTATGGTGCTAGACTGGACTGAACTGGACTAGACTGCTTGGCTCAACCAACCAACCAAAGAGCTAACTAAGGGCGGAGACTTGCATGACGCGCATGTCAACATCCGATTGTCTGAGTAGCCATTCCTGAGTTGTATGCGTGCTGGAGTAGTGCAGAGCTGATTAGTCTCCCCTGTGCTCTTCAGTCTGTATGTTAATGACATGCCTGACCCATCCTGCCATGTCGAGCTGGCCCTGTACGCGGACAACATGGCAATTATAGCCACGTCCCGCAAGTCAGCGCTGCTTATCGGATACTTGGAAACTTATCTGAGTGACCTAGAGCGGTGGCTGAGAGAATGGAGAATCGCCATTAACGTCTCAAAGAGCAATGCGATGCTCTTTGCTAAGGCCACCTGGCGAATTCCCCGACCTCGATCGGTTCAGTTCCTAGGAGAGCCAATCGAATGGGTCGATACAGCCCGTCACTTGGGAGTGACTCTAGATTCGCGCCTGACCTGGCGGCCTCATATCGTACAGGTCAGGAAGAAAGCCTCCCAGCGACTGGGTGTGCTTGGCTCTCTCCTAAACAGGAGAAGCGGCCTGTGCATCAGGAACGGAGTTCTGCTATATAAGCAGCTCATCCGCCCAATGATGGACTATGTGTGCCCCATCTGGAGGTGCGCAGCTCGCAGCTAGGTTAAGCAGCTGCAGGCTCTCCAGTGCAAGTGTCTTCGCATTGCTACTGGTGCACCGCGGTACATCAGTAGCAGGCAGATTCACGAGGACCTTAGAGTGCCATTCTTTGAAGAACATACCAGAGCCCTAACCGAGAGTTACGACTCAAAGTTAGCTGGTGTGGGGAACCCCTTAGTTCGGCAACTCGGCAGATATTTACGCTGACCGAGAGCCGATGCAAGCTGCCGGATGCGCAAGCTAAGGGATCAGCTGACCAGTCGAGGCCGCATGCAAAATGGCGGACAAGTCGACATTGAAACGTGCTCGCTATTGACTAGCTGGGCGCATTTCAGTCACCCTGACTGAGGTTTTACCGTGATTTTCCTCGGGTTTAAGGTAAATTCCAGGGTGGAATTAAAAAGTCGGGGCATGGCCTGCATCCCCCCCTCCCCCACGGGCACGGCAGCCTCACTAAAGTGCCCACTTTGAATAAATTATGCGAATATGCCACCCTGGGTTCAACTCCCAGGCAGCCATCCAACCAAAGTTTCCCCTGACAGATAGGAAGGCTATGTGCTCCTAGGGCCATACCCTTTAGTGTAACAAGTCCCGGTCGTGAACCAGGACTATAAACAGTTAGCATATGCAAATCCCCGTTATAGAGTAAGGTGTCTGTTTTAGAGCCCAGCGATGCGTTAAAACTCAGGAATGGCTACTCAGACAAAGTGACGTCGACTTGCGCTTCGCGCAAGTCTCCGCCCTTAGTTAGCTCTTTGGTTGGTTGGTTGGTTGGTGATTGGCCAGTGCACGCGGCTGTGTGCTACACAGCCGCACGGAGGGTCCATTGTTGCTGCCGGTGCTATGTTCCCACATTGGCCGCACGAAAGGGCCTTTTTGCGGTTGGTGGAATGTACCCACAAAATAAATATATGGAATGTGTTGTGCTGTACTGACATCATTATTTACCACCGTAAAAGCTATAGTCATCATTATGTTAATGTAATCACGTTAACTCAGTCCTGCATATCTGTATTTAAATCTGTGTACAAGCCACATACATATACTGCGTAATATTACTTAGTCCTGATTTTCAGTATGTGGGAAACATTCCTCAATTCCTTGTCAACAAAGTCCCTGTTGTAGTAGCCTTTATTTTGATGATTGCACCATATCGGTCTCTTAAGAACTTCGGAAATCAGAACCTATGTCTTTGCAGATGTGAAGTCAACACATCCAGTACTGCTTGTCAAATACTTGCACATCCTTTCTTTTTCATTGTTTCTCATAAAATGCTTGTCCACTATTTTTATCAACGAAGTGTCAGTTGTTGCGGCCTTCTTCCGGGGTGATCTTACCAGTATTCTTCCTGCTGCTGCCTGCCTGAGCTAACGGGAAGCAGTGGACAAACAAGCTTGATCACAACTTCGTACCAGAGTATCTAATTTACATGCCCACCCACTACATGCTGTTACCTAAGTCAGCCCCTTTTATATACATATTTTTGCACAAATGAGTGTGCACTAGACATGTGAATGCTGGTTGCTGCCACACGGGATATAGCTGTACTCATAATAGATGAATATTAGCCTTTATCATCTAGAAATAGGAGATTTTTAGTGATCTCAAAAGACATCCGCAAAGCACCACCTGACAGCAGCCATGATAGCGTAATCAGTAGAGCACCTTGCTACAGGCTGGACAACGTGGGGTTCAAACTCTGGTGGGAGTGAGATTTTCCAGACCTGCCCAGACCAGTCATGAGACCCACCCAGCCTCCTGTACAATGGGTACTAGGCCTGTTTCTAGGAGGTAACACGGCTGGGACATGGCATTAACCATCCACTCCAGTCTAGCGCCAAGGTTGAAGGATGGGTGGAGTTACACCACTATCCCCATCTGTGCCTTCATGGCATGTTGTAGGGTGAACTTTACCTTTTACCATCTGGCAAGGAGTGCATGGCCTTTCAAATTTACCACTAATTTTTTTTACCAAATTAGAAAATCTGTGCCAGATGTCAGTATTATATGGTCTCCTACTAGCAGTAAGGTACACTGTATGTTAAAAATTCGTAAGAATAATCTGATTTCAGTAACAAAAAGTGAAGTTTGCTTATGGTGGTTAAGTGCCCCATTATGATGGGGCTGGTGGCCAGATTTCAACTGTTGGATGATTACATTAGTTCTGTGAAAGAAATGTAGTGCTCTGCCAGCTGGACTGCACTCACGTCCCATGGTAACAATGCAGCACATGTCCAGTTAAGATGAAACAAAGAAAAGTGTTTCTGAATTTTCCCACAGAAAACTTTGTGCTGGAAGATGATAATACTAATATCTTAGGACTGGAATAAAATTGTATTATATAGTGTAAGTGAAATACATCATATGCTGAGATCATGACAACTGTTTGAAAAGCCTATGATTACAGAATAGGCAATAGATACACGTATGATACTTTATGACACTAATTTGTGTGGTCTGAAACAATTTCAGCTCGTGGGATTGTTGAAAAGCTGTGTGAGTTGAAGATATCGTCACCTCGGGACTTCAGCTGGATCAGTCAGCTTCGTTACTACTGGATAGAGGAGCGTGTTGTTGTGTCAGTGATCATGACAGATATTCTCTATGGTTTTGAGTATCTTGGAAATACCCCACGCCTTGTTGTTACACCCCTAACTGACAGATGTTACAGGTAATTCATGTAACTAGAAGTGTGCATGCTTTGGTTTTTTGTGAGTTTCATTTTCTTTATGCCTGCTGTCTTGTACATATCGTATCATATTTTGCTGATAAAACATTTAATTTTCATTTCAGTAGCTAAGTACTGTATATAACAATATCACAAAAGCAAGAGTCATTAGAAACTCAATGGGAAATAGAGCAGGGATAATGTAGTTATCATAGTGACTAGGCCATGGGCTGGACAACTGAGGAACCATAATTTGATTCCTGGCAAGGGCAGGAGACTTTCTCTTCTTCATGGTGTAATGTCTGGCTTTAGGGCCTACTCAGCCTCCTGCTTCATGGTTACTGGGTGCCCTGTCCCTGTGGGCATGGCGTATGGGGCAGGAAGTTGACCCCACAGTGCCATCTGATACCAAGATTAGGATTGAACTCCACCTCATGGCATGCACAGGGGCAACTCTACTTGTATCATAACTGAACTTTGAAGAGGAAACCAATATCCAGATATTTAGTTTTTTTTTAATTACCCATCCTATTGTGCATGTATATACCACTGTTTCCAATCTGTGCAGATGAACACAACAACATTCCCTACTTGTTGATTTTCTTACTGTCTTACAACATGTTTCAGTCATCCAAGGTGACCATCATCAGGTAAGAACAGCAGACTGAACTCACAACCAGAAACATCAACTTAGGTGCATGCAGCTGCATACCTCATGTACATACATTAATGAACTTTACCACAGGGGGAGAGAAACAGGAAATGAATATAATGCAAGAAAAATTGTACTGAAACTATGCAACCGACACAGGGCATTCTGGAAGAATAAACCAAGGAGCAACCCTTTAATAGGAAAGAAAGCTGCCATGTGCACATCACAAGCTGGAAAAAAATAATTTAAGTCCACTACTGAACTTTCTAGTGAGAATTTTTAATGAAACATAGTGACCTCTGTTCATCTATGTATACATCTAATCCTGATTTTTAGAACATCAACAGAAGGGATGCACATAATGAATATTATTTCCATATAGGAAATATTAGACTATTTTACATTTTGTAATTTACATTTTACATTTACATTTTTACATTCACATTTTTACATTTTACATTTTACAATTTAGATTTTTAATTTTACAATTCTTTACATGCTTTTGGAAGCTTATAGTTTATGGGATTGTGGAATAATTCCCATTTTAATGTAAAAGGGGAGGCCTCCGTCTTGGCACATCTTTTCCTTTATAGTTATGTATTCTTACCTGATAATGGTCGCCTTGTGCGACCAAAACATGTCATAAGACAATAATAAAATCAAGAAAGAGGGAATGTTTTTGTGTTTGTCTGTATTGGAAATAGTGGTATTTAATTTAGTTGCCTGCAGGCTCCCTGATCTTAATCTGTTGGATTTTATAAGAAAGGGTAGAGTGGTCATCAAAGCATGAAGACATATGTACTAGGCCTCTCTCATCACACACTGTCTGGCTCAGAATATGGCAGTAGACTTCTACTGTGTCTGTGGCTCCATGCTCTTGCAGGACACTGCCTGTCATCACTGAGTTGTTTTATTGCTTGCATATTTTACTTAAGTCCATTGGCATGGTATAGCACCTTAAAATAGGCTTGAACCACTTCACTCAAAATTTTTAATAGCTTGTAATTTACTATCATCAGTGCTTTGGATCCAAAAGTTGACTACATTCAGCATATGGCTAAAATCATGACGTCTCACATAAATATAAAGGATGTTCAGAAAGTAAAGATACAAGGCCGATAGAAAAGGGGAGGGAAATTGTTTTTTGCCTCTGGCTATCCTGCAGTGGCACCTAGGGTCCACCTTGCTGTCCAGAGGTCAGTGGAAGCAGCCACAGTATCGAATCCCATACAGTGTGTATTTAAAATGGCAGTTTTGATTCCTAACCCCACCAAGTGCGAGGTTTGTTCGGTTATTCATGTCCTCAAAGCAGTCATTTCTTGTGCACTATGAGGAACAACGTGATGACTTTCTGGACTACATATTGACAGGAGATGAAACATGGGTGTTTCACCATACACCTGAGACTAAGCAGCAATCAATGCAATGGCGCCACACCCATTCTCCATCAGCGAAAAAATTCAGAACCTCAATGTCAACGAGTAAAATCATGGCAACTGTCTTTGGGGACAGGAAGGGGCCTCTTCTCGTTGATTCCCTGCCTCAAGGAGACACCATAAATGCTGCTGCATACTGTAAGACCCTGAAAAGTTTACGGCAAGCAATTCAAAACAAACGGTGAGGAATGCTGACACGAGGAGTCTGCCTACTGCACGATAATGCGAGACTGCACGCAGCTCACGTCACACAGGAATTGTTGCAGATCTTCAAGTGGGACTTTTGGGCCATCCCTTGCACAGCCCCGACCTCGTACCAAGTAATTATCACTTGTTTGGGAAGTTAAAGGAACATATCGCCAGGAAGAAGTTTGATGACAATGATGAGGCCAAAGATGAGGTGCTGAGATGGCTAAATGAACAGGCGGCAGAGTTTCACGACACAGGCATCAAGAAGCTCGTCCCCACACTCAAGAAATGCATTGAGAAACATGGTGACTACGTAGAAAAATAAATCAATGTATATTCTAAACATATCATAAGTCATTATCAAAATAAAATGCTTTCAGCATTTTTTCTGGCCATTGTATCTTTACTTTCAGAATTCCCCAGGTATATATGGCAGTTACAATGGGTAAAAGTAATGATGGGCAATTAAATTCCCAGGTTTGTAAGAGTACACCCTGCTTTCAGTTCTGGTGTTAAAGGGTATTTGGTATCCCATTTAGTGCTTCATAACCTGAACAGTTGATACAGTCTCATGAGAAACTCAATAAACCAAAATTAAATTTTTAAATTATACCTAGGTATATTAACCTTTTAAAGACGAAGTGTATCTGTTTTGTATAAGGACTCAGTGCATACCGTGCTGTAAAGACTCTCCACTTCGGTTATAAAAACCAGTCTCTTAATGTTTTATAAGGCAAAAGTTGCTGTTTGTTCTGAGATCCGTACAAAACACATAAACGCAATGTGGGCACCATGTAGAATTTTTTTTATGTTAAACCTGGTCATATGTAAAGTTACCGCTAGGCTTTAAAAGGCTAACACTGTTTGTAGGATTTACTTCTTTTATGGTTTAACTGGTAATTGAAATGTTTCAAAATTTAACTTTTTGGCACTTATTTATATTTGAACATACTGGTATGAGTTTGTAGGTAAAAAAAAAAAATATTACTGACTGCTCAAACAAGCCCTGGAAATGGAGTAGACCAATTGCTTTGAAGCCTTGTTTCCTGTGTACCCAAACCACATGGCATCACATTCCAGAAGACTGTAAGCTTAACCCTCTAAAGCCTAATGCTTACTGTGTTTACTGTCTAGATGAACATTAAAGATGTCTCATTTTTCCCACACAATATATTTATGTGTTCTGTATGTTCCTCACAAAAACAGCCGAATTTCCCCGTGTAGGACTGACTGATTTTTCTTTGAAATGATTACAGGCTGTGTTCTCTGTGATATACGAGTGGAATCTTTTCATATAATGTATATTCATTTCACTTTTCAAAGGGTTGAGGAGATGGTGTTGTAAGTTAGATAACCCCATTGGATGCAAACCCATGTTTGTATTTTCTTTCCCTGTCCAATAAAATAAAATTTCACATTCTTTGTTCTTTGTTATCACCTTGAATTTACACACATGCATGCTGTAGTATTTTTATGGGGGGGCCCCTCCCCCAAATGCAGAAAGAATCTCAGATCTGCAGAAAACTCTGTTGTAATATTATATTTTCTGTGTAGTTCAGAGTGTTTTGTGGCATAGTAGTTATATACCTCTGGTGGGCCAGGGTGGCATAGTCGGCATAACAACTCCATACGGGCTGGACAGTCAGGGGATTGAATGCCGATGGGGGCAAGGTTTTCTGCACCCATCCAGACCAGCTGTGGCGTCCACCCAGCCTCCAGTATTGTGGGTATCGGGTCTCTTTACATTGACCACCCACGCCAATGTAACACAAAGGATAGAAAAGAGCAGAGCTGCACCTCTACACCCCGTCTGGGCCTTCATGGCCTGTTACAGGGTGAATTTTACCTTTACCTTTTGATATGTATCTCTGTGTTATAAACAAAGAAAGGTTAATGCTGCAGTTTTCATAATTGTTTTGTATGTTCATCTGTGTTACAGAGGTAATTCCTCTTGCTTATTCATAGTATCACATCTGTGTGAATACGACAGAAAGTCTGGCATTTAAAGGCTAGTAACCTAGCTTAAGAAGTGCTGTTTATGAAGCAAACTGAATTGCATAATGACTTTCAATTATTGCGTTTTTCTTGACCTAAATAACGAGACAGCGGGTGCCTAAAGCAGTATAAATCACCCATAAGAATACATAGTATAATAAACCAGAAGACCACAGTCTGAATTTTTGCTGCTATGAAAACCTGAAACTCACACAGTAAGTATAGTTTCAGTATAAAATGTGTGTAATGCACAGGATCATGAGGAATAATTCCTTATGATACTTTGCATATTACTTTCCCACCGTCCTTTGTACATAATTTGTACAAGAGACGTTGGGAAAGTAATACTTCCACAAAAGTATCCTGTGCAGGTGCACTCCCAGAATTTATTGCTGGGGTGGGGGGGGGGGGGGGATTTGACCCTGGACGAGATATAATTTATGTTTCATTTTAAAAATTATGTTATGAAAACCATGTCATAAGTGTAGCATGACACTGTTTGCAACTGCATTTATATAAATATAACTACAGGTTCCATAACTGAGTCATAGTATCCTACCTTCTTGTTTTCTTTAATTTTATTAATTTATTTTTCAAAATTCTAATGTACTAGTCATCAGCTGATTTCAGTGGAAGGGTAAATCGCATAAAACTTTTGATATAATATCTGCAAAATCTGTTTTTTAATTTCGGTTTTGGGGGTTTGGGAGGCGGCTGCAGCCCGGCGGCCCCCCCCCCCCGGGTGCGCCCCTGATCCTGTGCAAGTGATGTGACGTGAAGTGAAACTAGTCCCCAAGTTCATTGTTTCTTGAGCTTTTGTTTGCATTTGGCATGGCTGTAACGTGGCTTGTGTTTTATTGGTTTCGAAGTGGATGACTCATTTTTAATCTTGTTGAAGCGCATAGAGCAGCAAGCAGCTGCAGAGTTTTTTACACACAAAAATTAAATTCTAGCTGTAATTAACCAGCGATTATTAGCTTCTTTTTTTGAATATACTGTAGACATAAGTACTGTCCATCGTTCAATAAGAAATAAAGGGACAGTGGCAGAAATTTGGACCTGAACGACCAACTGCAGTCTAGAAGGCTTGTCACCGCAATTCACGATTAAAACAGTCAAAATGTTGATGAAATTACTCAAGAAAATCGACGATTTACTCAGAGCTCTAGGGGAAAAGTTAAAACATTGGTTGAGCTAGTGCCAATGAGATTATTGCAGGTTTGTGTTACATAAAAGTGTGTTCAATAGGTGTCGTGTCAGCTAAGGCCTAAAATGAAAACAGCAAGACTTGTAGCATGTCAATGATTACTCCCTTGCTAAGAAAGCAAGGGTAATGATTTCAATACAGCATTGTCACAGTTGACGAGATTTGGCTTTATCACTGCGACCCGCAAATGAAAAGCCAGCTACTTGAATTTTGTTACCACACTTCTCCCAGAAACAAAAAATTCAAGACTGAACCTTCTATTGGAAAATGGATGCTCACCATTTTCTGGGAACACAAACGCATCATTGACCTGGAGTATATTGTAAAAGGTACGAAAATGAATTCTGAGACTTACGTGAATACCCTAAAGAGGCTGAAACAACAAATCAGTCGTGTTCGTTGGAGAAAAAGCCGATGCATCTTCAACATGGTAATGTCGTACGCCACACTAGTGCTGCCAGTGCAGTGGCGATAGAGAGCAACAGATTTTAAGTTGTTCCACACCTTCTCTACAGCCCAGATTTCGCGTTGTCTGACTTCTGCTTATTTGCGGTTCTCAAGAAACGTCTCAAAGGAGTTCATTTTACAGGTGATGAAGTACAAGCTGCTACAAGATAACGCTTTTGAAAACAGCCCAAAGAGTTCTACAACAACTAGTTTGGAAATCTTGTCCAGCTCTGGTTGCGTTGTATCGAACCAGGTAGACTACATGGAAAAGTGTGGTATATCACATCGCCTGACACGACACTAGTCACACGCTCTATCTGGACGAGAGCTCTTCAGACCATAGAAACTCGAGACAGATGTTTTTATACAGGCACCATACAGAGTGTAAACAACTGGGAACTTCTACCTGGAGCGGCTCATGTTAGAAATTTTGAATTTACAACAGCTGGTTGATATATGACCTTCGCGGACACCACAGTAACACGTGACCCGAGCTTACATCTGGAGTACTTTAAACAACTTTCTCCAGTAGCTAGTGCTTCCACCTTCTGCCAATGGTGTCCAACTCCGAACACATGGTATAAACACAGGGATCCACATATGTAAAACTTTATGACAACCAACTACTTATTTTACAATATGTACTGAAAAAGCTGCGTGTGTAACTTTTACCTTCGAGCATCCCTGATGATGATCCGATAGGATCGAACATGTCGGAGGAAGTTGTGATAATTTTATAAGTGTTATAATGTAACTAACTCCATGAAGCAGAGGCCTTCTTGAGAAGCTAACAGTTTCTCAGCTAGTCAAGAAATTCCCCGCATTTTATGGAACCCGGAGGTTCATTACCGCATTCACAAGAGCCCACCACCTGTTCCTATCCTGAGCCAGTTCAATCCAGTCCATGCCCCCATCCCACGTCTTGAAGATCCGTTTTAATATTATCCTCCCATCTACTCCTGGGTCTCCCAAGTGGTCGCCTTCCCTCAGGTCTCCCCACCAAAATCTTGTATGCACCTCTCTTTTCCCCGATACGTGCTGCATACCCCGCCCATCTCATTTTTCTCAATTTGATTACCCGAATAATATTTGGTGATGAGTACAGGTCATTAAGTTTCTCATTATGTAGTCTTCTCCACTCCCCCGTTGCCTCATCTGTCTTAGGCCCAAATATCCTCCTCAGCACCCTATTCTCGAACACCCTCAGTTTTTGTTCCTCCCTCAGTGTGAGAGACCAAGTTTCACACCCATACAAAAGAACAGGTAAAATTATAGTTCTGTATACCTTAATCTTTGTGTTTTTGGATAGCAACCTGGAAACAAAAGATTCTGCACCAAATGATAACAAGCATTCCCCGACTTCAATCTGCTCTTATTTCTTCATAAATGGAGTTTCGATTCATTAGGGTTGTTCCCAAATGTTTGAATTCTTCCACCCCTTCAAAGGATTTAGTATCTATCTTTATGCTGTGATTTTGCCCTGCGTTCTGATTTCGAGACGTGACCATATACTTAGTTTTCTCAGCATTTACCTCTAGACCAATCTCCTTACTAGCAATCATTAAATCTTCTACATTTTTCTTCATACTATGTATGCTTCTGCCCAATATATTAACATCATCAGCATAAACCAGAAGCTGATGTGTACCATTCAATTTCAAGCCCCCCTGGTTTGCCTGAACACTCCTAATGGCATATTCTAAAGCAAAGTTGAAGAGCAATGGCGACAGAGCATCTCCCTGTTTCAAGCCATTCTTAATAGGCAATGTGTCAGACAGATGTGTGCCTACCCAAACTCTGCTATACGTTTCACTTAGACACATTTTTATTAACCTTACTAGTTTACTGGGGATACCAAACTCAATGAGAATATTATACAAGACCTCCCTCCTAACTGAATCATAGGCTTTCTTGAAGTCTATAAATAGCTGATGCCCTGCCTCATTGTATTCCCATTTTTTCTCAAGTATTTGAAGAATGCTGAATATATGATCAGTAGTAGACCTGTTGGGTCGAAATCCGCACTGATGATCCCCAATAATTTCCTCTGCATATGGAGTTAACCTTGACAAAAGAATGTTGGATACAATTTTGTACATAGTTGACAAAAGTGACATGCCTCGATAATTACTACAATCTGTTTTATCACCCTTCTTATAAATAGGCACAATGACCTACTCCTTCCATTCCTCAGGCAATTCCTCCTTATTCCAAATAGAAATAATAAGTTTATGGATATCAGACCGAATTATCCTACCCCCTGCTTTAATCAATTCTCCTGGAATCTGATCAATACCTGGTGATTTGTGTCTTTTTACCTTTTCAATAGCCATTTCAATCTCAAAGCATTGGGCTCAGGCACTAGTGGCTCTGCCGTATGTACTTCAGTCTGCCTAACATCATTAGCCCCATTTATATTCAACAGCTGGGAGAAATGATTCCTCCACCTAGCCAAAATACTGTGGGAGTCTGCAACCAGGTCACCCTTCTCATCCTTTACTACATTAGTTCTAGGCTGGTACCCCCTCTTTAAGTCATTGATACCCCTGTACAAGTCTCTGATATTCTTGTTCTTACTGTTTGTTTCAAGTTCATTAATTATAGCTTTCAGATACTCCTTCTTTTTGATCCTGAAATGTCTACTAGCTTCATGTCTTATGTTGTTCAGATTATCTCCATTACTTTGGTTTGGATTCTGTGACCACTGAATTTTAGCCTGCTTCCTTTTATCTAAAAATTGTGTACATTCTGCATCAAACCATGGTTTATGCTGCTTCTGTTCATGCAGACCTAGACTCTCTTGAGCTGAGATTTTGATATTCTCTTTAATGTTTTTCCAAGCCGTATTTATGTCCTCACTAACATTCATGTTTTCCAAAGTTGCAAACTTGTTTGAGATCTTAAGCTGATACTGTTTCCTAACCTCAAGTTCACTTAGCTTCATGAGATTAAATCTCTCCGCATCAAACTTTTGTGCCGCTTGTTTACTTACTGCCTGACTTTCCCTAACTTTTGCAACCACCAGATGGTGATCAGTACCACAGTCAGCTCCCCTGAAAGATCGCACGTTGAGTATACTCGAATGCCATCTCCTATCTATTAATATATGATCGATCTGATTGTGAGTCTTCCCATCAGGAGAGGTCCAGGTATATGTATGAATGTTTCGGTGCGGGAACATCATGCTCTTAACAACTAGATTCTTTGATGTGGCAAAGTTTACTACTCTAACACCATCATCATTACTATCCTAATGGAAACTCTCATTCCCAATTGTCAGTTTGAAAGTATCCTCTCTCCCACTTTTGCATTAAAATCTCCTAACGGAATTTTCATATGGTACTTAGGTAAATGATCAAAAACCTCTTCTAATTCCTCATAGAAACTGTCCTTTGAATCATCACTTTTCAATTCTGGTGGTGCATGTGCATTCAGAACAAACATATTACACCAGCGGCCTATCAGCACTATGTATGACATCCTATCACTAACAAACTCCACTCTCTTGATTGCTGACACTATTCTCTGGTGTACAAAAAAAGCCTCTGCCATTTTACGAGTCCTTTCATCTTTATGTCGGTGGCTACTGTTGTTGTTGGAATCCTGTCATATACTATATTTTGTTCATCCGCATCCTGGGCTGCTTCTTTGGCGAGTTTATCTGCCACCTCGTTCCCCTCGATCCCAACGTGCGCCTTCACCCAGCCGAAGTGAATCGACCATTTTAGTATAGTGAGGTGTCGTACCTTGTTTCGTATTTCCTCAATTAAGGAGCTGTGCATAGAATGATTTTTTAGTGATTCTAATGTCACTTTGCTGTCTGTGTAAATGGCTACTGTTCTACTGCTTTGATCTTCGAGCTTCGGTAGTTGTTCCAGTGACTTCAAGATTGCTACCTGTTCGGCTTGATTGCTAGAACAGCAGTTTTGTAGCTTGTATTTGCATTGCCTCACCAACCTGTTGTCCGAATATATGGCCACTCCCGCACCAACCTTGCCTCCGACTTTGCTTCCGTCCGTGTAAATCTCTGTAGGGTACGATACTAGTTCGCTTGTTTCCATTATGGTTACTCGCCGAGCGGGATGAGGCCATTCCTTAACTGGCAATGGCATATCGCATTCATATTCACTTCTCTCAATCCCGTGCTTTCTCTTATACAGAAGTGCCTTCCCCGCGATAACAATTCCTATGGGTGGGACTCCAGCCATCAAACAGGATGCTTCGAAGGAGATGGTTCTGTACGCCTTCGCGATTTTAATGTTTATCAGCCTCTGTGCACTTTGCATCTTGCGGAGGTATCTTTGTTTAGTAACAGCTTCCTCCCAAACAGGGGCTCCATATGTCATAAGCGGAGTCAGTGCCCCTTCGTAAACAATTTTAAGTGATTTGTGGCCTAGACCCCAGTGAAGTTTTGCAGATTTGCTTAGCATGTATATCAGCGTCCTGGATTTTTCAGCAATATGTTCAATATGTTTGTGAAATGTGAGCCGACTGTCGAAATAAATCCCTAAGTACTTCATTTCTTTCACCTGTTCCAGTCTTCTATTGTTGAGGTATATATTAATAACATCGTTGCTCCTTTTCCTTGTCATTAGCATGGCCTTAGATTTGGATTCGTTAAACTGCATTTTGTTTTCATTGGCCCATTTTTCTATTCTAGCAAGGTCTGAGTTTACGTACACTTCCGCTTCAGATGGCGTTTTCCCTAGCGTCAGGATTGCAAGATCGTCTGCAAAGGCTATGACTTTAGTGTGGCTTGAGAATTCTAAGTTTAAAAGGGCGTTGTACAAAATGTTCCAAAAACCCGGACCACAGCATGATCCTTGTGGGCATCCCATCGAAACTTTTCTTTCTACTTTAAACGTGTTGGCGTGAAAAATCGCTACTCTATCGCTAAAGTAGTTCTGCGTCACATTGTACAAATTTCTCGGGCAGCGAAGGTCGCGTAAGTTGCTCAGTATGCTAGGCCACCATGCTGCGTCAAATGCTCCCTTAACGTCCAGGCTAATCATAAGAACAACGTTCCTTTGTTGTAAGTTTTCCTGCGCAAATCCTTTAGCTGCCATTGCAGCGTCAACTGTGCTTTTCTGAGGAAGAAAACCATATTGATTTTCATTTAGAAGACCGGTAGAGAATACATGGTGGTTGATTCTATCAATTAGCAATTTTTCGAGAACTTTGCCACCTACGTTTAATAAACTGATAGGTCGGTATTTGCTTACTTCCGCACTCCCTTCTTTCCCGGGTTTCACTATAGGTAAAATTATGGAGCGTTTCCATTGTTTTGGGAAATGTCCTCTTCTTAAACACTCGTTATAAATCTCAGTGAAGAAGCTAGGAAAGCACTTAAAAGTATGCAGTAGTACATCGCTGTTCATGCCATCTTCGCCGGGTGCTTTGCTAGGGTCGAACTTTTCCAATACCGCCAGTATTTCCTGTTTCGTGAATTCGTCATCATCGGCTGTGTGCAAAGGTTCCAACGTTTCCTGCCGGATACGTTTATGATGTACACCGTCGCTATTCACGCTGTCTTCAGGTATAAAATGATCCATCAGTTGGTTGATTGTGCTCTCCATGT
The DNA here is from genome assembly GCA_013340265.1 of Coptotermes formosanus. Classification (NCBI taxonomy): domain Eukaryota; kingdom Metazoa; phylum Arthropoda; class Insecta; order Blattodea; family Rhinotermitidae; genus Coptotermes; species Coptotermes formosanus. The sequence goes on from BLKM01000111.1 coordinate 259,415, forward strand.
CAGTTGTGTAGTTATCGTTGCGGGTTTTGAGAGTTGACAAAGTGGTCTTGCTATGTATTTTCCCGGCCGCGAATCTGTAGACCGCGTTCCACGGGTTAGAGTTCTCGGTTCGGGAGCAGAAGTCCTTCCAAGATTTAAGTTTCTCTTCTCGAAGTTTTGCCTGATAGAGCCTGTTCCCTTCTTGGTACAGGAGTCTTCTCTCGTGTCTCAGGTGTTCGTCATTCCTCGTCCTCTGATACCTGCGCCTCAGAGCCAGCGCCTTTTTGCGGAGTATCGTAAGTTCACCAGTCCACCAGGGTACACTTCGTTCCTTAGTAGCGCGCTTACCGGGTCTTGATACCTTGAAGGTTGCATCACAAGCTGCAGTCACGGCTGAAAAAAACTTATGCATGGTTTCTCCTGTATCAGAACACTGCTTAACCTGATTGCTTAATGCCTCGTCACATTTTGTCGGGTCACTGGGATAATTCAGACAGTTAAAATTCGCTAACCGGTTCTTCGCCAATTTGTTCACAAAAGTTCCCCAGTCACCTGTTTTTGTGAAATAACGTTTCCCTGGGTAATGTATTGCACTGCCACCAATTTCCACGGCTTCAATATTGAAAAATATAATCTTATGGTCGGCGCAGCTTTCTTCCTCGCCGCACGTCCATCCACTTGTTTTGTGTGCTAATATGTTGTTACACAGGGTTAGGTCGATCCAGCTTCGTCCTCTAATGGTTTCGAACGTAGGAATGCCTGTCGCTTCATTCATTAGGAGAAGATCGCTAGTTATTATAAATTCCTCCAGGGACTTACCCCTTTGATTCGTGCTCGTGTCGTACCACAATTTACTTCTAGAGTTGCTATCAATGGAGAGTACTAACCCCTTACCTTTTGTGAGCCGTAAGATTTCCTCCACTCTTTCAAAATCTCTTTCAATGTCGCGGTCAATAGGAAAGTATAAACTGGCTCCATAGAAGCTGAGGCCCTCGTATCTAAGTTCAATTAGGATAGCGTCCTCGTATGAGACCTGCTTAATAGCGATCGCGTCTATGTTGTTGTTGCTGACGATTATGGCTGTTCTTTTCCTGCCAACACCATGGGCAAAGATTTTGAAGGATTTTGGAAATCCTGCAACGTTGTTTAGAACAGTGTACGGTTCCTGCAAAAAAGCGACGTCTATGTTGTTTTGAAGTATAATCTGTGTCAGGTTGTATGTAGCAGTCCGTGAATGCTGTAGGTTTAATTGCGAGCATTTTATTTTAGTGTTCCTCCTTGACGTGTAAGGTCTATGCGGCAAACTAATGTCTGTGTTGGAACAGGACGCCATATTTAATAGTCTGTGTTTTATCTATACTTTGCTAACACAGCCTGCATGCTGGGGCAGTTCCTATGCAATGACGAGTGGCTATCACATATTTTGTCCGCCTTACTGTACCGATTGTACGTCATACAGTTTATACATTTGTACTGGTCTGCTGGAGCTTTGCAGTCCTTCAGCTTGTGGCTTCCAGCACACAAGGGACAAGTTTCCTCACCTCTACAGTCTTGATGTCTGTGGTTAAACCTACTGCACTTGAAGCACCTCTTCGCCACTAGATAATCGTCCACGTTGCAGATTAGCCAACCAATTTTCAGTTTCTTATGGAGAAGCTTCTTCCTCGTCTCTGAGCCGACCTCAATCACCATCCTAACTTGTCCCCATTTTGTACTGAACTTAAATCTGGCCGCAATATCCCCCACATCCAAGCCCAGTTCTGGAATTTGAGCCAATATAGTTTCCTCTAAATTCTCAACCGTAATGTCCTGCGGAATATTGTGTATAATCAACCTCGGTTTCCATAGTTTTGGAACATTGACTTCTAGTTCCTCCCCACATTTACCGCTGATAGCGGTGCGGAGTAAATTTATTTCATCTAAGCTTCCCGCTTCAATAAGGACCCGGCCGTCTTTCAAAGATTTAAATGACTTAATGCCAACTTTCATTTCTGTGGGATTAACTTTTGTCCTCAAGACGCTTTTAATCGTCTCTGTCGATTGGCTAAACTTCGGTTTTACCATGAGCTTGTATCTTTTATCGACACATGTGCTCAGGGCTTCGGAGTAAAGTATCTTACCACCGGAAGATGGCAGCTGATGTTTCCTGCTGAATACGGGAGTTTGCCCTGTTCCGCCCCTAGATGGCTGTGCAGGCCCCGGTAGGTTACCGACCCTGCCCTCCTGAAGCTCCGCCTTCGCTTTGTTAACCTCGCTTTCAAGTTGGGTAATTTTCATAATTTGTTCTTCTGCTCTGTTTTTTAGATTGACAAATATGTTTCTCAACATACTTACAGAATCCACAATGTCCTGCTTGAGGTCTTTCCGCAAGTTGCCACTCTTTTCCGTTATACTTAGTAAAGTATTGAGAGCATTCTCTGTGACTTGACGTCGTCGGCCATCTTGCCATCCCTCTGTGTGTGTGTGTGTGTCATATTCTTGTTTAATGAGAATTTTCTGATTCTAAGGACTTCCCTCATTCAGCACATCACAGCTTGTATTTGGTGTGGGGGTCTTCAAAACACTTTCCAGGCTGGAGTAGACATTATATGTACTTTTTATGCTTTGCACAGAATATGTTTGGCAGTACTCTTTGTAGGATTCAACTGGTCAGTGCTCACTCTAATTTACATCGAGCTGAGTAACCTGTTTCTTTGATTCAAATTGCTTTCCCAGAGGTTCTTGTGTACAAGTAACAAGTCTCTGGGTTAAATAGAAGGCAGGTAATTTTTTTACCAACTGAGTGACTGACTGTTAACTTCTGTACACTTGTTTAATTTTATTGTGAATCCTACACTTTGATTAATATGATTTTGTATGTTAACCTAATATATAATTTTTTGTTTGGACAGAACACTGATAGGTGCTCTACACTGGAATCTGGGAGGTGCACTTGAAGGTCCTACAGGAACAGGGAAAACAGAAACTACTAAGGATTTAGCAAAAGCTTTAGCAAAGCAGTGTGTTGTGTTCAACTGTTCAGATGGATTAGACTACAAAGCCATGGGAAAATTTTTTAAGGTACACAAGCTAAGGAACACAAGATGCTTTGAACAGGCAGTCAGACCTATTGAATCTGAGGTGACATACATAGTACATGCATTTGTAAAAAGTTAAAAATTTAGTTGTCCTCATGTCTAAGCATCATATTGTGTAATTACTGGAGAGGATGGTAAAGAAATTGGTTATAATAATTTTGAAGATGCTATTCCTCTATTCACCTGTAAGAACTGAAGAAAGCCACAAACAGCTAATCAGATTACCTCCTGAATACAACAGACATAGCAATACCATTGAGCCAATTTTTGCATAGTTTCAGACATTGATGAGTGTATAAAACTTTGGGCCTTCATGGAAACTTTCGGGGACAATTGGCTGCATTGCTTCAGAGCAGAAGTTAAACATTTTGGGGTGTCATTGTCTTCATAGTGAGGGAAAGATATAATGGATAGCCCTGACTGGTTAATATGCTGTATATTCTTTTAGAGATTCATTGAACCCATCTTTAAAATCAATCACTGAACTCTGAAATGTGGTGGTTTAAGTCATTCCCTGAGGATGGTGACAGAGACAGTGTTTAAAATGTTGTACTTCTGCTACTTATTAACGCTGTTACCTGCCCGACAAAATTTTATCTAATTTAAGAGTACTAATAATGGCAACAATTTTTAGTCAAGTTAGTTAAACACAGTTGATATAGCTGCATATTTTCCTAACTGTATGCCGTCTGCAGTCTGTAATGAATTAAAAATAATATAGAACATGCATAATAAATTACTTTGTCAACTACAATAAGCAGTACACCTAATAGGATAAAAGATGAAATTGAGTTTTATATGGCAAAATACAAAACCTTATTCAGAAAATATAACTTTCATTTAAACATACCCAGTGAATGGAGAAATTTTTGGAATCATATAGAACAATCACTTAACAACAAATTTGAACATGAAATGGAAAGCAAGTGTTAGAAAATTAATAATAAACTGGACTCGCTAGCTAATGAAGAAGATGAGAAAATCCAAAAAAGAGTTACTTTCTGTGAAATGGTTGTAAAGAACACCTGGATTTTATTCTCCAATGAAGAAATGATACTGCTAAAAAGATGGTTGAGATATAATCTATATTCAAAACATAAAGACTGGATAAAGAACTTGGCCTTGGAAGCAGAAACTGCTGTCAGCTACCTCTGAACTTTAGAACAAGATTGCATCGGATGCCAAGTTGCCAAAAAATTTATAAACTATTTAAAACTTCATCTAAACGTAACAATCACATAATCAACAAAGAGCAAAAGATTATTTTATCAGTTAGAATCAGATTACAAGAGAATAATGCTATGTTAGCAAAGTCAGACAAAGGAAGTACCATCATTATATGGAATGTATTAAATTACCGTTAAAAACAAATGACTTTATCCACTCCAGTTATTTTACTCCAATACATGTGGACCCCACAAACATGTATGAAGAAGAGATTAGAGAGCCATAAGCAAAAGTGATACATTAATCAGAAAAGAACAGAAATGGAAATATGTTAATCTGAATACTAACCGACATATTGTTAGAGATCTGGATAAAATCCACAAAAAATGAACCCTATACAACCAAGCACTAACTGACAAGATGCACCAGGCTACAAATTAGTGAAGTATATAACAGAACAACTTTCACAATGCATGGCATTACCATTTGCATTTAACGTCAAGAGTACCAAAGATCTTGTCCAGAATTTGAAAGAAATTCTGATAAGCCAAAACACTAGATTGGCATCATTGGATGTAACTAGTATGCATACAAATGTTTCAACACAAGGACTGGCAACAATCATAAGTATTTCCCAGATTTTGAGTTATGTGCCAATCCATTAACAGAAGAAATTATTAACCTACGTAATTTAATTGTGAAACAACCCTGTCTTATAATGACAAGATGGTCTAGCTATGGGAGCACCTTCATCAGCCCTATTCTCAGAAGATTTTCTACAATGCATTGAAGCCAACCAAATTTACAGTTTAATTCAAAAACACTATATCCTCATACACATCAAATACATAAATAATATTCTTAGTTCATATGATACTGCAGTTACAATTATAGACATAGTGCTTATAGAATCCAACCAGACCCACCAAAAGTACCGTTTACTTTAGAATTGTAGTGTAATGAAAGTGTAAACATCTTCGATCTCACCATAAGAAATAACAATAGAGATGTACTCTTCTCTGTGTACAGAAAACCCACTACTATAGACACCATCATTCCTAAGGACCCCTGTCATTCCTAATAGCAAAAAAAAGCTGCCATAAGATACTTGTTGAAAAATCTCCACACATACCTCGTTAATGAATCCAACAAACTAATCAAATGGATCACAATACAAAACATCTTATACAACAATGTTTTTCCCATAACAGGTATCTTAGACCAGCAAGTAGGTAAAGAATGAAAAACAAGGTGATGCACTGTGGACGGTAATGACAATAATTTCAAAAAAGTGGTTCACCTTTACCTACACAGTCAAAGAAACAACATACATTACAAACATCTGTAAACTATCTGTTATAAGAATTACATAGAGAACTGTTAACTCTGTACTGCAAAACTTAAGAACAAAAAAGAACACAAAACAGCAACAAATGTGATGCTAGTGGAGTACAGCAATTAACTTGTGAAGCATATGGGGAAAAGTACACTGGACAAACTGTAGAAGTTTTGCGATACAATTTGAAGAACATTCTCATTCCTTCAAAACTAACACTAACACATCAAAATTTTTACAACATACATCACATAATTCTCAACCTTTTGGTAAAATTGGAGTTGTAATGGACATCATACGAATCAGGAAGAAAGCGTTCCATAAGAACACTATTGCAGGGATTTACATCTATAAGGAGACTATCAAAACAACCAAGTCAAGAACTTAGTGTAGGTTCTAACAAAATTTTTGAGACTTTACTAAAAACTCTACTGCCTATGTCTGAAGGTCCTATTCCCATAGAAACTAACCTTATTACTACATTTGGCAGGGAGACACATGAGAAGGCCTATGTCCATGTACAGGAGTTGTTCCCAATCAATAAACCATACAACAGTGGAAGTGAAAGTAGCCTACCTTAAGTAAAACCTTATGCAAGTAAGTCATTTATTGAATAAGCCCAACCTCATTTCGGTTAGTATTTAAATATCAGTATACTATCTACACATCAATATTTATACTATAAATTAGATACCATGATATGTAACAAGTGTCAGCATAACAATAAACAAGGCCTCCAATACAAAAACAGTATTCATAAGTAGAACAGCCTTACAGTTCATAAAATTCTATGCACAACTAACAACTGCACTGCATAAAAAAATAGTTGATTTTAATAAACTGGCACGTACCAACTAATGCACCATTAAATTTATTGTTAACCTTTATAAATAATCCCCGACACATGTTTTGACGACATGTGTTGTCATCCTTAGGGGTCACTGATGTGATGTCCACTCAAATAGCCATATGGTAAGGCACTGGATTATTTGCACTCACTAATTCGCACAGCCACTGTATTAAAACACTGACTTCATATAATCACTTTACACACAGATGTTTCAGTATTCATTGTATTATGTTAAATATGCTGTAAAAGATATCACCTTGTGCATATGTCTTTAATAAATTTAAAGTCAATACACAGCTGAAATTTAGCAATGTCACATTTTATGTTCAGTCTCCGTGTAGACATTTCATATTTCTCCTTAATGAACATGGTGTTGTTGGGTACAGTTGCTGTGGTGTGGGCTGTAATGTGTCCATAGATATGTTTGTTGGCAATGAAGCTATATCCTGTAGTAATGTAGAGTATGTGTTGAGTCGTCTTTGTACAGTCAGTGGACATCACATCAGTGACCCCCTGAGGATCACGACAAGTGTTGTCAAAACACATGTCAGGGATTATTTATAAAGTTTAACAGTAAATTTAATGGTGCATTAATTGGTACATGTCAGTTTATGATACAAAATGCACAGTTTTAACACTAAAACTTGAATTTCAGCGTATTTTAACCTTGAATTTACCACTGAGAAAAATAGCTACATGAGCCAGCCTACTTAAAATATTATGCTACTTATGTAACAAGACTAGCTTAATCTTGATTTTATCTGGCAATATAATTTATTATACACATATATTAATTCTTAGTTATGTATGGCCTGAGGATAGTTTATAGTGTATAGTTAACACATGTAGCTATGTCAACTATTTATAAACAAAATAGTTGTGCTTGGCTGAAAACTGTTGCCTTTATTAATAATATGCACAATAGTAGTAATAATGACAATATAAATGGTGCACACACAAACACCCAAACCAGTATGTGAACATGAAGATATGACAGTATTATGGAATCACAAGGTACATACAAACAGAGAAGTTATGGCAAATAGGCATGAGATAATGATAATTAAAAACGAAAAAGAGAAAACATGCATACTGATAAATGTGGCAATACCAGCAGACAGAAATGTCATGCAAAAGGGAGCAGAACAGAAACTAAAATACAAGAGTTTATGTATAGAGATAAAATGAATGTGGAACATGAAATGTATGATTATACCAGTAACAATTGGAGCCACCAGAATAGTAAGGAAAGGTTTAAAGAAAAATTAGGAAACCATACCAGGAAAATATTCAGTAGGTTCACTACAAAAGACAGCTGTAACTTGGATCATCACACATAATGCGGAAAGTAGTGCAGTCTGAAACTTGAAGCCTGAGTGGTTGGTTGAAGAGAACTACCAGGGCGAAAATACCTGTGACAAGAGACAATGATGGCAACAAGATGATGATGATGATGATGATGATGATGATAGTGGCAATAGAGATAATAGTAATAGAGATACTAGAGTATATTATTTGTTGAATGCTTTTGATAATTCCGTTCCAAATATAAAGCTCAACTCTACAACAACACAGGAAATTGAAAACATTATTAAATCTCTGAAGTCTAAAAATGCATATAGGTATGATGAAATTCCTAATAATTTATTTAAAATAAGCTCCATTTATATTACTTCACCTTTAAATCTTATACGTACTACATCTTTATCATCAGGAATTTTACCTCAATGCTGAAAGTACTGTGTAGTGAAACCATTATACAAAAAAGGTGAGAGAAATTGCATTTCTAACTATAGACCAATATCTCTACTGACGTCACTTGTAAAAGTCTTTGAAAGATGTGTGTATAATAGACTACTTGGACACTTAAATAATAACTGCATATTATTTGAAGAACAATTAGGATTTAGCAAAAATCTAGCAAATGACGAAGCAACCTATGAATTAACTAATTAAATTTTAATTGCTCTTAATGACAAATTAGCTTTGAGAGCAATTTTCTCTGAGCTAGTAAAGGCTTTTAATTGCGTTAACTGTGATATTTTCTGTCTAAATTAAATTTCTATGGAAGAAGTGGCAAAGCTAATGAATGGATCAGGTCTTACCTTGGTGATAGGTATGAAAGGATGGTAGTAAAAAATAAAAATTTCATTTGCAATACATTTTCAAACTGGGGAGTTATACAACATGGTGTTCCACAATGATCAATTTTAGGTCCTTTACTCTTCCTTCTCTATATAAATGATTTAATAAAAACTATTAATTAAAAATATAAACCAGTTTTGTTTGTAGATGTTATGTACCAATTATAACTTTCACCTGCCTTTATCAAATTTTATAAAAAAGGAGTGTACTCAGTTGGCATAAGTGTTTAACAGTCTGCCATAAAGTATCAAAATTTAAGTGATAGCCCTGGACTATTTAAATCAGCACTAAAGGATTATTTACATGCTCATTTCTTCTACTCTGTAGAGAAATACTTTAATGTAAACTGAGAATGACAAACTAAGCTAAATCAGTGTTAAGCTAATTTTATTGTACCAGAAACTACTGTATATATGTAAGGTTTCCTTGACTTGTTCTGTATCCAAAGGTACTAATCTGTTTTGGATTTATAACATGTAATTAAATTCAAATTCAAAACATACACATGAGTTCTTTGAAATATGCTGTTTTTCCAACACACAAGTTTTCTTTACAGAATGTCACTTCTAGATGTAAACAGATTTAATCTTCTATGCTTTATCCCTGTGTGTTGCATATAATATTGACGTATTTATAGGGCTTAGCACAGTCGGGAGCTTGGGCTTGCTTTGATGAGTTCAACTGTATTACTGTTGAAGTGCTGTCAGTAGTGGCTCAGCAGATACTGAGTATCCAGATGGCTGTCCATCAGAACTTGGAAAGGTTCCTTTTTGAAGGAACAGAGATATCCCTTGTCAAGACCTGTGCAGTCTTTGTCACCATGAATCCAGGGTACTGGCCTTCATTACTAACATATTATGTTGTTCACTTTGTTAATATTTGCAATGTTAAAACAAAGGCAGTATTGGAGGGTTAATTATGCAGTTTTGTCAAATATAATGAGTGATGGAAAAAATGGCAAGAAATTGCATGTAATGCCATTTTTAGAATACTTCACAACTTCATCAGTTTCAAAATTGTATTAACCCTTTGGTGCTGGAATGAAGTGCCCAGTTTGATCTACAGCAGACTCGAATTTAGATGAGGGCTGCATAAGCACTGTTATAATTGGCTTTCAGCAACAGTTGGCATTCAGAATTTTACACATCACATTAGAATTACAGATGTAAAATGTTCAGTACCAAATGGTGAAATTTACAAAATTTGTATTTCATTCTTTCATTTACTACAAGACATTGTCAGATTACAATATATAATGAAGTTTATATTGTGAAAACAAGAAGGAGGGATACGCATGTACTATAGGACTCAGTAAATTGACAATTCTTATTTTCAGATGTGCAGGTCGACAAGAACTACCAGATAATTTAAAGATGCTATTCAGAGCTGCGGCTATGATAGTACCTGATTTTGCCATGATTAGTGAGATTTCTCTGTACTCTATGGGATTCATGGATGCTAGAAGGTATTAGTGTAGTATTTCATAAGATCTTACAATATTCAGTCCAAAGTTTCCCGCCTCTCTTGTATGATATGTAGGTAAAGTAAAGGTCATCACATGACAGGCATTGCAGGCACAGGAAGGAAGCGGAGGTATATCTCCAACCCATTTGCAACCTTGGTCGTAAAAGGGGGTGGGTGGTCAGGACCATATCTTGGCCATTTTGGCCCTGGGAAAGAGCCAGTATTCATAGGAGGCTGGAGGAGCCTCGGGGCTGGTCTGGATGTGCACAAAAAATCTCGCCCCCACTAGGCTTTGATCCCTGGACTGTACAGCCTGTAGCAAGTTGTGACATGTAGGTACTATGCATAACTTAATAATAGGCCAACACATGTTTGATGTTAAACATTACAAGTGTTAAAGAAGTTGCAATATTTTGTGTTCCCTGAAAAGCAAGCGGTGTAGTCTGACGTTTCTTCCTTTGAAATGTTATGGGCACAGTATAATCACTGCAATGGCTATCATCTGTGAATTTTATAGTTTCTTAGTGAGATTTCCACATTGTTGTAGAGGCTGGGGTGTGATCACAGGACAATCTGTGAGGGATTTTTGGCGGATAAAGTAGAACTGGGAGAGGATTCCTCTTGAGTATTACACTGTTCCCTTATAAATCACTGTTCCTACAATGCCCCATATTTATTCATGAATCATCTTGGACTGGTGCAGTAGGCAGTGTAGAGGAACTCAGTCTAACCATACCCCCAACAACAACAATAATAACAGTAACAATAACAACACTTTTAGGCCTTCTGTCCATAATGTAAAATTAAGCTTTCTGTAATATGTAGTATAGTCAAAAATTGGCAGCATAATTATCCTTCTAATGAGGGAGGTAGAAGTGATTGAATGCTACAGCATGCTGGCTTACCATTTAAAATGTCTTGGGTTTGATTCCAAGTCAAAAATCTGTCAATATAATGACAATGATGTGAAGATGGGAGCAAACCTGATATTTCAAGTACCGTTTATATCAAAATACCTCAGATTGTTGACACTATTCAACATAATACAGTGAAATCTCAGTCCAATGAAATTATACAGGTCAGTAAATTATATTTGTTATAATGACTAACATACTAAAATTTCAGAATGATAGTTATGAATATGTAAAAACTGAAAAAGAGACAAGCTTATCATGTTTAATTCATAAAACAGCCTGAAATATTCCTTCTGTGCAGCCTGATTCAGTATGCATTTTTCAGTGAATTCATGGAGAATTTCACTGTTCTCCATTACATGGGCCAGAAAGGTTTTCATGGTCATTGCAGAGTACCAAAGACCTGGCACCATCTTGAAAATCTATGGAACCCACTTGCACTCCCCTTAAAGCTTGTTAGGCCGAGGAGTAATGGAAAAGACTGAGCATGCTTGCACACAGTGGTCCATTCAGTGTGAGGTTCTTTCAGTTGTATATCCAGAAAGTGTCTGTATGCAGCTTTGTCTTCTTTATCAAAGTTGGCAGTATAAAGTCTTTTCCTCTGTGGTTAAATTCATTCAGAATTTATGCTGTTCTTGATTTTCTGTCTGTCTTTGACCAACACAGCTAATTCTGTATATACAAGTATTGTCTACCTTGATCAAAAGCAAATATGTTTCATAAATATTATACTTATGGCGATGTCTTTCATTCATGACAGTTTCAAAAAGCAACATAATTCCAAACCAGGACAGAACACCAACAAGTCATGCAAGAATAAAGAAAGAACGTACAAATTTTAGAGGATTTTAACATATTAAGAAGATTTTAATAATAGCACAGACAGCATATTTTATCACATAAGATGGCAGCTTGCTGAAACATGTTGGGTGGAAAATAGTGAATAAAACATAACAAAGTAGTACAAAATTGTGCATTTAGTTGGTTCTCATTTCTGAAATTGATCTTAATGCACGGATATGGACAGTATAAAACTAGAATAATCAGAGTTGTACCTGTCATCCCTGTGTCATTGAAGGAGATTGAATCAGACTCAGGTTCTTTAATCCCACTGACAGGTCACACAGTAGTATTAATGGGTGAGTAAATGTATTTCCTATTGCTAGTAGCATGAGCTATGTCTGTTAAATGGGGGGAGGGGGGCATCAGTTGACCTCAGATCTCGGTCCTGAAGAGTGTGTCAGCTCTGCTATGAATGTGTGTTTAAAATGGCTAATTTGACCTTTACACTCATTAAAAAGCTAGCCAAACAAAGTCTGTGTCTCTATGTTCAGCTGTCTTTTGATACAGATCTGCAGAGGCTATGAAAAACAACTAATTAGACAAATACTCTGTGTTAGATTTAAGTTAAAAGGTGAGAATGTGAATGTTAGCACAGATAATTTAGTCGTACAGCAAAAATCAGAATGTAATGAGAAGAGAGTCTTTCTACTTCAGTTGAATCAAAATACTGACTGATTGATCACTTTGAAATACTATGTGATTTAACTCAGATCAGTTAATGTAAATGTGACTATTGTACCTTACTCAAAATGAAATACTTGTTGATTCACTATGGGAAACACTTCCTCAAATTTAATTTTGATCATGCAACAAACTCATGGTATTAACCAATATAAACATGACTTAGAAGTGACTGTGTCCTACGATGCATTGCTTGGCTAGCACGCTTGAATTGTGGTTGTGATGGGAGATGGTTTTTAATCTTACAGTTTTATTTCTGGGATTTCTCCCACAAAACACTGTGGCCATGACCATTGTGTACATTCTTATAGTTATTTGTAATGTGAAAATGCCACTGCGATCCCCAGTCTCAAACAAAATTACAGATTTTATGAAGTGTGTGTCATAATGTTTAATGGTTTTGTTTTTTCAGACTTCATATATATTGTACTTTTTTACAGTGGGATGGATTTTTGTTGCATTAAACTTATGGAAATATTACATAAAGACACACAGTAAGTTGATGAGGCTCAGAAAAACTTTATTCAACTGAAATTTCTTTATTCTGGAATTTGTTAAAGCAAAATTTCATTGATGAGCTCTGCACTCTTCTGGGTTACTGCACAGCTTTGAATGGTAACCCTTTACCAATGTTTCAGGACAATGTATTAGTCTCATCTTCAAGGGTTAAGACGTTCAGGAAGAAAAGAAAGCTGGCAAGAATTATAACAGTTTATATAGTTTATAAGAGTTACAACAGTTTATATAAACTATATAAAATTTTACCATTCAACACTACATAATAACCCAGAAGAGCACAGATCTCATCAACATTGCAGCGGAACCCTGAAATCATGAAATTTCATTGTATGTTGTGTAATAAAATCCTCTGTATTGGTTACAATGACTAAGCTATGGGCTGGACAACTTTGAATCATATTTCTATTTCATGCAGGGCCAGAGATTTTTCTCCAATCCAAACCATTCAGACTGGCACGGAGCCCATCCAGCCTCCTGTTCAATGACCACTCCATATAGTGCCAGTTCAAGAATGCATGCAATTGTATCTCCACTCCTCCATATGCCTTCATGTTTGGCAGGGGACTTTATCATTATATCATATATAATTTTTATGAACAATAAAGACAGGCAGGCTTTGTGGTAAATTTATGTTTGGCTGTATGAAAAGTAACAATTTTATGTTTACCTGCATGTAAGGTTGCAGTTTCGTGATTGTGTTGCCAGTCAGTTTCTTTTCACAAAAACGTATTATGGATATTATAGTAAGACACTGCAATTAATCAGTACCTCTAATCTGGTAATACATTTTAGTATACAAATATTATGTAATTACCATCAGCACAAATCTTTATTAATATTACTATTAGATCGTTAAAGTGTATGGCAAGATGTTTCAGCCCCTATGTAGGTCATCTTCAAGCCCATATTTTATATAAAATAAATTACAATGGCATGCTTAATTTATGTACAGTGTGGACCTGAAGGTGACATAAATGTGGGTCAAAACATTTTGTCATACTCCAAGATATATTATTAATGTTAATAAACAGTTGTGTTAATAGCAATTGCCTACTAATTCGTAATATTATAAAACACAACAGGATGTCTATGGTGAGGAAATTACATTTTGTAATAAATTTTTTTTACTTGTATTTTCTCTTGTATTCGAAACATTATGAATGTTATATTGTGTTTGCAGTCTGGCAGAGAAAATTGTGCACATATACAAGTTATGCTCAGAGCAGTTCACTTTGCAGAGTCATTATAATTATGGTATGCAAGATGTTAAAACTGTTCTAACTGTGGCTGGCAATCTAAAGCTGAAATACAAGGACTGGGATGAGACTGTGATTGTTCTTCAGGCCCTGGTTGATGTCAATTTACCAAAGTTCCTGTCACAGGTTAGAACAATTTCTCCAGTATATAAAAGCATGCAGATGCACAAAACGTATGTTTTTATACTTTATGGACGACTTTGTCTGTGGTTAGTCATGGTTACTTTCCTGCTCAGTGCACCGGTTAATTTCTTTTTTTCCGCCATTTCCCCTCCCTCTTGCCCTCCCACTATCAATCCACCATTTCTTCCTTCCTTTGTTCCTGCTTCCTATCTGTTTCCTCCCCTCTTTCCTTGAGTATACTCTATATGACATATCATGGGGAAGAGACAAATGTATTTTCCTGTCAGAGAGAATAATGCCCAGTGTTGTGTTCATGGTTAAGTTGTCAGACTGTAAGAATCAGAGTCGGGTGCAATGTAGTATTTTCTTCATGCTGCATTGTAAACATACACAAAGCTGCTCCTTTTGATGATAATAGTGCATATAAATAATATCAGCTCTAAGTGTGACGGGTTGAAAGATATGAGAAGAGAAGAATTTTTCGTCCTCAGGTCTTGACAATAACAGTAAAATGGAAGAGTCCTCCATTCGGTGCAAATTCTGGTACATGATTAAATATTTCACACTCATAGCAAACATGCTTCTTTGTGTGTAATTGGTTTCAATGATTTAAGCTACTAGCCTGCATATAATAACATTGTAGATTTTTTTAACATCACTGTAGGATGTGCCACTATTTGAAGAGATCTACTCGGATTTTTTCCCGGGAATTGAACTTCCACAACGAGAGGGTGATGTGCTTGTGAGTTCTCTGAAAGAATGCATTGCACAGCACAACCTCCAAGCTACACCTTATTTCATGCAGAAAATTGTTCAAGTTTATGAGATGATTCTTGTGCGACATGGTCTTATGATTGTAGGACTACCTATGGGAGGGAAGACTCACTTATATCAGGTATGTATTTATTACAGGCAACAGTGTTTGTCTGTAATACTGCATTCTAATATAAAGATCCAGGGATTGTAGTTTGTTTCAATAAGGTCATGTTCACTGGATGGCTGTGTCAATTCAAAGATGCTTTTCAAATCAGATGGAGGTGACAGGGCTTGTAAATCACACTAGCAAAGCCCTATGTAAAATGGTATTGGAATATGTGGCCTCCCATAAAGTGAAGATCTGTAACTTCAATTACAGTTCAACTTCCAGTTCATCTACACGAAACCATAGTATATTTTAGAAACAAATAGAGCAGAATCCCTATTTAAGGTATCAAAATTTAAGATTTTTGCACACTGAGGCTTATTTTTTGTCTACCTGCGCAAAACCTCATGTAAATATGTATATTTATTCTCGGTTTAAGGTTTCTCAATTTTAGGTTTTCCCGACACCTAGAACATGAAAATTCAGCCTTTGTGCGGTTCTGAAGTCGCATTTTAGGGTTTGAGTTTACAACTTTGGTGTTAGTGTTAAATCAACTTGGTGGACATCATTCCATTTTGCTTTGAGTGATCAACAAGTAATCAGTTGTATAATGTCATGATGTATGAAGCAGAAATGAACCAATATCTGAATTTAAGGCAAGCTACTGCACCAGTTTGCTATCAGTTCCCAAGAATCATGAAGGCTCTGAGGTAAATAACAGGGGAAGTGGTATGGAAGACTGCAGAAGCTAATTTCAAACCCAGTGATTAAGTTCTCAGATTTTGTGAATGCTGATAAAACCACTATGACAGCAGTCAGTATATGCACAGAAAAAATCTGTCAGTCAGTGGAAAGTGGAAATGGTGAAGAAAGTGGTGGCAATGACTAACAGGCACATGAATAACACCACTTCCAACATTTGGTGAAGCAGTCTCCAAGTTTTGAAGTTGTCAGGAGATACTTTCTCTCCTAAAAATTCACATTACATATATATATATATATATGCAGCTTCTTCTGTATTTACACTTCTGTTATTGTTTGATTGTTCTAAACACAGTCATATTTTATAATGGCTACATTTTATCCTCGTTCCATATCTGCTGAGGGAAGAATGGACTTAAAAAATTTCATATGTGGTGAAAATCGTATGTTATTTTTCAAGTTTTTTCTTTCATGTTCCATAACATAAATATAAAACTACAACTGCAAAATGGTCTGAAGCAGAACATCATCAGTTTTAAATTTAGAGTGAATTTAATATTTTTTAAACCACAGCACTAATTTTGTTTCATTTTGACAAAATCCCACTTAAGATTTTTTTGGATTTAATGTATGAAAAGCTTGTCCCCCAAATAAATCATAGGTGCGTATCCTACTGTGCTTGTAACTACTATATGTAACTGAATATAAGACAGTCCCCCTTCACGTTCTTCATTTCTCAGGAAAATACCCATACCGAGCATGTTTAACTCTGTGTGTGATCATGAGGTGACATCCGCCCCCATTTTACAATTGATGAATTAGGAATCATTTTTCATGTTATATTTGTGCAAATAGGTAATGACAGAATTAATTATTATCAGAAGGAATTTTACACCAGTTATTGCACACTCCTTTTGTGTGGTATATATTGTTATAAGCTTTATTGATTTTTGCAGGATACCAAATATTGATTCAATATTGAATTTTGATCCTTAATTAAACAGAAAATTCTAGGTAGCTCTTACACCTTATTTTCCTCTTGAACAGCCATCCAGTTGTACCAGTTTCGTCTTGTTCAGGGTATATTTCAGCAGTATAAGTTCCACAGTCAGATGCAGTTTATTTCATGCATTAGTACATATTGAAAATCACAGGTTTAAATCCAACTAAGGTCAGAATTTGTATTGCTTTGAATTATTAGAGGCTGTTATTGTTTTTTATTATATTATCATTATCATTATTTTCTTTTTGAAAGAACTCATTGCCTAGGAACTTATTCTGAATAAAATAATTTGCCAGCTGTGCTCTCAAAGTGTCACTCAATCATCTTGTTTGTCATTGTTGACACACAAACAGTAGTTCCTACATATGTTTTACAAACATCTACAATCTGCCTTCATGCACAATTTGTATCCCTGTCTCTAATGTTTAAAACCTCAAATTTATTTCCATTGCCATGTACATATACCGCAGAGGCTGGTCATCCATAAGGGCTGCAGAGCTGCAACCCTCCCGCACTTCCTGGAAATTCGAGAAACATCAAATATCTGAATAAAATTTTTTGTTAGGCGATATGACCATTCTTTAAAAGAATATGAATGAAATCATTTCAAATTGAAATACTCGTGACAGACTCTAAGATCTGCAGAGATAACAGCAGGCTGCACCCTTCACAGCCCTTGTGTGCTAGCTTGAGCACGGTTAGTGAGTGGTGAGGAGACTCACCAAGTGAAGTGTGTGGACAGGCTGCAGTCAGTGAAGCCCAAGCATAGCCATTGTATTGGTTGTATATATGCGAATGTATAAGACAACTGTCTTATCCCTCTCCATATATAGAACCAATCTCCCATACACAGTAGACCAGGGATCCACTACAAAAGATCACCTGCAGTTTAACCACCTTTTATCATTTTATACTCTTTAGCGTGTACTTACATTGTTCATTTTGTGTGTGTAATTCATAATGTCACAAAAGTCCTGATGATGATCCCAGGAGGGGATTGAAACATGTTAAACTAGCTTACGGAGATTGTGATATATAATATCTAAAAAAACAGTGAGAGTGCATTTGTTGGTTGAGTATTGTGTGTTTGATCAGTGACCGTGCACAGTATGAATAATATAAAAAAGCAGTGTGACATATTTACAGGGCATAAATTGTTCACAATTAACTCTTGTTGACAAGACTGAGATTAAGAATTTAGGTCATGCAACACCTGGGAGTTGCTTCTGTACTCTGAAAAGTGTGAAGACTTTTTTAAGGAACACAGTGTCACAAGACCCCTTTTCTACTTTGACCATGTTAAGTGTGAAAAAAGTAATGATTGAGAATATTATTAACTTTAATGATAAAGTGATTGATAAACTTGCCAGTTGTAAAGAAAGGAGAATGGATGTTTTATACAAATAAAATTGTTCATGAAGTACTAATCTATTGAATGACATTTCTATAATTTGTTTATTAAAATTAATACACACAGTTACATATTTTTATGAATATTTTTACCGAGTCTATAAAAATTTGCAGTGTTTGTTTGTAGCTTAAAAGTAAATAACATGGAAAATTAAATTAATCCCTTCTGAGTAATCATACAATTATCCTAGCGCTAGGCATACCATAGGAAAATCCCATGAGCCACCACTGGTGTACATATATAAAGAAAATGGTGTGTTACATAAAATTACACAAAAGTAAATTAGAACAAAATTTGTTTAGACATAATTATATTACATGGCAAAGATCAGATCATCTATCTCAGTGCTGCAGAACTGATATTTTGAAAAATAATGTAAATAACATGTGGGTAAAATTATGTAATAAATTATGAAGTCAATTAAAGAATTTAAAGTATACACAACTTTTCAGAAGGGAACTAAAATCATTTCCATGAAAACAGACTTTACACTCAGTAGAGGAATATTTGTCATGTGAAGTCTTAACATGGGAAGTGTAATTGTTTATAAAATGAAGACTTATTTTAGAGAATTGGAAATTGAAAGAGGTAGTATATTAAAAATGTGGCACATGGTTCACTACTACATCTAAATTAAGTGAATAATGTGGTATTACAAGACATGTACTTACTTAGTAAATCAATGGGATTTGTTAACATGTTATATCCTTGTTTATATATGATGGTAGTGTCAAGTAATGTGACTCACCGAAACATGTGTATACATAGAGACTGTTGTGATGTGTCTTATGCAAATTTTGTCAAGAAGGATGAGTAAAAGCCAACTACAGTTACAATTACAATTCTATATCACTGGTAAAGTGTTGGCTAAATGAAAATTTTACATTCATGGCTGCCATATTTTATTCAACCTTCTACAGGAAATTACTTAGTTGCATATGTTTAAAAGATCTAGTACCATCATTTCAGTACCATATATTAACTATTGCTAGTGTCACTCCCACATCACAACTTCGTGCATCTGCCATATTGTCATTAGTGTGTACAGATGTTACAAAATATTGGGCTGATGTGACCACCATGTGTTTCTATAAGGAGCTGTAAATGGTTCAGAAGTTGAAAGGGGAGCACTGGCACTATGATGATCTGGAAACATGTTCCTGTTTCCCTAAGAGAGGAATGTAGGCTAAAAATAAAATAAAAGAATGAAACTCTCACACTGAAAATGAGAGAATGATGAACTTCAAAATAAAAAGTGTCGTTGTCAGGATGCACCTGTGTTGTTGGTTTTCATGTGTGAAATCATAAATCATGTTTCCAGTATTTTACAGGACAGTTATCTGTAAAGATCTTTCCCACTTCGGTATGTCAAATTTCTAGTATCTTTATTTAAAAGAAAAAACACTGCTCACTTCTGTGTGTGTATATGTATGCACTAACATATATTTCTGCAAATTTAAGAGATGAGGCCAATCCCAGTGGCCACACAGTCTAAGGCATAGGTCTGTGGCCAAGCGTTTGCTGTGATCGCGGGTTTGAATCCCACCAGAGGCATGGATGTTTGTCTTGTACAGTGTTTGTGTTGTCAGGTAGAAGTATCTGTGACGGGCTGATCCCTCGTCCAGATGAGTCCTACTGACTGTGGTGTGCACTTGAGTGTGATCAAATGAAATTGCAAAAACCCTTGACACCTACTGTGAACAAGTAGGTAGAAGAGGGAAGGCCTAAGAAAGAAGAAATGAGAAAAAATGGTGTTTGTTAAAAGGTTAAGACAGATAACTATTTTTAAGATACTATTATTATGTGTTCCAGTGACAGTGACCAAGTGGCACAGGGTGTAGCTTTGAAACATGTATAAAATTTGTGTTTATATACAGAAAAATTCCATTAATGTGACTTATACAGTACCAGACAATTGCCAAATTCTAGAATATTCTGGATTTTCAGACAGTACCTATACTGAACAAGTTCGTACAGGTAAGTTTTTGTTACTGCTGTGCAACGTATAGGAGGAGTATTACATTTGGATATCTCCTTATCTGCTGGTCAGGGTAATCAGGGTCCTCTTGTGCATTTTCTGGAGTTCTTGTAGCTGAAGAAGTTGATGGAGTAGGAAACAATGGCTCAGGAAATACCACAATGGTTAATATGCAGACACACTTGGAAGCCTCTCTGAACATATTGCTGAAATCTGCCTGTTTCACTCATGCAGCTTTCTTTTTTTGATAAAAAGCGGAACTTCCTGTATTGTGAGTCCTCGTCTCAAGTGCGTGATTATTGGGCTTTCCAAATTACCTCATATCAGGTTAAAAGAATTCTGCTGTATTTGTAAAGTCTTTGATCATAATTTCAAGTGTCAAAACACTCTTATGCCATATTAGATGCTGGCTGAAGCTTTGACAGCTATAAGAGGTAACGCAAACTCAACCATGGAAGAATTCAGGGTTCAGTACCAGATCATCAGTCCAAAAGCAATCACCCTGGGACAGCTGTATGGCTGCTTTGATCAAGTGTCACATGAGTGGTCTGATGGTAAGTTATAATCATTTCTCTGCCCATTAGTCTGTGTTACAACTGATTTCAAAGCTGGTGATTTGTGGTAAAATTAACTGTGCTTCCACATACCAGGTGTATTGGCCAATATATTTAGAGAATATGCAGCTGCTCCTACACCCGACCGAAAGTGGATACTGTTTGACGGACCAGTTGATGCAGTATGGATTGAGAGCTTGAACACAGTCTTAGATGATAATAAGAAACTCTGCCTTATGTCTGGAGAGATAATTCAGGTTTGTTGCCTTTTTGTTAATTTTGGCAAATATTCTGTTGTGTGTATACTTTCTATAAATGAACCAATCATATTCAAGAATTCTAGTAATGTAAAAAAGTAAAGGTTTTCCTGTATGTAATTGAACACCATACCATGAAGACATATGAGGGAGTGGCCCATCCTTACATAACAGGTGTAGGTGAGTGGTTACTTCATATCCTGTCACTTTACCCCCAGTCACCATTGTGTAGGAGACTGAACTGTCCAATAGCTAGTCTCTACCTGGCATGGAACAGAAGAAATATCTGCCCTTGTCACCAGCCCATAGCCAGTCATTAAACTGTGGCACCCCTTTTGAATTATATTAGTAACAGCAGTAATGTGTAGTATTCTGTTGTTCTATACTATTGTACTGCAGTGACAGGTTTTTATATTGAGAGCCACAAACAAAATTTGATGAATCTTGGAAACAAGATATGTAAATAAATAAATAAACATGTGTGGTTTGGAGTACTCAAGTACTCTAATGATAGAAACCTACCAGAGTTCAGGTTTCAATAAAAACCCACTCAGATGACATATTTTGCATGGCTTGTTGTATAATATCATTCAGTCTCACAAACTGATTTGCTGACACCAAGTCTGTGTCATATGCAACACACTGGGAGGTGCTGGTATGGGCCACACAGTAAGGATCATTCAACCAGCAATTTCTTTTACTGTAGGCCACTAAGTAAGGCATTCAAGGTTTGTCAGTTCTGGTCAGATACTGAAGTTGGTCAAGGTATGTGTGAGTGACTGGTTTTGCCAGGAGATTAAGGAACTCCACAAGGGAGGCATTGAGTATGTGGTGACTTAATCACAAGCACATGCTTGCTTATAGTTACTGTGTGATTAAGCCAGCAAGAATTTTTCAGGCTGCCTTCTTGTGACTTTCCCAGTATGTGCAAATAAATATTGCCTGCTGTATTATAATGTTAAAATGCAGTGTGTAAAGGACTATTCAGTTCAAAATCTTTTGCCTTCTCACCACCTGTCTGGAAATACAAGAGTCACTCTGTCAGTAGTAGCAACTATATTTTTTGAATAAAATAAAGTACTGTTAGGTTAATATCCATACAGCACAACATGGTTTTAACACATTTATTTACGCATTATCTGCAAAAATACACACAACACGTTTTGGCCTTAGTTGGCCATCTTCAGGTGTGGACATAGTAAATCTTTGACACATGATAGCTTGTAATTTTTACCTTGTATCAAAGATTTACTGTATCCACACCTGGAGATGGCCAACTAAGGCTGAAGCATGTTGTGTGTATTTTTGCGGATAATGTGTAAATGAACACATTAAACCACGTTGTGCTGTACATATATTAACTGAACATTATTCTGTTTTATTTAGTATGTGATCAATGGGATGGCTTATATTAAAACTATATCTTTTGGTCAAATATGTGACAATATGGGAAGTGGAGTATAGTGTATATGGTTGAAAGCAAGTGCACACACACATTTCCCATGGGAGCATCATTGTTTGGGCAACCTCCTGCAGAAATGGAAGTCCATAAAGTGCAACAGAATTCATATGAGAAAACAGCAGGTCTGTGCAGCATAAATGCATGGGAGTACCATGCACGGATCTATGAGTCAGTGGATGATCACGCCCTACAATACTGAAGGTTGCAAGGTGGGTACAGGTATTCGGAAGAGTGTCAACTGCTGGCATTGATTGCAGTGCGTGTTCCATGTCTGTTCACACAAATACAGTAAAACTCCTTTAAGATGTCCCCGGTTAAGAAAAATTTTCCGCCTAAGAAGTCAGGATAAAAAAGCACAAAAATTCTCCCATTTGATTAACATTACACATTGCCCTTTTAATACATACCCACATAAGGAAATTTCCCGCCTAAGAAGTAACAAATTTGACGACGAGACAATTTTTTTACCCATTTAATACATTTTCTGTTTCAGAATCTGAAAGAATTTGCCCGAGTTTCCATTCGTTCCGTTTCCAAAACATAGCGTTCAAATGGCGCGGTCAGTTCATATAGGATAATCTCCAAGGTAATTTCCGCCACGTTTCACACAGCAGAACGACACAACCTGACGGCCGACTCGGCGGTGTCGTACTTCTTCCGCGGTGCAGACTGCAGTCAGTCCCCACTATTTGATCTCTGACGACAACCGAAAAATTGTATCGGGCGGCCGGAAGCTGATCCTAGCTGTTCCGTGACCTGCATAAGCCTGCGTTTGGCAACTCACTTGTCGCTTCAACTGACCGGGACTTGGAGGAATCGAAGGCAGCCAATAACATTTGAAAAAGTTGAGGCGCGTGCTAATCGACATGACACGATATTCCACGTTGTTGGGGGGACGGGGGTTTGACGCGAGATAAGTGGGTGGTCGATTGCAACAACTCGTTTATACGTAATTTATTGGCGGTAATATAAACGCGTCGTGCTGTAGCGTGACTGTGAAACATTTGGGGTGAATGTGTGCAGACAAGTTACGTCAGCAATTCCAGAAAATAAATTCAAGACACTGCAGAGTCAGCGAATGTGACTGGAACTACTGACCACCCCTGATGGTCTACCTAAAAGCGAACCTATGGAATTTAAAGATGTATACTGCTACTGTTTTTGAAAAAGGAGCAAGACTACCCATTTATATATTTATTTCAAGGAAAAGTAAATATCTGGAATGAAATGTGTACTTGTGAATGAAAAGTCAATGACAGTACAGGTAAGGGCATAAATAAAACTGTGAATAAAAGGTTACAGACAAAATGGTTAAATGGTCAGATATGAGTGATAATGTGTTAAGATAGCTGCAAATTGTACAAATTGAGCATACACATGTAATAAGTTCACAAAAAAATTTTAAAAATAGAACTTTTCCGTCCTACCCTTTTAAGAAATTTCCTGCTTAAGAAGTAAGATTTTTGTGGAATTTCCAAAAACGTCTTAACGGGGTTTTACTGTATGTCAGTGGCCATAACTGAACAGTGCATGGATGAAGACTGGCAATAGACTGTGCAGGTATTGTAGCCGAACATTAATTGGGTTTGAGTCCCATGCAGACCACCCCTCACCATGAGGAACAGAAACTTTTTTAGTGTCTGCAACCTACTTGAGGAAGGACTTCCTGACCCTCCACTCTTCTTGAAATTCACCCATGTTTCTGCAGCCATGACAGGTATGTAATTCATTACAAGAACCAGATTTTTAAAGGGTTCTTTTGACATTTACGTTTTGCACTGGCAGTTTACAGTTTTATCCTATGAACCAAGACATATATGACTTTTCGGCGTCTTGAGCATTTCGTTCCCATGGAAAAGTTAATTAAATTTATCTACTAAGAATTAGGTAAAGTTTTATAATATTTGGTCAGCGATCAAAAGTAGTCCCTCTTTCATTGCCTGACCAGTCTCAGGAGTCAAACATTTGTTTAGTATGTCACCCCGGCTAAAGAAATTATTGAACAAGCAGGAAGAGAGTATAAAGGAGACGATGAATCACATTACATCTAAGATTTTTCTTTATGTGCACTTGCGAGTGTAGATATATTCCCCACAAAATTCGGAATAAATAAAAGGTGGTGGGAAGTGTTACATTCTCTTTAGAACTTTGATCTGACAAAGTGTCATCCTGAAACCATGATAAGACCCTGAGAAAAATATTATGCTCACCAAATTAGAGTTAGACCTTGCTCCTGATTTCTCACTTTTTCACCTCTGGCAGTTTTAATTTGGGAAGTCAGGAAAATCTCTCTCTTATGTTGTGAGTGCAATGAAAATTCATCATGGATGGCAACAGTATTAATAAAGTATACAAGGACTTCTGGGAGCACACAACTCCAAATCTATGGCACAATGTAAAATTCCACAAGACTGCTGCCAAGTGGGTGTTACACCATTTAAATTACAGAAACACAAGATTCACTAAATGATATGTCATATCATTCTGGAACAGTTTTGTCAACAAGGGAACAACATGTTAAATATGATTATTACAATCAGTAAAATGTGGGCAAGGGTGTATGAACTGGAATATTCAAATGACAGTTTTCTACGTAGCATCATCCACAGTCACCATGAAACACAAGGTTTGACAAAATCTGTTACTCTGAAAGCTGATGATCATTTGGCATACAGTTGGCAGGTGTTCTTGAGTGTGATCCTCTTCCACAGGTGTCAGTGGTGAATGTACAGCATTGCAGGTAATTTATGCAGTACTACTTATGTGATGCATTTGGAGAAGTGTCCAGTACTGGTTAGATATGTCATCATCCTACATGACAGTGCTACAGCCCACTGGGCAGACACTGTTAAGAATATTCCCTGACGTTTGAGGTGGGAAGTGTTACAGTACCCATGCTATTATCCTGATCTCAGTCCATGTGACTAAGATCCCATTCTCAAATTGAAGCAGCCATTGCATGGAAATGATTTGAAAACAGTGAAGATGTTTTAACAGCAGTTTTGTACAGTGTGGTACAGACTGGTGAATGAGATGTCAGTGTTGTTTGCTGTCTTTCCCATCATTGGCAATGAACTGTATACAACTTTCGGGACTATTTTAGGTGCATTCGGAAAATTGCGAAGGGCGACAGTTAGCTTCATCATGTCTGTCCACCTGTCCACATGGAACAACTCGGATCCCACTGGTCAGATTTTCATGAAATTTGATATTTGAGTATTTTTCCAAAATGTGTCAAGAAGATTTAAGTTTCATCAAATCGGACAAGAATAATGGGTACTTTAGATGAAGACCTATGAAAGTTTGTGATGACATCTTGCCAAATTCTTCTTAGAATGAGACATGTTTCTGGAAAAAATGTAGAGAAACTCAAAACACACATTTTATGTTCAAAAACTTTTTTTCTGAAAATCGTACCATTTATGAGATAATGCAGAAAAATATGGTAGAGCTAGGCAGGCCATAGATGACAATATAATATGGCACATGTGTGTTGAGTGCTGGGTAACTGAAGCTACAGGCACACACTCAGAATATGTAATGCTTATTGCTTTTCCATGGCAACAATTGTTAGACGAACATGCCTTGATGTCACGTTATACATACATTGCCTATCTTGTTGAGCTTGTTAACAGTTTTTTTGAGTAGTTCATGTTGTATTCTTTCCTCTGTGTTCAGTCTGTTCACCCCAGTAAAACAATGAATCCAGAATGAAAAATGCATGCAGTTTGCTTATCTCCTACCAGTGGCTTCTGTACCTACACTACCATCTGATGGTAACATTGCCAAGTACATATAATGTGCCTTCAAGTGTGTATATTCCAGTTCCAGCATTGCCACATTTTCTTGCCAGGAAGTTCCCATAACTAATGGCACGTCAACATACCAGCATTAAAACAGGCCTCTTGTTTTATGAGAGTTTAAAACTTTTCTTTTACTATGTGGGAAGATAATAGATTGAGGGTGTTCAAAAGCAAAGTGCTGAGGAGAATATTTGAACCCTAGGCAGAAGAAGTAACCTAATATTGAAGACAAGTGAATAGCGAGGAACTTCACTATTTGCACCCTTTATCAGATATTATTAAGACATTCATACAAAGGAGAGTGAAATGGACAGGATATGTAACATGTGTGGGGGTGACGAGAATTTCATATAAATTTGTAGTCTGACAGGAAGGGACTGCTTGAAGGCATAGGGGCATGGTGCAGATGCACAGTCCATCCACAATAGTATGTAGTGATGTGAACTGGATTTATTTGGCTCAGGACAGGGCCAGTGGCAGGATCTTTTCATTGTGGTATTGACCCCTCTGGTTTCTTAAAAGACAGGAAATTTGTTTGCCTATCAGAGGAACTACCTATTAGCCTGTCAACAAGAACAGTTCTGAATGGAGTTAGTGAGACAGGCAAGATAGGGTATGATGCAATAAGAGAGAATTGGGTATATAATGTGCATGAAATCCCATTTATTTTGGCTGAATTATTAACCAAAATTTTAATTGAGAATGACTAGAATTCTGATTTGCATCAGTGAAAGCATGAGTTTGAGACCAGTTTTGACAACTTTTGCTTTCAGATGTCAAAGAAGATGAACATGATCTTTGAGCCTGCTGACCTAGCAGAGGCCTCACCAGCAACAGTATCACGTTGTGGAATGATTTACGTTGAACCAAGCCATTTAGGATGGCGAGCTCTTCATGCTTCTTTTTGTAGTGTGCTTAAGGAAAAGATTTTACCAGAACAGTTAGAGCTGCTAGAAGAATTGATACAGTGGTTGGTGCCTGCTGTTTTGAATTTCATGATGCATCCATCTTGCAAACTTTTTATTGTAACGTCAGATATTCATCTTTATAATGTAAGTAACTTTAAGAATTCTTTGTTTTTCTCAAAAACTGCAATAGCAGATAAACTTCAGAGACACAATTTTGTTCATTCTTTTTACTAAGGGTGTGAAATGAATGCAGAATGCAGTATCCCAATTTATGTGAAGCAACTGTAGGTCTCATTGAGATCTACAATCTCTATCAATTAAATCCTTTCCCACTGAATTGAATTGAATTGAATTGAAATGAATTTATTTGCGTTCCGTAAATCCAAGTACTGGTTGACACCATAGGATATGGAACAAGTCAAGTACAAGTACATAATATCTGTACAATATGGTTTTGCTTGAAAATTAATAAGATTATAATACAATATTAATAGTACCATGATAATTGGATACATACCATCAAGTCTAAAGATAAGCAAAATGATACAGTAACATGCTTGAGACTACACTGTAGCTTAGAACTGATACTAGTTACTGTTTATGTACATTGAAATATTCATCTATGGAGTAGAAGGAGTGAGTATGTAAGTAAGCAATGAGTATTTAATATTTAATGACACCTTAGGTTTAAAAAAAGGCAGGAAGGCAGTTTCATGACAGTCTGAGATTGATATATACACTTCTCAGATATTTTGCTGCTTACAGCTTTGTAGATGAATATGTTTGTCAATGAAGAAGCATAAACATCCATGCTGTAGTTGGAATATGACCTTCAGTTCACCTGTTCATGCAGCCACTTTTGCTCTCAGCCCATAAAGCACAATGGTACCTTTTTTATACCTCCAGCATTAGCGTTCAAAATTTGTGTATTTTAATGAAAATATATTTTGGGTTTCATGTGATTCTCAACATTAATGATTATGATTTCATCAAACAGCATTAATTGGGTGGTTTTTAATGGAAACACAGTGTTTTCTTCAAGTTATGAACTGAGGTTTTAAACACTGCTTAGATCAATGACAGGCATCTTGTGGCCCACTGTCCTTTCCTGTGTAACCCATGGAGCCTTTAGTTCTTTGAAATTATAGCGAAAGTCAGGTCCATAAAAATTATAATCCAAAATGTATTTTCTCTTACTATCTATAAACTGTGGAATTTTCATGAGAAAGGTGGATACTTACATTTTTATTTGTATTAATGTACTTCATTGAAATAGATCCATACAGGCTGACAGAGCCACCAGATGTAGTCTGCGTCAAGCAAACACGAAATCTGCAATATACATCATACAATATTTAACGTGTAAATCAATTATATGGTAATAAAATAGGTGTTATAGATACAGTTATTTATATGAAATGGTACAGTACAAAAATTTTCTTCAATACAATACATTTTTGTTTCACGTATACACTAAGGCATTTAAAATAAATTTGAGTTTGTGAATACAAAACAATTCCAACAATTAAAACATTTTATAATCTACAGAGCTGTAAATACAGTAGACTTTTAAAAAATTGTGGTCACTTATTTTATTGTATTGTAACGTCATTTATCTAGCACTGTAGAATTCCTCCAGTGTATAAAATGAATGTGCATTCAGAAATTTTCTTAGGACTTTTTTAGGGTTCCCAATAATATTTTGGATTTCTGGTGGAAGATTATTAAATATTTTTACGCCTGAGTAGTGAACTCCTTGTTGATAGCGAGTTAAATTTGCCGTTGGCTGATACAGATTGTTACTTTGGTATGTATGCTTTGATTTTCAGAATTTATTGTGAAAAGGTCTCTATTATTTAACATAAATGTTGTGTTTTGCACACACTTATGTACTTAAATCACTGTTGTGTTTTCACACGCATACGTATATTCCGCGCGAGCACTTACACACACACACACACACAAACACGACCGTTACACTTTACGCTGCATGCGAACATTTATCGGGGTTCCCGAGAGCACACCCAACCGCTGACCGCTTCATCCACGTTCCCGAGCACACAGTTCATACATGAAGCCGGAGCAAGCCTGAAGTCGGATCGAGTCACTCCACGCGATGCTAGCTCTCGACGTTTCCAGACCGTTCGGCACGAAGAATCCCGAACTGACCCGAAACTCACGGGAGCGTCACCGAATGTTCGACTTCTTACAGAGGCCGCGAGAACCCAAAAATAAATAACATAAGTGAGAAAATACATCCTGATTTTAGTAGTAAAATTTTTAATAATTTAAATAAATTCCTGCAAGAGTCCCTACTCTTACGTCCCATTATAATCCCGATTGCCCTCTATTGTAGTTCGAAAATTCTTGTTCTATGGGAAGAGTTCCCCAAAAAATAATAGCGTAAGTCATAACTGAGTGGAAAAGAGAGTGATAAATCATTATCCATATGGAATGAGACGTGTGCCTTGACAGATCTAAGAATGTAAGAAGCAGAACTTCATATATTTATAAGTAAGACAGTATGCTTTCATCAAGATAATGTATTGTCAATAGTTAAACCCCGAAATTTTGTGTGGGAAACATTTGGATTTGTTTTGTTGTCATATCTGATCTTCTCACATGGAAACATGTTGGGTTTGAAGGTGGGAAATCCTGTAAATAAGATGGAACAGTCTTACAAAACATTGAGAATTTCTCTTTACAAGTTCCTGCTTTTGTTATTGACTCAACAGAAAGTACTAACTTTTAGGATTAGAAATTGATAAACACATAAACGGCAAGAAACATGTTGAACAAATATTATCAAAATTAAGTAGTGCCTGTTATGATATTAGATGTGTCCTATAACAGCAGTATATCTACTCTTAAGATGATTTACTTTCCTTACTTCCATTCGAAATTAGGGTACAGCATCCTTTTTGGGGGAAATTGAACTGATAGTAAAAGAGTTTTCCACCTCCAAAAGAAAGTAGTGAGAATCACGACTGGTTCAAGTATTAGAACATCATGTAAACCTTTATTTAGTTCACTGGGAATTCTAACATGCCTTCACAGTATGTACTATCCCTAAAGAGATTCTTGTTGCAAAACATAGAAATTTATTTATTTAATGTCTCTGTGCATGAGTTCAATACTAGAAACAAACTGAAATTGCATAAAGCAAAAGTTCATCTCAGAATATGTCAGAAGGGTGCTTATTACACAAATATATAAAGGTCTTTAATAAATTACCAAAATTCATTGCTGATCTGATATTAGATAAAAAAACGTTTTATACTATCGCTGGAAAAGTATTTAATTAAAAAATCTTTTTACTCTGTGGAAGATTTCTTAAATGATTAATGCTTGTATATGAGGAAGTATAGTGATGTTGATTAAGGAATGGATTGAGTAATTCAAATCACCTGTTTTTTTTTTTTTTTGCTTTTAAGGGTCATTTGTAATGTTGTATATTAAGGAATGTATTATGTATTTCAGATTAATCATTTTATTGGTTTTAACAGTCATTTGTAACCTTTTATAACAGCATTTTGTATAGTATTGTAGTGATTGACTACTGACTGTTTAGAATCATGTTTTTTAATTTGTGACGTGTTTCATATCCAGTGTCAGTGTGACACAAATGGATTGACGAAATGTATGAAAAATGTAATGTAATGTAATGGCATAGGACATGGCAGCAAAGAGAAAGATTTGTAGAAGTGAAAGATTGTAAGATTCCCTTGAGAAAAATGCAGCAAAGCACCTACAAGGTAACATAATGGTTATATCGTGGATGTTTTTCACATTTCATTTGAGGCTACCTGTTATTTATGGAAAAGAATGTGTAACCACAACTAAAGTGCACATCTTGGAAATAAAAGAAACGCATAATCCTCTAAATGAGGATCAATGGCAGGCAGTAAAAGGATACAGAACTACTGGGTTGTTATTTTAGAAGACAGTAGTTGCATGGAGAAACTACAAACTCATCTCAAAGCTAACAAAGCCAGAAGAGACACAGGTCTTCATGATAAAGTTGTGTTGTCAGTGTGATATTAAGCTGCACTGTCAATCTCAAAATTACTGACTTGGCGCTGGACATCAGCAGCTTAGCTGCAAACAAACAAACACTGCCAAAATTAAGCTGCATAAAGGTGAGAATTTTTTAAGTGCTAAATAAAATATCTAACTATAACCCATCAGTAAACTTTTGGTATGTACTTGTCGCCATTTCTTTTATGAGTCCTCAGCACAAATTCCATTGTAGGCCTACCTATCAAAATTTAAAATTGACATCACAATTTTTAGAACAAATTGACTTCAGGGAAGTCATCAAATGTACAAGGGGAAATAAGAGATTGGAGAGAATTTTCCCAATCCTATGCACAAATTATTTCAAGAATATACTTCATCAAGACTCTTGTAAGATTTGTCATAATCTAATACCAATATGAATAAAATAAGTACAATTTGATGTTTCATTGTTCAAGTATTATATTTAAAAACCCTTTGCAGCTGAAAAAGATGTGAACCACTGAATTAGATGAACTGAAGGCATAAGATATTGAAACCAGAGGTGGGGCAAGTCAAAGGGCCCACAAAAAATTCGGTATGGCTCATGTTTAGCTCCACATACATAATGTGGAGATAAATAAAATAGGTAAAATCAAGATCTTGACATAAACTCAAATTTTGAGAGCCTTAGTAAGCATATTTATTGTTGATGAATATTTCAATATGCAGATGTTTTTAATGTGTTGGAATCGATTATTAATACAGGTAACCCTCGTTTTACGCAAGGTTTGCGTTTCTGAAAAAGTCGCGCAAATCGAAATCGCCCAAATCGAATATAAAATTCCCATTTAAAACGATGTATTTCCTGGGAGTTAGGAGAATGACAACCTCATCCTATATAGTGACTGACTGTACCACTATTGGACATACGCACTTCTAGGGTATGTATGCCCTGTATATGCATTATATACACATTTCTATACGGTATACATACATTTATTTCGAATGCAGCAAAAATGTAAAAGACTCGCATCCGCAGTTTTTGGTACGGTTCATTCAGATAGGACTGTCGCATTCTTGCTAACAAACAGACACTGTAATTCCTGACTTAGCACTTTCTTTAATTCTGTCAATAGTAGCATGAATTTTATCTACGATATCGTGAGCGAGTCTTAATATTACGGCGCATGTCAATAATTTGTTCACCTTTTTCACGTCACATTATTACGCGTAATTTATTTTCAATGCCGATTTCTTTTGCCGATTTTTCACTTGGATTGCACTAGGTGGTGCAGATTTATTTTCTCACTCATATTAGTAAGAAGTGCTAATGCTGTTGAAGATAAAACATCCACGTGGATGTAACACCGACAAAATCACTCCATATACGTGAAAGCTGGCGTAACAATGACGTCACTTCCTGCAGCTTTCTACAGAATATAACCGTGACAGTGGATCGTCCCCTCCAAATCACGTGAACCTGAAAATTATCGAGTAAATTCGATGAGCGCGGCCACGGATTGTGTATGCCAAATCGCGATAAATAGAATATTATCGCGTAAATTCGAAAATTGGTGTCAATTTTCAAGTCGCGCTAAAGGGAAATCGCGCAAAACGAAATCGCGTTAAACGAGAGTTACCTGTGTTGTAACATTATAAACTAAATTTTTGATGGCATAATTGGTTATGAGGCTCTTTGACCTTTATTCACCCTAAATGGCATGATTCTGATCATCTATGCTTGAAGGATAAGTGCTGGCTGTTTGGGTAGTGTCACTCTGTCGTGCTGTTTGTAGAAATTTGGCATTTGTTGTATGAGTGAATTTTTGTTTTTCAACCAAATTATAAAAGGCCAATTGTGCATTTTGAAACCAAATAGCATCAATTGGAATTGTATGTGGATTTTAAATTTATCCTGTTTCAGTTCATGATGTATTCAAAGCCTTCTTTTTATGTCACAGTCCTTTTCTGTGTTGCTGACATGCATGTTGGATGGAGAGTCTCAAGTCAGCTCTGTGTGGCTTCAATGCATACTTCTTTTCTGTCTGGTGTGGGGTTTTGGAGCTACCATGACAGGTATAGTGTGGGCTAATAATTCCTTCTTCATGCATATATGAATTATAAATTTTCCAGTACTTTAAGTGAGGCAAGCACCCAGTCAGCTTTGAGCTATTCTGCTACTTATTCAGATTTGCAAACCTCCATACCTATGATTTGTTTCTCCCACACCATTATCTTATTGAAATCCTGCAACAAAATAGTACAAACAAAGCAGCCAAATATTATAGAATTATATAAAATATATTTTAAAGTAATACAGTATCTTAATCATGTGTTCCTTCTAACTTTTCTGATAATTTTGATTTCTACCTAAATATGCAGAGTTACCAAAATATGCAGAACCACAGTAGATGCATTTTCTTTACACCAAACAATTAAACATGTGTTTATAAAGATTTGTCCTTGGAAATTTTGTTTTTTAATAATGGTCTTGTGAAAAGAGGAACAAAAACTGAGTGCAGTGTCCATACCCCCATTTCAAAACTCACTTCAAGAGACTGTCTCCTCCCTTAAACATGATGTTGCCCAGTATGCATGGTGATTATGTTAGTGTTCCTGTATGATTCAAATCCTTGTTCTGTGCTAAGCATAATCAGCTGATGTGCATGCCATGTTGCCTCATGCATATGACTGCTTTTCCCAGTAAACAAATTCCATACAGAAAAACAATTCTAGCATTGTTCAGCACCTCAGGGACAGGGGCACTTCTGTGTTTGCAGAAAGAGAATAAGGAAAAAAAACCAGCCTGAAGATCACAGCTGGAAGACAGAATCCTGGAAGGTGTTTCTAAATTTCATACACCCAGCATGCAGAGGATTGCAACTACAGAACACACTTTTCGTTCAGTGTTTGGCAGGTAGTGCAACAGCAACTCCTGTATCGCTACTGTCTGCAACGACTTAAAGGCCTAATCCCACAAGATTTCCCTCAATGAGCACAGTTTCATCATATGAAACCAACAGCACTTTTTCACTCAGTCAAAACAGCTTTATTGCTAAACAAATTTCTTTTTGTTTGCAATAACTAGTTACATGTTCCTGCTTTTGTACCAAAGCCATAATCAAGCTGAAGCACTACAAAAATATAAAAGTATAAAAATAATTGTACATCACATATGAATTCAGTGTGGTAGTGAGATCTCGCATCTTTCAACAGTTTATTGTATATAGTGTGTGTTTGTGTATATTGTATATATTATTGTGTTTGTTTAGCCCTGTGATATCAATCTTGTTTGTTATGTCATATTGTATTCAGTTTTAATTAGTTTATAAAGCTAATTTAATGGGTTTCATCTCTGTGCATTAGATCATAAAAACAATGGAAATTACCCAGAAAATGCACATTAAGTTTTATTTCTCTATTTTATGCTAATTCACTCCTACATGTTTCGGCCCTTCTGGGCCATCCTCAGGGAGATTCTCAAGTAGTACACTATATCAGTGCGGTAGGTGGTTGTCCTATTGTAGCTGGTTATCTTAGTTGTCCAGAATTGTAACTTTTGTGCATGTGTGTGCGCGCTCACTCTTGGCTGGTTGAATCAGCCAAGAGCACACACACATGCAGATGCAAATGCAGTAAAACCCAGTAAAATAGTGCTTACATGATTAAAAGTCTATCTGTTTGGGATATTGTAGGATTTGCAGCAGCATACAAATGTCTACAATTTTAGGGTTGGAAATTGTACTGTGGTGTATATGGTGTGTGCATATATTGGTTTTGTAAATAAAACATGTAACTGCTGCCCTATTTATAGAAACAACATATTACCTCTAAGG
Source organism: Coptotermes formosanus (assembly GCA_013340265.1). NCBI lineage: Eukaryota > Metazoa > Arthropoda > Insecta > Blattodea > Rhinotermitidae > Coptotermes > Coptotermes formosanus. The sequence continues at coordinate 294,544 of BLKM01000111.1, forward strand.
AAAAAAACGAAACTGAAGTTTCAGCATCATTTCAGGTGCAAGCAGGAAGATGTTTGACACCTTCTACAGAGCACTGCTTAATGGACAAAACACAGATTACCCAAAACCCAAGGTGTTCAAGTTAGCCAGAAACCAGCTGTTTCCTGAACACCATCTTGTCTTTGAGTGGATTTATGACAAGAAAAACGATGGTACTTGGATTCCATGGATAGATGTTTTGGACAAGGGCCAAACTCAGTTGGCACCAACTGTCAAGGTGAGTCAGATTTGCAAAGTAGATGATCTATATTGTTACAGGCATGAGTGTTTTCTTGCATTAATTCTCAGTGTCTTAAGTTTGTCACACTAAATCCAGATCAGCCCAAACTCAATCAAGTGAACTGAATTCACAATGAAGTATATTGTGGAATTCACACTATCAATACCAGAAATAGAACTAATCTTCATCTACCACACTTGAGACTTACAAGAGTTCACTGTACTGAAATGAAGGTTTATAATGATCTTCCCTCCAATACAAAAGGCTTGATTCATGACAAAAGAAAATTTAGAACTACCTTAGAAAACCTTGTTCTGACACATTCCTTCTGTTCATTAGAGGAATATTTCAATACTAACTTCAACTAAGATTTTGGTTTTGTATGTGACTACTGATATAAATGATTCACTTATCTATATAATATTTTAAATTCATTTTATTATTAATTTATTACTGAAAGTAATACTCTTATGGCAATTATAATCTATTTATTAATGAAATTTCATTACCATTTTAACTTTGTTATTTATGTGTTAAATTTTATGTATTAGTGTAAGATATACAGTATTATGACTAATTCTGTATCTGACAGGTCTCTTGGACCTTGTAACGGATTGATGGAATTGAATAGAATGAATGAATGAATGAATGGATAGAGTAAGTAAAGAAGTCACAGAGATACTGAACAAGTTTAATTTTGTGGTCATGTATATTTTTATATGTTGAATTTGGAATTTTATTGTTCCAGAGGATTTGTCGCTCAGACAGTTGATTATAAAGTACATTGAATGTAACAGGTGCTGCGTTCTTATTGATGATAATATTTGTCAAAAGCAGGTTCGGAAGTCCCCTATCATATCTTCATTGTTAATGACTTTATTAACAATGTAGGAAATAGGCCCATAAAAGTAAGTTGTCCCTGTCCAAACCACAAAGGCATGTAGGGGTGGAGTAGTGGTAATATAATTACTACTACGGCCTTTTGAATCTTGTACATAGCATAGTATAGTGACAAGGTTGTGGGCTGCACAATCATGGGTTTGATTCCCGACAGGGGCAGTGGGTTTTTTTTCTCCAATGTGCCCAGACCAACTCTGGGGCGTACCCACCCTCTTATTTAGTGGGTACCAGAGTTCTTCTCTTGGGGTAAAGCAGCCAGCACATGAAATTGACTGCATACCGCCCTCCCATGTGCTTGAAAATGAGTGAACCTGTACCTCTGCTCCCCCACATGCCTTTATGACATGCACAGGGACAACTTGTCATTTTTTACTATTAAATTATAAGGAAGTAAATTGTATAAGAAGATAAAAAAAATCCTTGTAACTTAATCTGTGATACCAGTCATTTATGAACTGCAGTAGACCATTCTTCCTTTGTTTTCTTTAATAATTATCGTGTCACTTTTGTCTTCACCATCATCTCATATTGATGCCTAAGTGCCAGACATGGAAATCTGGTGTGCCACACAGCTTGTGTTTTCCCCATGTTGAGGCAGCAACGATACAATTGAAATGAGATGTGATAGGAATTGCACATGTGCACAGAGCAAGCAAGTGAATACTCCTATATGTTGTTGTTGTTGTTGTTGTTGTTGTTGTTGTTGTTGTTGTTGTTGTTGTTGTTGTTGTCCGAATTTCTCACTTCTCAGCTTTAGCTGGAAAATATTCACCTATCCTGGGATGTATCATCAACAGGATTAGGCTCGGTGGTCTTATGTGTAATTTAGGAAATTTCTTACAATTGAACATGTGCCAAGAATTACCACTTTTTGCATTTGTATGTATGTGTTCAGGTGCAGGTTAAGTCTCTTTGAACTTTGTGACAGTGACTTTGGAATTACTCCTGTAGCTGAAATTACTATCGGGACCACTTATACTGCATCCTGCTTCCACATATCATGTATTTCGTTCGCCGGTTCTTGGTATTTCTTTTGTTTCTCTGTTATTGTTTTGGCGAGATTGTGTGTATTTGGAATAGCTATGTCTATTAGGAAGGTATTTTTTGTTTTCTTGTTTGTGAGAGTTATGTCAGGTCAGTTGAAAGGTATTGTTTTGTCCGTAATAATGTTGCGATTCCAGTACAGTTTGAAGTTGTCATTCTCTAGCACATTTGCTGGTTTGTACCTATAGTATGGGCATTTGTCTTCAGTTAGTTCAGCTGCTTCTGCCAGTTTCTGGTGTATAACTTTTGCTACTTCATCATGTCTTTTTATGTACTCGGTAGGTGCCAGTTGTTCACATGCTGCAGTAATGTGCTGGATTGTCTCTGGTTCTTTTCCACATCTTCTACATGTCTCATCGATATTTGGCTGCTTCAAAATATATTTCTTGTAGTTTCTTGTTAGTATAACTTGGTCCTGTATTGCTGTTAGAAAGCCCTCTGTTTCGGAAGCAGGTCTGCATTTGTTAGCCATTTGTTCGACGCTTCTATGTCTACATGTTCTTGGCTAAGGTCATGCGGGTGTCGGCCATGTAAGGCTTTTTGGGACCACTGTCTTCTGACTTTGTTGTTGTATTCTTCGTCTGAGGTGAGTTCATTTTCATTTGCACGCAGTAAATCCAGTGGGGTGTATTTATTGTCTGCTTTTACTACTGCAGCATGGAGAGGTGATGATGTCTGTCTGTTTAAGAAGTATGTCTGAAGTAACTTCACCTGCTTATCATGTAGCCGAGTTATATCAGTCATCCCTCTTCCTCCTATGTGCCATGGTAGAGTGAGTCTTTCCTTTGCGGCACAGGGGTCGTGAGTTCTATATCTTGTAAGTAGCGCTCTCGTTCTAATTTGGAGATTCTCTAGGTCTGTAGGCGTCCATTTTACTATTCCAAAACTGAAAGTTAGTACTGGAATTGCATAAGTATTTATAGCTTTAATCGTATTTTTCCCATTTAACTTTGTCTTTAATATGCTTTTTGTGTGCTGTAGATATTCACTGCCTAGCTGTTGTTTCATTTGTGCGTGTTTAATTTGCTTTGTTTGCATATGGCCCAAGTATTTGTATGTTTCCCTCTTTCATGGCTGTCATAGTGTCCTCTTCCTCTGTTGTGAAGTTTCTCAGTTCTAGTTTCCTTTTTACAATACTTAATGTTTTACACTTTTCAATCCCAAATGTCATTCTGATATCTCTAGAGAAAGTCTGGGTGAGCTGCAGGAGTTCTTGCCGTTGATTATTTGTGGCTGCATAGAGTTTAATATCATCCATATATAATAGGTGATTCAACCGTTGCGTCTCCTGGTTGTTGGAGTTTATACCAAAACCATAGTTTGTTCTGTTAAGTAGGTAGGAGAGAGGGTTTAGTGCAAGGCAAAACCATAGGGGGCTAAGACTGTCCCCTTGATATATTCCTCATTGTATGTGGATAGGATCACTTGTAACCTGGTTATTTTTTACTTTGACTTGAAGGGTTGTTGTCCATTTCTTCATCAGCTGCTGCAATGAGTTAATTATCATTGGGTCAATTTTGTATATTTCTAATACGCACTTGAGCCAGCTATTATTATTATTATTATTATTATTATTATTATTATTATTATTATTATGTTTTATCTTGTCACAGGCCATTTCCTCCTTGTACCTCTCCTGAACCAGCGGTGATCACCACTGCTCAGGTGTCAAGTTTCATACTGCAGTACTTTCCACATTATGTGTGATGTTCCAAGTATAGCTGTCTTCTGCAGCAAATCTATTGAATGTTTTCCTGGTGTGGCTTCTAAATTTTTCCTAAATCTCTTGTTAGTATTCCGGTGGCCCCAATAATCATGGGTATGATCATACCTTTCATGTTCCACATTCATTGTATCTCTATACAAAAACTCTTTTGTTTTAATTTCTTTCCTGCTTTCTTTTGTGTAATATTTCTGTCCACTAGTATTGCCACATCTATCAGTATGCATGTTTTCTCTTTCTTGTTTTTAATTATTATATATGGCTTATTTGCTGTGTCTTCTCTGTCTCTATGTACCCCTTGATTCCATAACGCTGTCACATCTTCATGTTCACATACTGGTTTGGGTGTGTGTGTACCATTTATCTGTCATTTTGATGCCTATTGCTTTGCATATTAAGTACTGTAAATGGCCACCGATGTTATCATCTCTCATTAAATATTCATTCTTTGCCAAAATGGGGCATCGTGAATTTAGGTGGTCAGTAGTTTCTTCATGTTGTTTACATGACCGGCATTTATTGTCAACTTCTTCCTTCAAAATTTTATTTTTACAATAATTTGTACTAATTGCTTGATCTTGTGCTGCCATTATTGTACTTTCTGTTTCTCCCTTAATGTTTCCAAATTTTAACCGTTGATATGACTGTTCATTATCCACCAGTTTTTCATCTAAGCTACATGGAAGTCCATGTATGCTTTTCCCCCACCACCTGTCTTTTGTCTTCTCACCTGTGCTGTCCTTTATTTGTCTTGTTCACTTCGTGTAGGGCCAACTACACATAGGATAGGATAGATTTACAACACTGGAAAAAGACCATTCGCTTCCCACGCTGTCCTTGAAATTGTATCCAAACTCCGCTGGTCGTTATGCTATGAAGATGGGATTGCATGTAAACAGACATGCGAGTGCACATCTTTTTACACATGCTCAAAGCACATGCATGGTAGGCTTTCAGCTTTAGCCATTGCAACGGTTATTATGATGGCCAGCATTCGAGGTGTTACCGGACACTTCGTGTTCGAGTCCTAAACATAGTCTTGGTAAGCATTCTACTTCATTTCGCTTCGATAATCAGAACATTTTGTGTAGGAAGACACAGCTACGGAGAAGGGTCCGACCTACAGCTATGTGCTACGGGGGAGGGTGGGGGGGGCGCCGCAGCTAAGGCAAAAAAATAAAATAAATAAAAGAAAGGGACTTGCTAGCGTTTCTCAATTGTCAAGTTTCTAAAAGGTTAGGAAGTTGGAGTTTTATTGAGAGATGTTACACTTGACAGTTGTGCACCCATAAATTCTCAGTAGGGAAGCTGCCATCGGTTGTGCCGTAAATAACCGTGAACTGGACGCTAATTGCGTAAATGGGGTGTCTAAAGTGGAGCCAGAGACTCTCAGCGCAGGCGTATTTTGACCAATTAGGTTAGAGGAATTTAAAAAGTTTTGAATTCGGCCTATGGGATTTTTCCATATTTGCATTTCAACCAATAGGATTACTTTTTGAGTTTAGAGAGGGGTGTAATTGCGTTGAGATGTACCGATGTGTCTTTGAAGACGGGGCTCTCCGTTTCGGCGTCTGGAGCGGTTCAGATGCAAATCTGGTGTGCTCGTGATTTTCGGCCATCGCACAGCCAACTGTAGTTAAAACGTGATTGTTTCAAAGTGCTAAGTTTCAAATAAAGTTCCGCAGTGAACTGTGGTGAATCATATAAAAGAAGATTATCATTAGTGCCAATAAATTGAGATATAAGTCAGACTGTTGTTTGATTCCCGAGTGCTGTGTGGAGTGTAGAATAATGCAGTCCGTTAACGTACCGCACGTAAATATTCCCTGAAGATAAGACATCATGCCTGCCGAGTCTGAGTAGTCGACTTACCCACACCTGGAAATCCTGTGTTCCGCCTGTCTCACAATCCAAGAATGAGACTGAATCGCTATCGACAGAACATTTAATTACGTCTGTAGTGAAGGCAAGAGAGAGGAACATCCGAGGAGTGTGACGCCTAGGTGTACGGTAGCAGAGGTAAAACATAGTGCGACGTTTGGAGGGCCTAAAGCAAATTTAATGTAACAGTGCAGCACAAGTTCCTCCTTACGTATGGAATACATCCTCCTGTCGGCAAAGCAAATCGACATTGGTTCGACCAGTTTAAGGAAAGCAGTGGCGCACCCGGGGGGGGGGGGGGGCTGGGGGATGCAGCGTCTCCAAACCCCCAGAACCGAAATTTAAACACAGATTTTGTAAAGATTATAGTAGATGTTTTACTTGATTTTCCTTTCAGCCGAAATCAGCCACTGAAATCAGCTGATGGCTAGTACATTAGAATTTTGAAAAATTAATTAATAAAATTAAAGAAAACAAGAAAGGACACTGAGTCATGGAACACATAGTTGTATTTGGATGTATATTAATACAGTTGCAAACAGTGTTATGTTCAAATTATGACGTGATTTTTATAACATAATTTTTAAAATCAAACATAAATTGTGTATAGCCTCAGGGTCAACCCCCCTCCCGCAGCAAAAAATGCTGCTTGCACACCTGAAGGAAAGTCGGACTTTGGAAAAGTGCAAATCATCTGGATTACTGCGGACATCAGAAGAGGATCAGTAAATCATATATACCAACAAGTTCACATAACAGGTTTACAAACTGTACATAAGTTTTAAAACCTCCTACATGTTTCGGCGCCCAGCCCTCATCCTCAGGGAGTCTAAAATACAAAGGAGCACAAGCAACAATACACCAGTCTAGAAATACAGTATCAAATGTTAAGATATTTATGATGTTAAAGTTATAAAACATTCAAATGAGTAGGGTCCTGTCTCACAACCAACAATTCTTTTTATTATTAAAAAGAAGTTAAAAGTATAAAAAACATATACATAAAACAACCGGTTTCGGCATTAATGTGCCATCATCAGGTTTTTTTTCAAGAACACAATACCCAAGTTTTACATTAGTTGATGTGAATGCACATGTAAGCCAATTACTCTTTAAGAGAAGGCCTTCACTGTATATTAAAAGTTTTATAAAGACGTTACAATGTTGTGTTAAGTGATAAAGCTACGGGGTTTTTTTGTGTCGTAGGGTGTTAGTTGTGTAGGTTGAGATGGTCTTACTTCGTAGGTATCCTGTAGTCCTGTTGGTGTAGATTAGTTTTGTTGTCTTCTTGCCGGATTCCTTTTTTTGCTATTTTTTGTTGTTCTGCAGGTTTTCCGGGGGTGTAGGTTGTTTATGTTGAGTTGGTCCTTTCTTCGTAGTTTTATTTACGTTGGTTGATTTTTGTCTTCATAGTAGGGATGTATTTTTTTATGAATTACTTCGGTGGTGTCCTTGTGGCTATTCCTGAAGGGTGGTCGTACTTGTTGGCTGGTGGTATTATACTTTTCTTTTTATCCTGTGGGTGTTGTCTCGTTGTATTAAAACTATGTGGTTGTTCCTCTTCAGTCGTAATCGTGCTCATGTGAACATTGTTCTGAGAGTGCTGTCCTATTTAAAATGTTGTCTTCAGGTAGTGAGGTGGATCGTTTTTTATAAGTTCTTTTTTCACGACACAAAAAAACCCCGTAGCTTTATCACTTAACACAACATTGTAACGTCTTTATAAAACTTTTAATATACAGTGAAGGCCTTCTCTTAAAGAGTAATTGGCTTACATGTGCATTCACATCAACTAATGTAAAACTTGGGTATTGTGTTCTTGAAAAAAAACCTGATGATGGCACATTAATGCCGAAACCGGTTGTTTTATGTATATGTTTGTGGGTTACTGTATGCTGCTACTGTGAAATCACAACAACAGTAAAC